>BEHA01001245.1:35671-49275 GCA_002897215.1 Eschscholzia californica subsp. californica | reverse complement strand
TAATAGCGGCAATGGAATCAGCATTAGTAACGGTGGAAGCGGCGATCATTCCCGGTTGATTCAGACAATGTTGTTACCGCCTTCGAATTCGATGGATAGGATTCCGTCTGTTCACGAACCTCAAGTTTTAATGGTGGATCATCGAGATTTGAAGATTAATGATATCGTTGGTAATGGAATTTCTGGTATACTTTATAAATGGGTGAATTACGGGAAAGGTTGGCGATCTCGATGGTTCGTATTACAGGATGGAGTTTTATCTTATTACAAAATTCATGGTCCTGATAAAATCGAATTGAATTCTGAAACAGAGAAAGGATCTAGAGTTATTGGGGAAGAATCAATCCGTAGAATCTCTCGTCACAAGAACAATAATAGTCATCATAATCATCCTCGTCGTAATCCTGTTGGTGAAGTCCATCTTAAGGTAATTTTGCAATTTGATTCAAAGTTTCTGATGTATCGATTTATTGATTTGATAGAAATGCAATTTTGATTCACCTGTATATACTTGATTGATTGAGGATTTCGAAATGTAATTTTGCCTTATTTGATATAATTTGATTGGTTGAATTAGGTTTCTTCAATTCGAGAGAGCAAGTCAGATGATAAGAGATTCTCGATTTTTACGGGAACAAAGAGGTTGCATTTGAGAGCCGATGCTAGAGAAGATCGAGTAGCATGGATGGAAGCATTCCAGGCGGTGAAGGATATGTTCCCTCGGATGTCAAATAGCGAACTCATGGCTCCTGTTGATGTTGTTGTCTCGACAGAGAAACTGAGGCAGAGGTTGCTGGAGGAGGGAGTCAGTGAGGCGGCAATCCATGATAGCGAACAGATCATGCGGAGTGAATTTTCAGCAATGCAGAACCAACTCGTTCTCCTTAAGCAGAAACAATCGCTCCTTATTGACACACTACGGCAGTTAGAGGTACATTCATCGCTTCAAATTCGGAATTCTTCTGCACAGAATTTTGCACGTCCTAATGTTTTTCGAACCATCAAAATTATAAGACTTTAGGCCTGCCAAGTTTGTCACTCGTTTAACTTTTTTCTCTTTGCGTTCTCTTATTAGTTAGTACAAACCATAACTTGTAATTCCTTGATTCTTTCCTTCTCCCCTAATTCTCTTGTACAAGCCTCTCTTTATAAGTTATAAATGGTGGATTTATTACCCTATACCTTTTGTTATAGACATTCTTATCTATAAAACAAGAAATGATATTCTTTTATGTTGGGTGGCTGGTATAAACTTGGATTTCCATTAGGTGCTAGTTTTTTACTTGTGAAAAGTCTTCAGCAATAAAAAAAACTGATTGCCAAATTGATTTCCTTCTCTTTTTATCTTGTATAAACTTCATCAGGATAAGTTCAAACAACTCATGTAGGCAAGCTTCTCTAAGGAGGTTACGGGTTTTTTTTCTTTCTTTGTTTTTTAGCATTTAGTCCATTTGTAGAAAGGACAAGACTACAAGTCCTTTCTCCGTCACGTGAAGTATAAAATCCAAAATTTACAGTAATAAAAACAAGAAATATGAAGTTTCTTGCAAGCTTGCGCACGTCAACATTACAGGAACACATGCCCACCCCTTGCCCACCACTCTATTTTAGATGATTCATTCAATTACATGGAATTATTAATACGCAGTATAATGTCAAAAATATGTTCTGGAGGATGAAAGTGAAGGAACCTTTTTGACTACTATAAGCATCATCCGACTATCTTTGCAATAGGTTTTTTGCTCTATTTGGTTCAATGTAGGTTTTATATCTTCATACAAGTATCTACTATGATTGAAACTTTTTTACTACTATGATAGAAACTTCCAATTACTCCAGAACCTGCGAACGTTTTTGGGTTTGGCATGGGTAGATTTGATAAAGTGTCTGTCTAATTTGTTTTTTTCCTTATTTACTGGAAAAATATTAAAAGAATCTAATTACTGACACGTGAAACATGTTCTATATTTTACATTGGGCTTGAAAAAACTATTTAGATCTTAATCGTCGGTAGTTTTTAGGCTCAACCTTGGGCTGTAAGTTCTTAAAATTACTTCTCGAGCTGTAATCTGATGGAGGATCACAATCATCTTGAGAACTTGCCCCAAAATCCCAACCTTCTCATTGGAGGCTGGAAGTGAAGTTTTTTGCTTTATATGTTATTTGTTCTTTTCATGATTCTCCTCTTCTGAAATTTTTTTTGAAAGTGCTGGTGATATATAGCTACTTGTATATGGACACTGTTCTAATGGTTGCTCATGTAATAATTTTCTTAGAGTTTCTTTTTTGATTTTTGAAGAAGCTTCTGGTGGTGTTATTGTATCATTCGTAGTTCATTTTGAATTAGTAGTTGATTAATAATATTTTGGTTGTTGGTAATTATTTTCTAATTAGCTAGTCACTGGTTCATTCTTACTATCCAAACTTCATTTGTCATAGTTTACCTATATATAGATTAGCTTACACGTTTAACATAATGATGAATGATAAAAGGAGTACTATAGATATACAGTACTCACTACATTAGGCTTAGCAACAGCGTTGTTATAGTTTAGTTGGGGTGTCGTTGCTTACTTGCTTATACTCTTAATTTCTTATTTTGTTTACATGGTTCAGACAGTCTCTAATCTTCAAACATTTAACTGCACTGTTAGAAATTAGAATTGCCTAAAATTTTCACTTATTCTCGTGTTTGCTCATATACTCCACGATATGTATCATCCTTGTAGCATTCCTTTTAGGAAAATCTTTGATATTCCATTGATAATCTTACTTAACGTAGTGTAGATTGTGTTATTTACTTGGACATTCTTCTCACAAGGTACTGAAAAGTTACATTTACCTGTATTGTGTATAGACAGAAAAGGTTGACTTGGAGAATACACTTGTTGACGAGAGCCAGAGGCAGACAAAAGAACAAGGGGATTCCTCCATGACAAAACAAGACAAATCCAGTGGTACGATTCCGCATAATCTTGTCGTTATTTTTTGGCAGTTTGATTTTGTTGCCTCACTTGAAGTTATGTTTAGTGTTTTGAATTCAGGATTTCATAGAAATGATTGAATCTCGTTATTTTCAACTAACATAAGCATTAGCTTGAGATTAAATTGGAACCTTCTTTTTTTTTCTTTGGATACATCTCGAAAGTTGGTGAGGGTAACATTAATCTGTAATCTAGGCTGTCAATACTTTCGGGGTGTGCACTTATTAGAATCTGGTTCTGCTTCTAGTTACACTGGTTTGAGAGGGAGAGAGAGGGAAGGAAAAGCAAAAAATTGGGATGCATACAAAAAGAGTAATTTATTTAGTTTTTTCACATTATACTGTGTCAGCCGTTTTTTTGGTCAGTGTGTTTTCTTAATAAAACCTAATTTATCATAAATTTGTAATGCTTTTTCAGAAGGAAGTCCAAGTGAATCCGACGATGATAATGAACGGCAAGATGCTGCAGATGAAGAAACCGATGAAGATGAGAATGCTTTCTTTGATACAAGAGATTTCCTGTCATCAAGTTCTTTCAGGAGTAGTAGCTCTGAATACCACAGATCTTCCTTTGATTCGGATGACGAAGATCTTTATGCAGTTGATTCTGAAGACGGAATTGATGATCACAGTACATATCCCAGAGCTAACTACCCTTATGTCAGGCGACGTAAAAAATTACCTGACCCAATCGAAAAGGAGAAAGGAGTTAGCCTGTGGTCAATGATTAAAGACAACATTGGGAAAGATCTAACAAAAGTCTGTCTTCCTGTTTACTTCAACGAGCCCCTGTCATCTTTACAAAAATGTTTCGAAGACTTAGAATACTCTTTCCTTCTTGACCGAGCATATGAATGGGGTAAAAGGGTAAGCTTATGATGGCATTCATATTCTCTTTAAAAATATGTTAATTACAAGCCTAACTTGGCTGCTCATTTAAAAATATTGCTCGAGGAAAGTGAAATATTTGACGAACATGAAGTAGTTACTGGTTAGATTCTTTTCACTTTTACGAGATAGTTCTTGGTTTAGGATTATCTTTTTTTTTACGATATCGACTACGATCTATGTCAGTCTACAAGGTATAAGCACGATAACTGCCCAAGTTAAACCAATAATGAAAGAGGCCTAAAGCCCAATAACATGAAAGAGGCCTAAAGCCCGACAAACTTATTACATTATTTATACCTTTAATAACCCAAATTCAATAACCGTGGATTCCACCTCCTATGGGAATCGAACCTGAGACCTCCAGGATTTTGGAGTTTATGTCAACACTATTAACCACTCGGGCAACCAAGTGTTGACTTGGTTTAGGAGTATCAATCTTATCATGCAGACTGCAGATTTTATATTTCACCCAAATGACATTTCAACAGTGACTATTACAATAAATTGAAGTCATGAAAATTTTGCTTATTGTGTGTCCTTCAATTCTGTTTGATATTGAAAGTTTGGTATTTTTTGCCCTTCAGCACTTTCTGCTGCTGAACTTGTGTGCATTCTCTTGGTCATTTTTTGGATGTGGAAATATGCAATTTGTTTGTTCGCTTTTTCCCTAATGATTGGTGTTTAAGTTCCTTAAGTAATACTATTCTAAAGAGTTCAGTTTTTCTAATGTTCATTTTGTATCTCTCTTCTTGACTTTTATATCATATGATTTGTAGGGTAATAGCCTTATGAGGATCCTTAATGTAGCAGCATTTGCGGTGTCTGGATATGCTTCTACAGAGGGAAGACATTGCAAACCCTTTAATCCACTTCTGGGTGAAACATATGAGGCGGAATATCCAGATAAAGGTCTTCGATTTTTCTCTGAGAAGGTTTGGACTTCACTACTAAATACTCGATTATATTGGTCCAGCTTACTTCGCTATCTAGAATCTAGTTTGCAGCATAGACATTCTAGCAGCCTTTAGTTTGCAAGGACCTGCTCATGAATTGCTTGGACAATCTTTGGATTAGTGACATATGTTACATATCATCTAAATTTAACGTATGTTACAAGTCATAAGGATCACAATTGAACTCCTCGAACTGTTCTTTGTATCAAAAGTTAAAATCTTTCATTTTCTTCATGCAGTCATTCTGAAAGTTACTCTACAAAATTATAAATATGTTATGACGAAAACCGACACAAATCTAAGTATGTAACTATGCCATATTTGGTGGATAATATGATTTGTTTCTGCTCTTCCTTACCCTACCTTGTCCTCAAACATATGTTACTTTTGGCGGATGTTTCTTGTACTCGTTTACTACACTCTAGGTATCATCTCTACCACTAGACTGATCATCCAATGACTGGTGCGTGCCAGTATCTGTTACTTGGGATTATAATGATATTACCAGTTACAAATTTCTGTTCTTATTGAAACAGGTAAGTCATCATCCAATGATCGTTGCATGCCACTGTCAGGGAAATGGATGGAAGTTCTGGGGGGACAGCAATTTAAAAAGTAAATTTTGGGGGAGGTCTATTCAACTCGATCCAGTTGGTGTCCTAACTCTTGAGTTTGATGATGGAGAAGTGTTCCAATGGAGTAAGGTAATTAAAACTGCTTAAAATAGCTAAGTTTCTTTTCTTTACTCAGCTGACTGGTGTTTTCTTCTCCATCAGGTTACAACATCAATTTACAACCTTATATTAGGAAAGCTTTACTGTGATCACTACGGTACAATGCGCATACAGGGAAATCGCGAACATTCCTGCAAACTGAAATTCAAAGAGCAATCCATCATAGACCGCAATCCTCATCAGGTTCCTTATTCTTCTGATTTTGCTCTAAAATCATACTTGGACTTACTATTCTGATGATTCATTATAATTTTATATTATTTAATTGGTTAGTTCATTGGAGATATACGGTATCTTGTACAAATATTGTTTTATTATCTAGTTGTGTAGTATTACAGTTTCCGAGTCGATGCCCTCACCTTGTTATTTGATCTGCCTATCAGGTCTTCCTTTGACAGTGACTTAAACTAGTGACTCGTTTTCTTTCTTTACGTTATAGATCATCTTAAATAGTAAATTTGGCAAGTGAAACTTGAAATTCAAGCATATGTTTTGATTCCAGGTACAAGGTGCAGTTCAAGATAAGAACGGCAAAACAGTGGCAACAGTTTTTGGCAAGTGGGATGAGAGTATGCATTATGTATATGGAGACTTGTCTGGTAAAGGAAAAGGATCAGAATCATTATCTGATGCCCAGTTGCTGTGGAAGCGAAGCAAACCAGCCAAGTTCCCAACCAGATATAACTTGACACGCTTCGCTATTACACTCAATGAACTTATTCCTGGATTGAAGGTTTGCTGATGAATTCATTTTATTCTGCTTTTTTCATTTTCATTTTTACAAATCTCAAGTCATCTCAATGGAAGTTTCTAAATATTTGCAGGAAAGATTACCACCAACAGATTCAAGGCTTAGACCTGATCAGAGATGTCTAGAGAATGGAGAATATGAAATGGCAAACTCTGAGAAATTGCGGCTTGAGCAGAGGCAACGTCAGGTATTATTCATCGTCTCTTAATGCACCTATTTTAATGTTATCTTTATTAGCATTATCCCACGGTATTAAAATTTGTGAAGTAGATGACTCTTGGGCAATCCTTTCCTTGCAAGCCATTTTTCAAGGAAAGTTAGGCCTCATGGGCTTTGCATGTTGTCCGACAGAGGGATCAGTAGGGGTTTCATAACCCTTGGCCCTGCACGGAGGGATAGTGTCAAACACTCAAACTCATTCCCTGACGTTGAGGGGAAGTATTAGCATTATCTCATATCGTCTGGGCATTAGAATTTGTGAAGTAGATAACTTTTGGGGAATCTTTCCCTTACAAGCCAGTTTTCAAGAATAGTTAGGTTAAGTGGGTACTACAACCTTAACAGACAATTCTTATTATGATTTCCTCATTCTATGATCGAAAGTTAGGATACATGTTTGTTTGATGCAGTCACGGAAAATGCAAGAGAGAGGTTGGAAACCACAATGGTTTGCTAAGGATAACGAAAGTGATTCTTACCGATACATTGGTGGATACTGGGAGGCCCGAGAAAAAGGAGACTGGGAATCCTGTCCTGATATCTTTGGCCAATTCTCCACTGAGCCACAAATGAATGACTGAAGAAATCATCTTCCCCGGATTTACTAGATTGGAATAGTGAACTCGATTCGACAGTAGATAACAAGAGGTACATATCAAAGTCTTATAACTCCATCAACTAAGAAACTGAAAAGTCAAAAAAGAAAAATGATAGAAACCATTTCTTTCTTCGATCCATCTTTTTTCCCTATGTCAATTTTTTAGGCTATCTGTTCTTTTTTTCTTTATCTTACAGGTTTCCTTTTCCGTCAAGATTGAAAATTTATGTTGAGATTACAACTTTAGTCTCTAACATCAAATAATATAGTTTTTCTCGTTTTATCCTTTTTAATTATCTTCTTCGTTGAACTAAGCTTTCTGCTGATAGATTGGGTTAAGATTTGACTGATGAGCTCTTTGCAGCATAAGAGAAATTCTGTCAGTCGAATCGTGGATGGAGTTATTAGATTTGGTTGCCTCTTCTAACTAATTCATGTAAGGTAAGTAGCAAACTCAAATCTAATAATAGATCAATTCAACTTGAATATACCACAAGCACAACTATGGCATCTCTATCATCATATATTCAAGTTTGGGTTCTCTACTTCAATACGTTGTGTTACTTTTTGTGTTGTCAAAGACGGTTCAGAAGCTCCGTTGCATCTCTATATATTTTAACAACGACGAAATATTAGAAGTAAAAGTGAGTATAATTCCTTAGGAAGTGGGACGGAGTCAGGCTGTAATTGCTATTGGGCGAGTTGACGCTTCGCCCTTACTTAGGGCGGGGTACTCCAACCTACCCTTCTCTAATCATCCACCTGTCCTGCTGTGGAAACAGTGGCCGGAAGCTTCACTGTGGAGGCAGGTGGTCTGATGGAGCTGATTAGATCCACAACCGAGATTATTTTGTGTTTCATTCAGAACGACCAGATGCGAGTCCTAGTCCTACACTCCCACTTTGTTTCCGTCCTCTAAATAACTACTTCGGCATTTTAAGGTGGCATCATCTTTCCTTGGTGTCTAAAACTGACTCAATTTTCAGATGCAGAAACAAAAAACTACTCATAAATGGGTTGAAAATCAGCCCAAATCAGTCATTCAAACGAGTCAGATGCAGAAACAAAAAATTCCAAACCAAAGAAAGTTCTTTAAAACTCTGGTTCAAGCCTATTAACACATCAAAACATACTTCATATTTGAATTTGAGGGAGAAGAAGCATCGTGGTACGGTGGTAGTCGTAACTCGTAAGTGTAAACCCGGGTAAGGTTTCAAAATGAAAGAATTGAGAGAAATAGGTGTCTTCTAAGTTTCTTTCCAGTATTCTGTTGGATCAAATAACGGAGTCAAATTACTTTTGCAACTGCATATTGACCTTTATCTTCTTCTCCAACTCAATCACACTTAATAAACATTACCAAATTTATATCTGACAAACTTGACCGAACAAATTATTTTTTCTATGGAGAGATCAATGTGACTCTATTTTGATTTTGCAATGATCTAATCGGCTATGTTGACGGAACAATAGAGCAACAAGGTATTCTAGTTCATGATCAAGATGGATTGGGAAGAGGTGAATCCTGTAGATCTAATTGACGGAACAATAGAGCAACTAGGTATTCTAGTTCACGATCAAGATGGAATGATAAGAGGTGAATCCTGTAGATCTAATGTAGAGAAAACAAAATTGTTCGGTTAAATCTCTGTTTAGAAGCAATTCTTCTCAATCAATATCTTTTAATGTTCTAGGTTTACGAGTAGCTCAACAAATCTGGATCTATTTTGAAATGATAGATAGAATTAATGAAAGTAGTTAGAGCAGAGAAGGATGAAGAACTCAAAATATATTTTAAAGAGTCATGGACAATGGCCGTTAGGCAACGATCCTTGTGGGACTCGGCATGAAAAGAGGAAGTGGTGTGGTAGGAGTTGGGTCCACAATTTCTCACCCAAAATCTTGGATGTTTCGTAACTAAAATGTTGCAAAAAGAAGTTCATAATTCAAATTTGATTTAACGAGCAAAGAATTTTGATAAGGTATGACGCCCTTCTTACCTTAAAATAAAGCAAGTGTCAACCTTTTGAATTACCTTCTAGCATCACTCCTAGTCCCTTGTATATGGTGCATTGTGATGTCTGGGTCCAACGCTTGAGAGACAAATTCAAAAGTGAGATATTGTCCATCACTCTTTGGTGTAATGGTAGGACATCCTTTTTAAGTTCATGAGGTCTTGGGATCGAGTTTCGTTGGAAGTAGTTTATTATCAAGGTCCTACATAATTTAGGCACTAAATAAAGTAGATGTTGTCGGGTTATACTCTTTGTTGTTGGGTTTTAAACATCTTTAATTATTGGTTTTACTAGGCGGGTATCGTGCTTATCAACATCTTGATGATGCATCAATGACTTGTAACGACTAACGTAGATCGTAGTCGATTTTTCAAAAAAAAAAAAAGAGATTATGTTTTTGGTTGTATATAATTTATGTAGATGCTTTTTTATTTATCTTAGGAAGAAAAAGTCGGACAGCCTTGCTTATTTCAAGAAGTTCAAGGCCACTTTTTTTTTTGGTGAAAGAGTTCAATGCCACTTGAGAAATATCTACTTTGTACTTCCATCAAAAATTTCCATAGTGATGGGGTTTATGAGTTTTTTTTTTTTAATATGAGTTGTTTAAGGGGAATTTAATTAGTTTCATGATAAAAATGGAACTTTATGGAGGTGTTTGTGCCCTTTTATCCCACAAGGGAACGACCAAACTGAAAGAAAAAATGGAAAAATAACATACATGAGCAATACCTTTACTTTTTTGATGAAAGAATATGAGCAATACCTTGACTTTTAATGTTTCTCTTCCAAAAACCATATGTTTTGATGCCTTTGAAGATGCTATATATATTATAAATCGGCTCTCATTTGGGATGTTTGGAAACGACTATCAATATATATTATAAATCGGCTCTCATTTGGGATGTTTGGAAACGACTATCAAATGAGGATTGTAAACTTCTATAAGATCCTACATATCACAAAAATCTAGAAGGTGGTCTTCAGTACGTTACAGTGACTCATTCTGATATTGAACTTGGGGTCAACTATGTTGATCAATTTATGCGTACTCCAAAAGATTCTCATCTTCAGTTGATAAAAATGATTCTCATGTATTTTAAAGAATATTCTGGAATTACTCTTACGTGGAAATTTGTTTACAATCTTCCAATTTTTTTTCTTTTTTTTGGATTATTCAGCGTGTGCCTCGAATCCTTGACCTCTAGGTGGAAGATTATACCTCTTACCACTCCAACCAAGGGTTGTTGGCCAATCTTCCAATTATAGTGATTCTTATTTGGTTGGTTGCCCTAACTCGAAGGCTTCTACACGTATTTCTTGGCTCCACTTTCATTGCTTGACCTTCTAAGAAACAACCTACGGTGGTTAGGTAAAAGTTTGAGTACAAGACAGCATCATCTAAGCTGATATGCATTTCGTATGTCATGGATGAATTAGGGATTTCTGCCTACTTATTTATTGAGATGTGATAAACTAAGAGCTAAGCACTTAACAACAAACATAATATTTCATGCTTTAACCAAAACATGTTGAAGTTGATTTTATATTGTATGTGATTGATTTTTAAGGTGGTATTTCTCTGGAGTTTGATCTTACTCAATTTCGGATCACAAATCTCTAATCCGGTATTTCCTGATCTCCTATGCAATCAGATGCTTCTTCACTCAACTTTAGGTGGAAAGTTAGTGTCAGAAGAAAAAGACGATAATGCATAGTGTAGATCTGGTGGTCTTAGGTTTGTAAAAGAGATATTTGAGAGAGAGAGAGAGAGAGAGAGAGAGAGAGAGAGATGTAAATGGACATTTTGTTCTTTAAAGACTTTAATGATGAAGTTTGTCTTTCAACAAAAAAAAAACGTTGAAGTTTGTTAACTTAACGATTTTATTAGAATGAGCCTGATACACATACACCTTTGTGCACCTCCCACCTTACCGTCTTGAAAGTGTGTGAAAAAGACAATGTTGTCACTGTCATATTGTCCGCGTAGGATGCACAAGAGTGTACACAAAGGAGTACTCCAAACCAGTAAATCCGTTAAGGTCTTAACAAAATTTCTCTCTCCTCACTTCCCTCACGTTCTATCTTTATTACTGATCAATTGGCTCCCTAAATTCTAATATCTCACACATCACATTTTAGTGATGTCTTGTTTAGTGACTTATATTTTTGCATTGTGATTTAAAAAGTTGGTGCGGCTTGTTTAGTGAGCCTCCTTTATAGGACTACTAGGAGTATAATATGAGTTGGAACTTTTTTTTTTTTAGTTGAGGGGAGTTGGAACTTGGATCACTCTACTTTAAAAGTAGTTTATCTAGACAAGCACATTCATCATGTTTTAATGGCATTATTGGGATAGGAAGAGTCACGAAGTTTGACTTGTTCTAACCTATAGACTCATCTTCCTAGAAGGAGAAGTCCTTAGAAGTTAGGGCTCACCTTCTCTCCAACCCTATCCAATGATGATTTGCTATCATTCTGTTTTATAATAAAAGGATAGAATAGTATTTGCATATCAAACTTGGGATACACCAGTCCTTTATTTTAATCTGGGTCTTATATTCAAATTCAATGGAGAGAGAGAGACATAAAAAAAGAGAATCACCCCCAAGATGTCAGAAGATGAGGTCTCCAAGAGATTGTATCAACAACCTATATTTAAATATCTAGATTTCAAGAATTGAGATTTAATTCGAGTAAGAGTATTGTCATATTATCTCATTCTTGCAATTCTTTGTCTAGTTGATGCGTTGTCATCTCACTTCCAGTTGTTATTCTTTTTCCGAAAAACGTATCTCAATTTTTTTTTTTTACTCTTGATAATCACGATGGGAATCCGTCCAAGTTTTTTTTTTTTCTTTCTTTTAAAATCTTTAGTCATCTCCAAAAGAAATAATCACCAGAAGAAAGAATTGGATTGGGGAAAGTCATTTGTTCGTCTAAGGGATGCTTGAACATATCTCATCTTTATTTGTTATTTTTTGCCTTTCAAATTGGTAATGTAATTGTGTCTTTAAAAAGGTAATCGGAAGTAGCAAAATAACAGGTTAGGAAGGAGGAGAAGATCTCACTTGACATCGAACGATCCACCTTCCCTTTTTCCTCTCTCTAAAAGAGCATATCCAATGGGATACTCAAACTCTACTGGTATCCTCTCTACTCCGCCAATTTTATAGGTTATCGGGGCATTTGATTAAATCCTCCACATGTCTCATCAACTTGTTGTCATGGGTCACTAACTTGGGGTCGAGTGTCACAACTAATTCCAATTGATTTTCGACGAACACATAAGCCTAAAGCTAATGGGCCTCAACAATGTCAGGTGACTTTGCTCGGCCCATCTCGGACCCATATGTTTAAGCAACACGCATATGTTACTTCGCCAGCCCATTATCGACTTGATCGTCACTTACCTTTCGACCTAACTTTCAGCCCATGAGGAATTACTTTATTGTCCTGATACTTACTTGGCCCTACCGGTGTATTTTATAAGCATCATTTCACTTGCAATGTCAATTAACTCTTAGACTGACTTTAGTGTTAATTGGTTTTATATGTTTTTTGGTGTCTGAGCATTTTCTCTTTCAACTTTCATTTTCTTGTTAGTAGCTATTTTTGGCTCTTTATAGATCTAATCTTTCATCTAATATCCCTAACAGTTTCACATCCACCTTTCTTCGTAATATTCTTGCGCCCTTTTGCAGACCTAGATTGGTATCCATACCCTTGCTTTGTTAGCCACCCCATTAGCTAGGTTTCGAATTCTTTTTTTGCTATCAAAACTAGAGTCAGCATGTTCTCGTCGTTTAAACAATACTAGCGGGGTAATTCATAATTACTTTTTGGTTCTTTCTTGTGGACATCTTTTACACTTTTAAGAGTTTTGAATATCTGTTTTATCCATCTTCACTCTCTCAGGTTGATGGTCTTTCTTTCAGCTAGGCGGGCCTCTGCAATCATACTTCATATCATTTTCAAGATGAACTATCATAGTAGCACGTTGTGAAATTAAGAATGTGCTATTTTATAGCTCTTAATTTGTGTACTTCTAATTTACTTTCTTTGTAATATTATAGTTATATAAATAAATTTTCATGTTTCAACAAAAAGAAAAGTGGAATATAGGAGAGCCAACGATTGATTTATCGAAACCATGGAGGCATTGTCTTCTCCCATCAGAGACTAAACTTTCACTATATCTTTTATTTGAATCTGACAAATTACATCGAAGATGTCTTTACCTAAAGGATCCTATGAGACTGTTGAACTAATTATTTCTTTTAAGATCCTCTACCTTTTTTTTTTGTTGAACTTTGAGATCCTCTACCGAGTTTTGTTCAAAGAATTACAATAAACTAGAACAGTTTCAATGTCAAACTATAAATGTATCTATAAATTTTGATCGTCCTTTTTTCATATGTAGATCATGAACTTTCTCATGAGTCATGAACCATCTTATCATT
>BEHA01001243.1:373890-391505 GCA_002897215.1 Eschscholzia californica subsp. californica | reverse complement strand
CATACATTCCAGTTTCTGTAGGCGCCTCCCTTTACTTTTTATGATTTCATAACCCTCTTCATATATTTTCTAAAGGCTGCTCCAGTCTTCCTCTCTTTTTCTCCCTCTAATATGTAATAGGTTTTCACGTGTTCTTTTCCTAGTATACATACTTTCTATGTTTTCATTATTCAATACAGTATTGTTTTCTATTTGTTGCATCTAATTTTGTGTCATGCTTAATTTGTGTAAGTATTTATTTTAATTTATAAAACTCGCAACTTTCAAATAGTGAGATAATTTGTTTTCGAGTTATATACTCTAGTTTATATAGTTTGAAAGTTATGTAACAATAGAGATAGTAGTACTTTTTTACATAAACATATGTATTTCATGATATTTTATGAAA
Organism: Eschscholzia californica subsp. californica; assembly: GCA_002897215.1. Taxonomy (NCBI): domain Eukaryota; kingdom Viridiplantae; phylum Streptophyta; class Magnoliopsida; order Ranunculales; family Papaveraceae; genus Eschscholzia; species Eschscholzia californica. Next base: position 391,117 of record BEHA01001243.1, on the reverse strand, counting down.
AAAATTCTTCGGACAAATTATTTAAATATTCATCTATTATATCACATAATTTTTTCTAGTTCTCACATCATAAGAAGGCCCCCAAAAATTTTTTCGCACCGGGGCCCGAAAATCTCGGCCACGCTACTGATTTTTTCCATCCCAAATAGTGCATTTTTGGTTTCTCCGTGTCATGTCCCCACCAAAAAATTTCTTTGGATTCTTTCAATCTTGTCAATAATCCCTTTAGGTACTATATTAGTAGATAAGAAGTATATAGGAATTGACGATAACTCGCTTTTCAAAAGAGTTGTTCTTCCCGCATGAGAAAGTGTACTTCTTTTCATCTCTCTTACTCCAAGTATATGCATAACATTCACCCTACTTTCCTTCAGTAATTTGGTACTAAAGTGGATTGAAGATTTGTTGTAGTTTTTTTTTTGTTGAAAGGGAAGATTTGTTGTAGTTGATAAGTTGTCCCGAACATTTAACATAAGTATCTAGGATCACCTTTAGTTTCATTACATTATCTTCACTTGCTTTACCAAAGAAGAAGTGATCATTGGCAAATATTAGATGATATTGTCCGAAATCTGACGTCCCGGAACAAAAGCATTCTGAGCTGAAGAAATTAACCTTTCTTAAATTGGTCTGAACCTGTTAGTTAAAATCTTCGTAACAATACGGTAAAGAATGTTGCATAGAGATATTGGCCTGAATGCAGCTGGAGTTTCTGGAGCCTGAACTTTAGGGATCAAAGCAATGAAAGTGTGATTTAAATTACCTGGTAATCGCCCTGTTGTAAAAATTTTCTGAATTTGATTTGTTACTTCTTCTCCAACAATTGACCAACACCTTTTATAAAATAACGCTGAGAAACCATCTGGTCCTGGTGATTTAGAAGAATTCATCTTCTTTAATGTATTCCAAATTTCTTCCTTTGTCGGTATCGAGCTAATCATCATGTTCTCTGAGTTAGATAGCGGTTGGCTTGATAACTCCAATGCTTCTAGAAACTCGCTCACTGGTTTCGATCTAGAAGCCCTATAAAAATGCTCAACAAATACATTTTTTATTTTATCCGGGTCTACCGTCCAACTATTATCAGGAAGCCTAATCATATGAATATTGTTTTTTCTTCTTTTAATAAGCATCGATAGATGAATAATTTTTGTATTGCGATCATGGTCCTAGGCTCAGAACTTTTTTGCTCTTTGTTTCCAAAATTCCTCCTTTATTTTGTTCAATTTCTCGATTCAACTGTGCACTATAGTCTTCTGCCAATGCCTCCACTGATGGAGGTCGATTTTGTATGTCGAGTAACTTATGCTCTACTTCTTGAATTTGTTTAAAGATCTGCCCAACTCTACACTTACTCCATTCTTTTAATTTCTTTGCCAATTGTGGTAACTTTTGTAAGAACTCACCTCTCGAGTTCTCCCAACTTTCTTTCATAACTTCATCAAACTCCTCATGTACCTTCCAATGGGCTTCGAACCTAAATGGAATTCTTCCTTTAGCTTTCGGCTTCGATAAGGTCATTATGATGGGTGCATGGTCTCTACTAACTCTTGGTAAGTGTTTTACTGCAACATCTAGGAATCTGATTCTCCACTCTGGATCAACAAGTACCCTATCTAACCTCTCTCTGATATGGTGGTGAATATCTCTTCCATTAGCCCAAGTATAAGCGGGTCCGGAGTAACCTAGGTAAATCAAATTACAGTCCGTAATCATATTCTTTCGGCCGCTTTATTATTTAACCCTGCACCTCCCCATTTTTCTTCACTATTCATAATGGCATTGAAGTCTCCCATAACACACCATGGTTCTTGGATTTGAGCACTAAAAGTCCTTATGGACTCCCAAAAATTATCTCTTTCATTCGTACATGGTGGCCCATACACTAAAAGAAGGTTCCATGTATTTAGATTTCCTTTATTTGTAATACTCGAATGTATGTGATTTTTTAGGACGATAAAATATCAATTTGGACTTCATCGTCCCATAACAACCATAATCCTCCGCTCAACCCAATAGCCGGAACAATAAAATAATTTTTGTATAACAATTTGCGAATCCATACTTCTGATGAACTTTGTGATAATTTTGTTTCAGACAGAAAAATAATTGAAGGTTTCCCTGCCCGGAGGAATGAATTCAAGGACAGAATTGTCGGAGCATTCCCCGCTCCCCGACAATTCTAAATTTGTACTATCATTGAGTTAACGGCCTTATTGGGTTGGCTGCCTTCACCCTTTCATCATTAATATGTCCTGTGAGAGGCAGAGGCGGTTTGGAATTGGCTATGGCGGTTTGTGCAATTGGAGGCGGTTTAGGATGCTTCAATTTTTGGCGGTTTAGTTTTGGTTTCCAATTCTAAATTGTGAGAGGCAGAGGCGGTTTGGAATTGGCTATGGCGGTTTGTGCAATTGGAGGCGGTTTAGGATGCTTCAATTTTTGGCGGTTTAGTTTTGGTTTCCAATTCTAAATTGGAATTGGTTTCCAAAATTTGGTTCCCCCACCGGCTTTTATTATAATATAAATAGGGGGTCTTGGGTCCAATCTAATCAACCAACACAAGCAACAACAACTCTTCTTTAGAGAGAGCTAAAGAGAGAGAGCAAGTGAGAGAGAAATTTTTTGTTCATAGTTTTGAGCGGTGTTAAATTTCTCGGTTGTCGAAGATCTAGTATAGAAGGTTAAATTCTATACGGTACCATCTTGGGACGAACTTGCGGGTTGTGTTAGTCGTCTTCATATATCCTTCAATAAAGATTTCTTGTTCGCCCGAGGACGTAGGCTTTAAAGCTGAACCTCGTTAAATTCTGTTCGCATATTTGATTTTGACTTAGCTTTTCGATTAATCTTCATAATCGGATCAATTTCTGGGTAGGTTCGATAGCTTCCGCGATTTTTAGTTCTAACATGTCCCATTACAAATTTTCTTTTCTTTCCCTCATCTATAAACTCTTCTTCTTCTTCTTCTTCTTCAGTGATACTCGGTTCTCAACCACGTTTTGTAGGTGTTTCAGTTGAAGTTTTCTTCTGCGTTTGTTGTTTATTAATTTCTCTTGCCATCTTCCTCCATGAGCCACAATTATTTACCTGCTTTATACGATCTCGTTTTCCTGTTCCCAGAGTTTTATCCACTTCTTGAGTCACACCCCAATTTACTTCTTCTAAAGCCATATTCAGACTCTGAGACTTGTTTACATATGGAACATGTGGTTCCACCATATCAACTTGAGAATTTTGTACCTTCTGAAAGTATGGTAACGCCACTTTTAAAGGGTCTTCAGTTTCTTCCGAATTCATCTTGGGTAGCAGTACCAAGGACGACAAGAGGGTCTGCTTCTCTTGACCACCTTTACTAGGTACTTCAATTTGATTTATAATAGTATCTCTTGGCACAATTCCTTGCGAATTGTGTTCTTTAACATGAGTGTATTTGTCTAAATCTGAATTAGGTCGGAATGATAATTGGGTTTTGTCCACTTCAATTTCCATGGGGGTGTGCTCCTTTGTGTTATTATCGTGTACGACAACGTCTACTTGTAACAGTTCCGTAACGGGTTTGGCAAATTCAACTCGTTTTTCCTTGTTTTGTTCCTCCACATCTATCAACTGTTGGCAAATTAAACTCTTCTTATTGCCTTCTATCACCCTGGTTCTGGCATACTTGCCTCACTTTTTTTCTTCTTCTTCAGGAATTATCCGAGTTTCGCGGATCATATAACGAATTTTCTTTACCGCTTCTCTTGTAAGATAATTGATTGGTAGTCCATGAATTTGTATATGAAAACCTGTCTTTGTGAATTAATATTCAGCAGGTAGTTTGTTTCTGTTAGAATTAAAAGTCGCGGAAGCTATCGAACCTATCCTAGAAATTGATCCGATTATGAAGATTAATCGAAAAGCTAAGTCAAAATCAAATATGCGAACAGAATTTAACGAGGTTCGGCTTTAAAGCCTACGTCCTCGGGCGAACAAGAAATCTTTAGTGAAGGATAGATGAAGACGACTAACACAACCCGCAAGTTCGTCCCAAGATGGTACCGTATAGAATTTAACCTTCTATACTAGATCTTCGACAACCGAGAAATTAAACACCGCTCAAAACTATGAACAAAAAATTTCTCTCTCACTTGCTCTCTCTCTTTAGCTCTCTCTAAAGAAGAGTTGTTGTTGCTTGTGTTGGTGTGTTGGTGATGTTGATCAACCCCCTATTTATATTATTATGAGGCGGTGGGAATTGAACCAAAATTGGAAACCAATTTGGTATGCATCCACCGCCTATACCATCTTTTGGAAACTGCCCATCTATTGGTATACAAACCAAATTGAATAGCTTTTAGAAACTGCCCATCTAAACCGCCATCCAATTTGTCCACCGACAATTGACTCCCACAGTTTCTCTCACATCTTTCATAAATGAGAAGTTCATCTTGAATGTACCAAGGACCACCTTCCTCTACCTTCTCTCTATCAGTTGTTAGTTCAAAGGTAATTAGATATGAGGTGCCATAAAACTCTTTCAACCATAACTTCCCTAATGGCTTCCAAGATCTCACTAGAATCTCCTTTATTATGTTTACATTCATTGTCTTTCCAGATATTAATTTAAAAGCCAAGCTTCTTCTTCCTCATCGTCGGATGTTGCATCTTCCTAAGATAATTGTAGTTTTCTATCATCCTTCTTCCTCACCAGTTCTCCCATAAGAGATACCATTGTTTCATAATCTTTTTCCATTGTTTTCTTATCGCCTATTATGCAATCAAGTATAGCCGATTTATCAATCCCAAGTAAAGATTTCTGGCGAGAAGGTAGACTTCTCAGAGAATCAGTTTTGAGCTTGTTATTTAGTGGGTCTTGCACAAACATGGATGGACTTTAATTATGAGATTCTAGTCGGGAATGAAACACCACCATAACGACTTTTGGCTCTCGTGACGACCAAATAATATATTGCAGACCTTTTGCCTCTTCTCATGATGACCTAAATAATATGTTGTTTGTTATTGGAGCACAAACATGTGTTTTTTTTTTGTGACATGGAGCACGTAAGGTTTTTAAACCTACCATGTGTAGGCCAAATTTTGATATCATGTTTAGTTTGTAATCATCAAACTGAAAACCAGTTAGCAATGAAGAAAATTCAGACATTATATCCTTGGTTATTAAATCACCTTTTCTCCATGTTGGACTATTCTCACAGTCTAAAATCAGACGTCGACCGCTACCAGTTAGTTTATTGTCTTCAGTTAAAAAAGAATTTGTTTTCAGTTTCACACAAGCACTAGCACTGGACTTGAAACATTAGAGGCAGACCAAGTAGACTTGTGGATCAAGATAAAATAAGTGATGTTTTAATTTAACAACGAAATGTTTCTGTGATGCCCTGAAAGGGCACATTTACATATACAACTAATATTCATTTGACCTTACTCATCAAATGTATACAGATTTATTTATTTACAATAACATATTCAATATCTACTTTTCATCAAAAAAAAAAAAAATCAATACTATTTATTACATATGAAACAGAAGGGAAAACGATGACTAGGACAAACGTCTTTATTTAATTACGTATATTTTTTTAGAACTATGCAGTTACTTTGAAATAAAATTACTTCTAAATTGGGTCAAGTTTTTTGGAATTGTCGTCCTCCTATCACCAAAATATATTGGTAGCTACTAATTTTTGGGCAATGATTCATTGACCGTTGATTCATTAGGATGGAATAGTCAATCTTTCCAATATATGGAACGAAATCCCCAGCTAGCATCCTAAGCTCTTGGAATGGGAAACTTAAATAAATGAAAACAGGCTATTTAAACCTACTTATTTACAAAAACTGCCAACTCAATTCTCTCTTTCCCACACATTCTTTCGTTGGGAGTTGTAAATGACTCTTGTGATTTTGGTCACGTATTCAAAATTCATTAACAACATTCTATTTTAAATTTTTTTTTTTTATGAAACGAGGCCAATGCCTAAATTTATTAGCTATTTGAGCGAGAAATTATATTGGTTACATCTGCCGCCAACTGGCTTACAAGATAAGAAGGAGAATCATAGATCTCCAATGTTTGCTCTAAACTGGAATTAAAATATTGTTTCGCCAATAAGTGAGCTACATAATTTGCACTCATAATACAGTGGTTGAACTTTATGTCCCGAAAATTTTCCTTTCCCTTATGTATTTCTCTCATAGTAGTTTGAATTCGCCAAGGAATTTCTTTTAAATTCTTCGAACACGCACTTATGACCGTTTGTGAGTCTCCTTCAACTATACACACATACTCTGGTAACCTGTTTGCTGTCTCAATGGCCAATTTAACTGCTTGAGTTTCAGCTTCAACTGCTGTCGAGATGGAGCACTTTCTGACAAAGGCCATAACGAATTCTCCTTGTGCATTTCGACATACTGCTGCTACCGACGCCCTTCCATCGGCAAACGCTGCATTACAATTTATCTTAAGTTCTGTATCTCCTGGTGGGACCCAATAGGAGCTATGCTCCAATGCTTCTACAGTTGTGTGTTCAATATTCAAGAGAGTGCCCGAGTACTCCTTTTGTAATGTAACAGCTTCCTGTAAAATTCGATAAGGATTTGGAATAACATGCTCGAACACACATTTATTTCGTGATTTCCATAGACACCAAGCTACATAAAACCGAAGCTCTGTGGATTCTCCATTTCCAATATCCATAATCCATTTGCAGAGTAATTGTGTAAAATCCTCTTCTCCATCCACCCTAAGATGTAATGGGTAGTTCATCCATGTTTCTCTTGCAACTCTACAAGTTCTAAATAAGTGATCAATATCTTCATTCTCTTCTTCACACATATCGCATATTTTCGGAACATGTAGATTAAACTTTAGTGATTTTACCTTTGTTGGTAATGCATCATGCAATATTCTCCAAACAAAGGTTTTGACTCTTGGCATGAGATTATATTTTTTCCATATCTTTGTCCAAGATAAGCCATTCGGTAGCTCCATGTGAGTGGACGAGCTCGGTTGTTCCTTCAAGATAGTGGTATAAAGCGACTTAGTGGAGAAATTTTCTTTTTCCGTGTATATCCAAATTAGTTTATCCTCTTCTTCCTTGCTGTCCAATGGAATTTGTAGAATTGCCCTTTTTGATAAATCATCAAAAAGTTTGTCTAGCAACCTCCCATTCCATCTTCCATCTTCCTCCATAAGATCTTTCACTAAGAAAATATTTGGTACTTCTTCTTCCAACTCTTTCTTATGAGGTTTGAAACCCCTTATGTTCGGCACCCACGGGTCCTCCCAAATTCGAATATTTTTTCCATTGCCTACCATGTAGCACATCCCCTGTTTTATGTATGCCCGCATCTCCAGTAAACTTCTCAATGTTGAAGTGCAAGCCGTTTTTATCTTATAAGTCCAGAAATTCGATGATTTTAAATATTTAGCTTTCAGCAATCTCACCCAAAGAGCATCCGGTTCCGTTATGAATCTCCATGTCAGTTTCCCAACTAGTGCTTGATTGACAAGACCCATATCACGAATTCCCAATCCCCCTTCTTTAATACTCGCTTGCATCTTCTTCCAATTCTATTTTTAATTTAGTTTTCTATAATTATATGATTACATTTTTGTTGCATTAAATGGTATAATATGCTCTTAACATCCATTAACTATTTTGATATTAGACTCTAAAGGCATACAAACGGCTCTAAAGACTATAAATCATCATTTTACTACGGAACTTTATAAAATTATATATTCCATCTCTGTTGTGAATCAAACTTAGGATTCTGAAGATTTTTTAATAGATGCACCACCAACTGAGATTTGATAGATGCAACTTCTTTAGTATCTTATAAACATGATTCCATATAAATGAATCCTCTAAATAATGTAGTATTTTCATTTGTGGGATGCAAGTGATCCCGATGAGTTAGCTTCAAGAGTGATTTCTATATGTATTCTTGCATAAATAGGCGGTTAAAATTACTTAGAGAAATTCAAATGAGGTAAAATTTACTAGATTGGTATTGAGTTTTAGTTTGCCCTCAAATAAATCTTGGATTCGCCACTGCTAATGGAGTCACCCATGAATTGACTGTTTTGGTCTTGAACGAGCATTTGAATGGAGAATGAAAATCCACTAATATTCCCTCATGAATGATCTGTTATGTAACCTCATATTGTTAATGGAATTATAGTTTATGTTTCAAGAAAATAAATAAATAATACGTAATTGTTTCTTCATGTGTCATTTTCCATGAGCCAACTAAAATGCAAGAACTATTTCATAAAAAAAAAACTAAAATGCAAGAAAGAATGAAAGTCATTATCCGCTCTTGAATTTCTACCTCAACAGACAACCTTTTGGACAGACAAAGGCTAATAATATATCATTTTTTGTTAAAGAAACCTCTAGAATAATGAAAAAAAAACTCTTTAACTCAAACAGAAAATAAAATTTTCAGTATTCTATATAAAAAAGTATTCATTATTTTGAAAAGTAGAAACAAAAAAGTGTGCATTTCAAACTTTCAAAAAGGTTATGTTTTCAATCAAAGCAAATATCGGGCTCAGGCTCCTACCTGACTTGAAAAAATTTAGGTGATTTTTGGTCAAATCGATTATACATCTAATGAGTGACATTGACTTTCACTAATTTATATGGTTGGTTAAGCATTGTTAATTGACTTGATATGAAATAGGCAAATATGGGTCATTCATTTTAGGGTTATTTCCCAAATAACCCCCAACTTTGTGACCAGCTTCCTGCCTGACCCCCTACTTTAGCAAAAATACTCATATGCCCCCCTTTTTCAGTTATCTTTAACTTTTCGTTACTCTCTCCTCCATCTCATTTCCTCTATCTCCCACATCATTGATCACACCACATCATCGTCTTCACCGACAGGGTCGCCGACCGGCCAAATTCCCGTCCGACGACCTTCAAATTTTTTTTATTCTCTCTCTATTTTTTTTTTATTTCCTCTCTCCTCTCTCTCTCTAAACTCCGGCGAAGGGGGTTTCCCTTCGCCGGAGGTCTGTCGAACAGACCATTGAAGGTCTGTTCGACATACCAGTGATTTGGACACAGGTGGAGCTCCTTTTATTGAATTTTCATCACTCTCAATTGAATTTTGTAACATTTGTTACAGTCATTCCGGTAGGTCCATCGTTTGCGGCGGATGAAAATACAAAAACTCCATTAGAAATAACACCATAAGAACCAATAGCAATTGAATCTAGATAATATGGAGATGAAATTCCTTCTCCACCACCAATTGAGATGGAAATAACATCAACTCCATCAGAAACAACAGAATCAAAACCATCAAGAATATCAGAATCGAAACAACCAGAGTTCTTCCAACAAACCTTGTAAACGACGATTCTAGCTTTCAGAGCAACTCCTTTAACAATTCCTTATGTGTAACCAGCCATACTCGCTTTGAATGTGTATCGACCGGCAGCAGTTGAAGCTGTATGAGTTCCATGACCGTCGACATCTCTCGGAGATCTGAATTCGATTTGTTGATTTACTAAAGAAGAAGAAGAAAAAGCTTCATGTCCATTAACAAATAACCTAGCTCCGATTATCTTCCAATTACAGTTTATTGAGGTAAATCTATCACCAGATTGACACCTTTCCAACGAGGAGGTACCGGACTTAGATTCTGATCTGAGAAACTTCGTCGTTCTGGCATTATCTAAAACACCGATATCATATCAGATCCGTAATCTGATTCAGACTAGAGACCATGTTGAATTCTAAAACCTAGAAATTGAGGAGAACGAGTTATATGAAGTTGTCTTCGACGATCTTCAAAAACAGCAAGAACTGAAGGATTTTGACTGATTGAATCTGCTTGAGATTTAGTTAAAGTAGCAGAGAAACCATGAAAGACTGTATCGTAAACGTGAAGGATTTTAGAAGAATCGGTGAAAGAAGAAGTGTACCAGTGATAATGAGATGGGAAAATAGTAGGTTTTGAGTTTTGGTAGATTCTGAAAATGAAAGTTTTAGTGGTTTGAGGACTTGAAATTGATTGTGGAATTTGTAGAGAGAGAAAGAAGAGAGTGGAAAGGAGTAGAGAGAGAAGAAGGTTCGAAGAAGAAGAAGCCATGAGTGAGAAAGGAAATTAGGGTTTAAAGAAGGGGGACGCCCCTTCACCGAAGTTTAGAGAGGGAATAAAAAAAATGAAGGTCGCCGTCCGAAAATTTGGCCGGCCGGCGACCCCTGCCGGTGAAGACGATGATGTGGCGTGATCAATGATGTGGCAGAGAGAGGAAATGAGATGGAGGAGAGAGAGAGAGAGGAAATGAGATGGAGGAGAGAGAGAGAGAGAGCAAATGAGATGGAGGAGAGAGAGAGAGTAACGGAAAGTTAAAGATAACTGAAAAAGGGGGACCATATGGGTATTTTTGCTGAAGTAGGGGGCTAGGCAGGAAGCTGGTCACAAAGTTGGGGGCTATTTGGGAAATAACGCTTCATTTTATCATGTTTGTTCGTCTTTGTTTTGTAGTATGAAATAGCAAATATGGGTCATTTTATCATGTCTCTTCGTCTTTGTTTTGTTGTTTTTATTAATAGCTAAATCCCTATATGTAGCTAATAGCTTATATGCATATTAGGTTTGATTCATGCTTATATATTTAAAATGGTAAAATATTATTTTCGTTACTTTACAACCAATCTCATATATAAAAATGGTAAACACATGAAGTACCGTACACAAAGGAAAAAAAAGTAAATAATCTGCACCGAACCTGAGAAATATGTGTATGAAAAGAAGAAAAGGATTGAGGAATCCATGGAGGTAGCTTGGAACTCATTTTTATGTAAGATCATTTGGAGTTCCTCCAAGAATTCTGAATATCTTATAAGCATTCTAAAGCCACTTTAAATAGCCTACCATACCAATGTTGATATTACTTTCTTAATGTCATACTTTCACATGGAAACTTTGTTCATATTCATGTAAATATCTCTTATTTTTTGTTTTCCTTTTATTTAGATTTTTTAACTTCAGGAAATTTGTTAAAAAGACAACTTGAAGTTTTCTTCTTCTAGGCACCATGAAAACTTTCAAAATAGGCTTCAAGGACAATTTTAAAAGCCCCTCTTTTTTTTATACCCTAAATAACCTTTATATGTAGGGAAATTTACAACAAACCCTAAAATTTGGGATTTCTTAGTTCTAAAGTCAGAGACTTTTAACGAGTTGCTATTTGGGCGATAGTTTGGCGAGGATTTCGATCGATTTCTCTATGAAATCAACAATTTACTTTAGGTTTAGCTTTTTGAATCTCATGATTTGGTGTTTGAAGTTTATTTTTATGATTTTCAATTAGTTTTTTTGGGAAAATTCTAGAGAGAGAGAGAATCATTTTGATCAACTATTGGACAATTTTCTAGGGTTTAATATTGTTTTCTTCATTATTAGACTGATAGACAACAATTGAAGGAGAATATGTTGTTTCAAAGGTATAATCTCTTCTTAGTTGTTTAGTTTCATTCATCAACAAATATAAGAAATATTTTGCACAATAGATTATGAATTTTCTTAATTAATTTAGACGTTCTATGTTTAATTTTGGGTTTCTTCAATTTGTAATATTGCTCTTCATTGGATTGTTACTGTTATTCGAGATGCTGTTAAGGATTCAGCTTAGTGGAATTGGTTGATGAATTTTGGTAGTTCTAATTAGGGTTTCTGTTGGTGGTTAAAGTTCTCCAAGTCATGTTAGATTGTTCTAGATAATTTGTTTGCTGAATTGACGTAGCGAAACTAATTGGCGATTATATGATCAATTTAATTTTGGTTCTCTAGATTCTATTTTCAAAGTTAGCATGTCATCTCTAGTTGAGTTTCAAAGCATTGAAAAATGAGGTTAAGATACATGACTCACTAGTCGTTACTTGTACAGTATCGAATATAAATAGACTTTACAGCTGAACTATATAGATGGGGTTAACAATTCACTTGTATACTATCAAAAATCAGTTCGCTTTATATCTTATACACTATTGTGGTTGTCCAATCTGCAGCAGGATCTTAGGCAGGGTTGTGTCGGTTGAGTATGCTCTTACAGACTTATTCATGGATTCCGATTTTGCCGTCTAATGATTTATTTAGATGCAACATTTTTCAAAGAAAAGTTTAGTGGATGTTTATTAGCTGCAACGACAAGAATGCCGAAGGAGGTAAAACATGTTCTTTTTAGCTTTGTTCTTGTATTTATTTTGTTCAAATACTTGCAAGACATTTCGACAAGTTTCTAGTGCTTTGCAAACTGATTTGCGGTGCTTTGCAAATTGATTTGCAATATGGTGTGCAAACTGATTTGCAATATAGTTTGCAAACTGATTTGCAATATAGTTTGCAAACTGATTTGCAATAGTTTGCAAACTGATTTGCAAGAGTTTGTGAACTGATTTAAACTCTGCTACAAATGTATTGCAAGCATGTTGATTATAGTGTTGTTCCTTTGCAAACTGATATCAACTCTTCTACGAGAAAGTTATTGAACCTGTTGTTGATTATGACCTTTTGAATCATCATCCCGACGAGCTTATTGGTTTACCACTAACTGAGAAGAAGAACCTGGAAGACCAAGGCAAAAGAGGATGCCAAACAGTGGAGCAAAGTGGAAGGGATCGATAAAGTGTAGCGGGTGTCATACATCTGGTCACAACAAGAAGACTTGTAAACTTGATGTTTGAACCAGTTCTCATTACATTATTACTTTTTACCATGAATACTTGTCCAATTTAATTCACGAATTAGTTTTCATTAGCTTTCACTTGCTTTCTAAATATAGTCTTCATTTTTGTTGGATGAACAATGACGGTGTAATTTTTTATAATAGTATGTGAACCTTAAATCTTGGTCTTGGCAACTGCTACAGTTTGCAAACCATAATTGCAATTCAGTTTGCAAATCAGTTTGCAAACTAGTTTGCAAACCAGTTTGCATACCATATTGGAAACCACTGCATGCCAAATTGCAAAATCATCAAAAAAATTCTGAATCGTTTTGCAACTTAGATAGAAATTGCTTTTAAAAATACTTGGATATCTTTTAATTCAAAGGAACTCAATTTTTGTACACAATGTATGTTAAATTTTGATGAATTACAACCTATTTGTATTACATATTATTTTACGGAGGTTCGGGGGTGTAGCCCCCATTTTTTTAGAAACTTTAAAAAATGAAGATTAATCATTCGAAAATGATTTAATCTTTCGAAAATGATTTAATCTTTCGTTCATCCTGCATCTATTGAAAAATATTTAAAGAAACATGTGAGTATGTTGTGAATATTTTGAAAAAAATAAATTGAAACTGACTTGTTTGCAAACCACTGCAAAAATGCAAACCACTGCAAATCAGTTTGCAAACCACTACAAATCATAATGCAAACCAGATTGCAAACCACTACATACCAGATTGCAAAGTCACTAAATAAATTTAGAATCCTTTTGCAACTTTGATGTTAATACTTACACATCCTTCTATTCAAACTATTTGTATTACTCGTTATTTTACAGGGGTTCGGGGGCGTAGCCCCCGTTCTTTTTTGTAGAAATTTAAAAAACATTAATTGAAAAAAAATGTGAGGAAGTAATCTTTCGAAAAAATTCAATCTTTTGATTTGTAATCTTTCGTTCATCTATTGAAAAAGACTTAAGGAAATATGTTGTGAATATTTAAAAAAGAAAAAGAAAAATTGAAACTGATTTGCGAAGACATGCAAACCACTGCAAATCAGTTTGCAAACCAATGGGAATCAATTTGCAAATCAGTTTGCAAACCATTGCGAATCAATTTGCAAACCAATGCAAATCAGTTTGCAAACCATTGCAAATCAGTTTGCAAACCATTGCAAATCACTTTGCAAACCAATGCAAATCAGTTTGCAAACCAATGTAAATCAATTTGCAAACCAAAACAAACCATAATGCAAACCAATGCAAATCAGTTTGCAAACCAACGCAAATCACTTTGCAAATCAATTTACAACCAATACAAATCATAATGCAAACTAATGCAAGTCAGTTGACCAATGAAAATCAGTTTGCAAACCAATGCAAATCAGTTTACAAACCAATGCAAATCAGTTTGCAAACCAATGCAAATCAGTTTGCAAACCAATGCAAATCAGTTTACAAACCAATGCAACTTAGTTTGCAAATCAATGCAAATCAGTTTGCAAACCAATGCAAATCACTTTGCAAATCAATTTGCAAATCAATACAAACCATAATGCAAACTAATGCAAGTCAGTTGACCAGTGCAAATCAGTTTGCAAACCAATGCAAATCAGTTTGCAAACCAATTCAAATCAGTTTGCAAACAAATGTAACTTCAAATCGTAAGATCAAATAAGTAATCAAATATATACTCAACATAATAAGATTAAAAAACTATTACAGATTCATCAAAACATTCACAAACACATTCATCAAAATATTCAGAGCAAGTACTATATTCAAACGCCTTTTTTTATTTCATCGAACATTATTGTTGTAGTTGATTGGTCATTTTGAGCATAACAAGAAACCAAAGAGTTCCATGAAACCTTTCAAGCATCTCATCGAAGAGCTTTTTTGCTGATGCCAAATTACCATGCCTTGTATAAGCTGAAATCATTACATTCCAAGAAATTATATTCCGCTGCATTCCCATCTCAACAAAAATTCGTTGCGCAATTTCGAGACTCCCACATTTTGCGTACAAAAAGAGGTTCCAACAAATAACCATACCCACCAGAACCTAATTTCAAATCAAATCAGATACAAAAATGTCAAATTAGTTCCAAAGAGGGTTTTAGAAGAACAATTTCAGAAGAACAAAAATGAAACTTACTAGCACGAGCACCAGAATAACCAGCTCTTTTAAGACCCTTCTTCTTGATAATAAAACTTGATCCAATAAAAGCACTTGAAATTACAGCAAGAAGAAATCCTTTTAAATTATTTTCTTACAAGATCGAACCTTCATTAACCGTTGAAGAAGAAGAAGTAATAATATCCATATTCGATAATTTTGATGTTCTTCAAATAGTTTCAAACCTTCTTCAACAATTCCATTCTGTGCATAACTCGAAAGCATAAAATTCCAAGAAACAATTCTTCACAAGCATCTCATCAAACATTTATTGCGCATTTTCCAAATCACTAACTTTAAAGTAACCACTTACCATAGTAGTCCAAGAAACAACATTCTTCCCAGGCATTAATTCAAAAATGAGAAGCTTCATTTTGGTAACCCCAATTCCAATACCCAGAAATCATTGAATTCCAATCAACAGTCTGTCTCTTAAGCATTTCATCAAACAACTCCAGCGCAACACTAATCAACCCATATTTGGCATATACATCCTTTATTGTGTTACAAACAAACACATCAGGAAGCAAAACTCAGTTTAAAAACATGGACATGAAGTGAAGTAATGAAAAATTTACCAGAAGATTTAACCAATATTGAATAAATGAAGGCGTCAGGCTTGGGATTGTGGTTGTGAAGTTCCATTTGATGAAAGAGATAAAATTTCATCAATAAAAAAGAACATAACTGACCTGATTGTGAAGTATCATACGAATCTCTTGAAGAAATTGGATGAAGTTAGAGAGAGAAATCGATCTTTGTCTTTCCCTTTGAAAACCCTAGAGTTTTTCTCTCACCAATAAGGTCACTTTAGTCTTTTCCCTGTATCTGAGTATTTACAAAAATGCCCCAGGGAGCTGAAGCCTACAAAAAGTTGATAGATCCTTTTTAACCAAAGCCCCAATTTTTTAGGGAGTTTTGGCCAAATTTCCCTTTTTTACTTTCTTACTTTCTTTTTCATTGAACGTAATTGTACTTGGCTCAGGGCATCGTTTATACCTTTAATTAGTTAGAAGTTAGATATCTATCATTAACATAAAGCTAGAAAGGAATGAAAAATTAATAACTACAACGTTCTTAATCAATTTAGAAAAAAATACTCCAAAATAACTGATTATCCTATTTCATATAATTCTATTTTTTTTCTAAATTTCAATGAAAATGAAACTGACATCCCAAAAACATCATTCTTGCAGAAGGCACGGGTGGCTATACTCTAGTATATATATATATATATATATATATATATATATATATATATATATAAAGTTTTTAGAGAGAATGTATGTGCTTGACCCTCTGAATTGCTTTTCTGACTTTTGCTGATGGTTCTTCAGATAACATGGCTGGATCATCAAGCTGAGAAGCTGAACTTGGCTCACCGAGAAAAGCCCTAAATGAATCTGCTACTGAATATGAAAGTGATTTCAGATTATAACCACCCTCTAGGAAAAATACGCACCGTCCTCCGCATAATTCCGTCGCTAGTTGTTTGAGGTTCGATGCCAGCATATAGTATGTACTCGTCGTAAATTGTAGAGAGGCTAGTGGATCTAGAACATGAGCGTCGTATCTGATCATAAAAAAAACACCAAACCCAAAATAATGATAATTAATAGTAATTCGTAAGTAATAAAGAACATTCTCAGTTTCGAGGTCTGCTCTGATCGGGTGTTAACATGTGCATCTCTCCACTAACAGAGAACCGGGTTAGAATCCTGGTTGTGGAGGTTTATGGTCCTTTACAGGACCACATTGCAATTTAGAATTGAAGAAGTAAATACTTGTTCCTCACCCAGCGGAAACAAGAATAATATCTGGCTTGAATCTTTGGGCAGCCGGTACAATGACTTCCTCAAACACATATCTCATCGTTGTATCTCCAGACCCTCCGGGTAAAGGCACGTTTAGTGTTGTTCCTTCTCCTTTTCCTTCACCCGTTTCATCTATCTTTCCTGTTCCAGGGTAGCTGCCAACCTAGACATCAAACATTAAAGTTTGTAGTTACTATGGTCTCTAAAAAGATTGAGCGGTGAGCCTAATATCTTTCGAAATCCTACAATGGTAATTCACAGTATAAAAGTGTTGGGCGGTCCACTAAGGTCATGTTTGGGAGACTAGAATGGTTCTATTATGATTTGGTTATGCTTTCATTCTCCGGATAATATAGATGCATCGGTCGAAAAATCTAACAAGGGTAGTAGCTTCAAAATCTCTACTACTGCTGGCAAAATCTGATATAATTTGTATAATGATGAAGTGCTTACTTCGTGAGTTGAAAGGAAGTAAATATCCGGGTCATCATAAAATGCATCACTTGTTCCATTTCCATGGTGAACATCAAAAT
>BEHA01001243.1:330648-371734 GCA_002897215.1 Eschscholzia californica subsp. californica | reverse complement strand
TACACCATTTGAACAAGAAACAATATCTCTATGATTTCTTAAGGAAAGTTTTTTCTTTGATCTCGTACTCGCACAGAAACTTCTCTCTTGTTTGAATATTTTGTTTGCTAAACTAAACCTGCAAAGGTTCTCTTGTTTAGCAAGCAATGGCTGGCGCATCAACCCCAAGAGGTTCCCTGTATCGACCAAACAAGTAGTGGAGACAGAGTAAGGGGTCAATGTTACCCGAAAAGCTGATCACTACGGTCGTACTACGTGAATCGGTGCGTGATACGCTATAGTATCACGATATGCTAGGGGTATACATATTAGGTATTGGCTGTGCTGCATGTTGTTGGACTATTTCCCTTTGACAACATATATATAGTCTTTATGATTTCTTATTGCAAATAATTAGTACTTGGGGTCATAATTTAAATCAAAAGGATCATATTAAAGAAGAATCAAATCAATATTGTAAATTATATATTAGTATCTTAAAGAGTAGTTAAATCAGTAGAAATCAAACCCTCATTCAGATAGCTTCTGTGGGTGGTGCCGAATTGGAGAGAAGACTGAAGTCTCATTCTCCTTAGATTCTTCAAGAGGAAGGAATGAAGGATGAGGGTTTTCAGTTCTTCTTCCTACTCTTTTTAAAGCAAGGAAAAAAAATATTTCTTGCAAGATAAGTAACTTACTTATATTTCTTGCAAGATTTTCGACCAAAGTTTTCAAGATATCGGCAAATCCAAAAAATAACAGAAAGGGAAATTTTAAAGGCAATGTATCTTTTTGTTAAAGGCAATGTATCTTGCCCCCAAGACTTGGTCAAAACAAGTTGACCAAGTTTGGTTAGAGGCAATGCTATCAACCCTATTTTCCGGCAAAAGTATCCTGGCAGGCAACCTCCGACCAGCTATCTAACCTGCAATAAAAAATATTATATCTCTTTTTCCCCTTCTCTCTTCTTGTCCTCCAAACCAGAAAAAAATTGTAATCCTAGTTTGTCTAATTGAATTGAAAATCGATTCGTTATGCTCAAATACTGATTCTTAGGGGTTTAAGTTATTTAGGGTTTTGGAAAATGGAAGATGCAGTGAGAGAGGGAGAGGCAACCTGCTTTGTTATGCTTTTACTTCAGCATCTTTGGGGAGGTTTGTGAGAATCAGTGGGGAGGCAGTATAAATAAGCAAGTTTACAGAGAAGAAACCTTTATGATGAACTAGACGTTTCCGGCGAAGGGGTCCTCTCCTTCGTCGGAGAGAGAATGAGAAGAAGGAAAGAAGAAGAGAAGAGAGAAAGAGTCGGCCGACAACTTAGACGCCGGTAGGTCAAACTTTGATCTACACATTGCCTATTAATTGCACATTGCTTTTTACCTAAAATACGGATTGCCTTTAGCGAGATTGTCTTTAACAACTTTGGGCATTGCCTATAAAATCTCCCAAACACAAATATGTTGGAGATTTGAATCATTTCCAAATATGATTTATTTCTTGTTTATTTATCTTGTTTCCTTATTCATTGAATCATTCTTTCTCATTTATTCTTTACTACATCTTGATTTCTGCTTCTTTAAGAGAAGGGTGCTTCTAAAGGCACCGGACCAAGAGGTTGTTAACATCCATCTCTGTTAGCACCAGGCCCAACCGCTCATTTCTCTATTAGCACCAACTAATTATGTAGGCACCGGTCCTTCTCAGTTAATCCTAACCCCTCCATCCATCTCTCACAAATCTGAACCAAATTGGGAATTCCAAACTTTCTCTTTCACAAGAAGATGGAAGAAGCAAACGAAGGTGAACGTCACCCACATTAAAAACCGCTGCTTATTGAGACCTCAGGTCAATGGCGAGTCAATAAATTTATTAGATGCTAACAACCTTTTGGCCTAGTGCCTTTAGAAGCACCCTTAAGAGAAATATGATTGATTTGAAGAGAGATATGAAACCCTGGAGAGAGAGAGGGAGAGCCGACAGATATTTTAGTGGAGAAGGAACCTCATCTTTTACAACAGACACTTCATGTGTTATTTCAGATTCGCCCCCCCCCCCTCGACAGTTACTACTTATTGCAGATTAGACCCATAATCTAACTGTTTGAGAGCTATTAAGGTTAAATAATTTAATTTTTGCCCTAAATTAATTGTTATATTATAAATTGAACCCTACCCTAATTGTGTTAGGGTTATTAGAGCTTTATAATTCAATCTAGCCCCTAAAATAATGATTTTACTGCAGATTAAACCCAAAGTTAATTGTTTTACGATTATTAGGTTTAATTTAGTCCCTAATCTAACGGTACCATTGCAGATTACACCATGGCCTAACTATTTTTGGGTTAAATAATTCAACTTAGCCCCTAAACTAACTGTTTTATTGCACAATTTCATTATATTCTAGGGTTAAATAATTCAATTATGGTGAAAGAAACTTGTTATGCACAATTGCATCATACTTATGTCATTTTGCAGATTTGTAAAACTTCCACACTGACCGAAGCATTTCCACGAAACGTTTCCACTTTTAGACCGACCGAAATTTCCATCGAAATCGAAGTTTTATTACTTGGTTTAAAGGCACCCCTGCTACTGCTAACGCACCTACTTGCAACCTGAATACCCAAACAGGAAATTTGACCGAAGACCCAATTTAAATTTTTTTATAGTTAAAAAGACAAGTTATATTCCAGTTGGTCGTGTACAGGTTCATTACTGAAGTATAGTTGTTGATGAACACTCCTGGATCTTCTAGACCATAGTAATGGTCGAATGCTGGACTTTGAAGTTCTTCGGCTTCTTTGATTCCAATATTTCTCGGCAGAGAGGGGGTTGGTGGATTACTGCTTTTCCCCACAACCTCTCCTTATCTCTTTCTCGAGTCAGCTCCGATACTTGATGTATGAGCACCTCGCAAACGGTTGGATCATCTACGCATCCTTCTCCGACTCCCTTGTTTTTGGGGACGTACAGCCGGTTGGGATCCAGCGTTTCATACTCGTCCAAAATATTCTCCAGATGCATCTGATCGCCAGGCTGTAAGGTCAGTGCTCTAGAAGAGAATATGTTGCCGGGTGAGACGAGCCTTCTTGCGTTCATCTTGATTGCTTCTTTTCTTTCTTCTGGTGCTCCGACTTTCCTAGCCATTTCGGCTTTGCGGAGACTTTCCTCCAGTTGTTTTGCCTCCTCGTCCCTCCGGAGGTAGTCGGCCTTGAGTTGTTCTAGCTCGGCCATAAGCTCTACCACGTTGGGGAGACTATGCGGTGATCCGCGAGGCGTATGCTCGCTTGAAGACAAGTCTGTCTGAGGGGCTCAAGGAAATAGTTAGTCTGAAAAGTAGAATGAATAAGATTCGAGTTACCGAACTGATGATTTGCTGGAGATATCCCTCCTTCTAGCGCCAAATGTTGATGTAAAAAATGGTCTTCCACTAGATCAGCATGAAAAAGGGAGTTGATGCATGACAGCCTCCGTTATGTATGATTGTTCTGTTTAAGTTGAGTATTGTTCCGCCTAGTTTTTCCTGCTTCCAGCTCTACTTCATGCTCTACTTCTTTTTATTCCAGCTCCTTGCTCCAACTCTTTGCTCCTTGTTCATGTTCGTCTGTTCCCAAAAAGGGGGGAAAACCTACAAAGGGTTCGAAAATCGCTCCGACGCTCAAGCCAGTCAGGGTGCTCTGTGCAGTAAAAGAATGAATATTGATTGATCCTTTTTGGGGGCGAGTTATGAGAACTCTGAGTTTCTTGTGATCTTTTAAGGTTAGGAGATCGTGTCCTGAGAAGGACGATGTGGGGGGACTTTTATAGGCGATGTTAGGCCGACTGTGTTTAGTGGCGGTGCTGAGGCGGTTGCCGTCCAACTAATGGAAAAGTTTCCTCTCTTGAGTATCTAGAGTTTATCTTAGAGTTTATGTCGAATCTTCGATTACTAGAAGTTCCTAAGTTCAAGGATTCTTCGTAGATATCTTGCCGAAGTGATAAACTCTAAAGGAGAAGTTTCCTCTTTTAGATACGTAGAGTCCAAACTGGCTTAAACACTCCGAGATATGTAACCGTCTGAGATCTCTCTAGAAGCTTCTGGATTAAGTCGGTAGGTCGCTTGGCGCTTCTGCCTCCCCAGTTCTAGGCGTAAGACGTTGGTCGAACCTGTGTGAACCCCCTTACTCCTTTGAAAATCCCAGGACTGATATGTTCATGCTAAGTGCATTTTGCAGGGCTGGTTTCCTCTGGCCGACCTCCCAGTTAGGGGAATATGTGGTGGACCATCAAAGGCCCAGCTGTCCTGCTGCCTTAAGCCGGGTTGACCCAGTGGACTTCAGGTCTGATCTTGCTTCAGACGTTAGTCAACGTCTGAACATTTTGTGCATCATCAGCTTCAATCTTCAGACATAGGTTTCATTCTCTGCAACTTTTTTGTCGGAGAAGACGAGAGATAAAGAGAGATACGAGTCCTAGGGTTCATTCTCTGCAATCTTCTATCGGAAGGATTTGGGTTGATTTTAGGGTTGGATTTAGGAGGAAAAATCCAAAATCCTATAAAATCTGTAGCCAAACAGACCAGGGATTCATGATTCCTACCAAATCCCATTTTTGGTAGGAATCCTACTTAAGAATCCCGCAACCAAACGCACCATTAATGAGATTCATCATCAATTGATTCCTTCATAATCTGTCGTAGATTAAGCTCGTAATTCAACTTAATGAAATTCATCATCAATAAGACAACACAAATGGAAATGATAAAATTGAGAGAGAGAGTAAGTGTCTAGAAAATACCTGAAAGATGAAGATGATAAGGACTAATTAGAGCAACCGAAAGTTGAAAATGGAGGAGTAGAATAGGTGCTTTAGGGTTTTGCCATTGAAGGGATGGAGAAAGTCCAGCAAATACTTGGAAAGATGAAGATGATGAGGATTAATTAGAGCAACATAATGTTGAAAATGGAGGAGTAGAAGAGGTGCTTTAGGATTTTGCCATTGAAGGGACGAAGCAAAACGTGATTAGCCAATAAACCCCCATTTATTTAAGTCATTAATAATAAACCAAGAGTTGTGTGACGTATCAAGGAAGAGATGTGCTCTTTTTGTTTCTCTCCCAGTCTCAAGATAATTGGAAGGCTGAGATTTATCATGGGATAAAAGGACAGATGAGTTTATACATTTGTTTGTCTCAGTCAGCACCCATCCACCCATTTTATTATAAAGACTAGGTATAGCCCGTGCCTTCGGCACAGAGATTTTGTATAATTTGTGCTATATTTTCATGGGGGCACTTGGAAATCCACAAAACAAAAACAAACACTTGTAAACTTATTTCAACAGAGAGTCCTTCTACTTTGAAAATGAACTGTATTTTCTAATAAAATAGAGAAGATGATTTTTATTATTTTTTTATTTTTTTTTTCAGCCTTTGCTACATTGTATAATTAAAAGTACTACGACAAATACATTTTGTAATCAGAAGAATAAAATTATAACTATTAATAGAGAGATCAAGTGTCGGACATGTTGTATAACACAATATAATGAAATTGTATCCTATTATTAGCCTGTTCAAAGAAAAGAAAACTATATTTTCAACTAATTTTCTTTTTTACAAAATCATCAATTTAAAAAATGTTTGCAACATATGATGAGAACTACATTTACATAATTTAGTAATGAATATAGACACAAAAATTACTAAATTTATGTATGTTAATACTGAATAAAAAATAACAAAGAGAGGAAGGTTCCTAAAATGAGTCATTTAATGCAAATCGAGCACGAACAAACAATTAGTTCAAAAAATGATTTTAGAACTTCTTTGTAAGCCGCCTTAGGGGTCGTACTTTATTGAATTCAAGAATTATTGGATACAAAATATTGTACAATAATATACCAAGACTAATCTGAGAGCATGACCAAATAAATTGTTTAGGGCTTGAACAACATGAAATAGAGCAAATGTGTGGTATTATAAGCACTATGGTGTCACAAACTCCAAAAGTGTAGAATAAAATTGAGATTTAGTACCATGACAAAATAAATAACGGGAACCAAAATAATAGAATTACCAACTTCAAATTATCCAAACTTCATCAAAATAATGTGTAAATAGTATCAACTTCAACTTCAAATTATCCAAACTTCATCAAAATAATGTGTATATAGTATCAACTTCAAAAGAATATAGTAGTTACCTCAAAAGATGTGAAATAACAATTGAGTGAAAAAGTTAGCTTAAGAAACTTTTAAACTTTAAGGTAAGTACATAAGCTGCAATAGATGACTTATAAGCAAGTCAGAGTCTAGATCTCTTCTTTCATAATTCTTCACTTCCGCGTTCTCTTTGTTCTATCAATCTTGAAGTCAAGAGGGGTGGGAGTTATCTTCCTCTTTAAGAAACTTGATTTCTAAATGATACGGTCCATCCCACATAACCCAATCAAAGAGTTCTTTATGGTAATTTAAAAAATTCCAAAAACATCTTCGTCTAGGCAACTTTAGAAACCTGAAATTAAAAAAATACTATATAATGGGCAGTAGAAACTGGTAGGTAATTTTATCGAAAATGCATTCACCATTTTTGTTCAAGACAAGGAGATGTGAGTGCATATAACAAAAATAGGGAGTGATTATAACATTTCCCAACTAAAATGTCTTTAAATCTTTTTTTGAAATTTGGATTTTGATTACGATGTACGATAGTCATTACAATAGCATTGATACATCAAATGTGATAAGTTTGGTAACTGTCAAATTAAACAAGAACATGCCTAAAGCCCAACGAAGTGTTGACGGTCTCTGAATCTTTAAATTCATGTATCAAACCCAAGTAAGACATCAATGACAGTTTTTTTCTTTTTTTTTGTGGTTGAAGTGACATCAATGACACTTCAAATATTCCAAACCACTCTCTTGGACATGGGTGAATATTTTTTTTTTTTTTTTTTGTTGAACTTGGACATGGGTGAATATGTGAAGTATTCCAAACCAATGCCTCAAATATTTTGGGGCATTCCAAATGTGTCAAACAACTAATGGCCTAAACATCAGTAGACATTGCTTTGTAGGTCAATTTTCCAATTTACTCCTCGAGCCATTCGGGTTTCCATACCTCTATGGCTCTATCATGCTAATTCGGTTGGTTTATTTTTGACGATTAGTGTGGCCTAAGGTATAGAGGTGGAAGTTTGCAGAGAGTGCGATGTGACACTTCGAAACATTAAGAGAAATTGATTGCTTGAAGTCTGAGACAAACTATGTCCCTCTGACCAGCAAAGTTAGATAGGCTATTCATGGACTGTCAATCCAATCACATAATTATCTATCTCAATCAAGGATAACTCTTTTTCAAATACTGTATTTACTCCCAATCACAAATATATATTTACACCTTATATCATATTTAAATCAATCACAATATATTCGTAATATTTGTTTGATTACTAGAATTATTATTGTAGATTTGATTTTTGAATTTTAAATCCATGTAATTTGTTCATATGTAGATGTATTACTATATATTGAGAACCTCACACAGATTAGAAAAGAAAAAAAAAACTTCTCTAAAGTTGACCTGATCACACGGTCCGCCCGTACCCTAGATAGGTTCATTTTAGGAATTTAACATGTAATTTAGCAATATTAAATTATTTATATATTATACATCTTACTCTTTTGTACGTTCATGAAAAAATGATCTTTGTATTTCTATATAACAAATGACATAGGTTTTGGTGTTATGTTATAACTTTGGTTTATAAATCTCAGTCTTCCAATTTTCTTTTGTAAATCATGACCCTTCATTTTAAAGAGTCTTTGAAAAGATAGATATTTAACCGTCAAAGTAACTACCCACTCCCTAAAAACTCCCAAACTCTTTTTCTCCTTTTCCTCTTTTCTCCCTTCAAACAACTCAATATAATCTCGGTTATTATTTTAAATATATTTTTATTACTTCAATATTTGTATAAGACCAAAATATTTGATAATTTAGTATAACATAAATACAGAAATTTCCGTGCCCGTATCCTAGTATGATATTATTAGTATGGGAAATGCTATATATACAAAGAATCTTTGACAAGATTCTGGACAAAATGCCATTTGAACGGTCACAGTCACACTATGAAAAGTATTAATCAATTTTTGTCATTTAGTGAAAAAGTAATTTGTATTGTTTGGGAAATCTAAGGTAGCGAAATTTGGAGGAGGCAGGCGGCTTTAGAAATTTAAAACTAAAGATTTAAAAGTACTACAAAATGGGCAGTGGGAAATGGTAGGTAATATCCTCCTAGTATATAATTCATTCTTCTTCTCTGCCTCCTCCTCATCTATCTTGTCTAAAAATCCAAGTTATGGAGGGAAGCAGCAGGTTCATAGCACCACCAATTTTCATAAAGAGCGCAGAATTGGCCAACAGCAACATATTTGAGTATCAGCAATCACCTTCTCACCAAGGATGGTTGATTATATGGTTTGAAAAATGTAAGGAGGAGGTGGAAAATGGGTGATTGCTTTCGAATCCTGCAACATTTGAGTCAATTATGTTACCTTCTCTTTTCTCCTTTCTCGACGATGAGACAATTTATGGTCCACTCAGTTGTATCCTAACTTCTCCACCAACCTCAAATATTGCTTCTTCTTCAGCGGTTCGCAAAGGGTTGTGTGTATTTCACTCAGCGAAACGAAGACAACGTATATAAATTTGACGTAGAAGATGATTTCTATTTATGTTTGTTTACCCTACTCTTCTTTGGATCAGCTAATGCCATTATCTCCACGGGATTGGGTTAGACTCTACATGGAAGAAGATCGGGCGACATCTTTTGCGACGAGGAAGGAGCACAAAAGACTCCCTGCTGAGGTAGACTATGCCATTGTACAACCTACATCTCCACATCTAGTTTTTTTACGAAAAAGATGTCTGGAACTTGCTAGATCCAATGCATAATAACCACAAGTATCACTTAAACTCCCTTCCGGAAATTATATTAGATGCAACAATCCACTTCTCTAAGGGTGGTTGGCTACTAATGTTTAGAGGAAAAAGAAATGTATTCTTTTTCAACCCCTTCACCAGAGTTACAATCTGTCTTCCCGACTTGGAAAAAGAAAATCCTGCTAGATTTTTGTTCTTGCGCCAAGTTGCTGTAAATTACTCGCCTCGGTATATTAGCTAAAGCGGATAAGCAACCAGCACTTCCAAAGATATTAGAAGCAAGAGAACTCCCAATAACGGCTGATAAATTGGAGCAATATAACCAATATTCTAATTGTCTAACAGTAAAAGATTACAAGAAAAAGAAGCACTTTTATTATATTTATGATACTATTACAGTATACAAGAGCTATTCGGCTGAAACACGAAACCTTCTTAATTACAGAGTCAGAGGGGACGGTCGTTACCATCTCACTACTGAGACAATCCAAAAACTTTCATTGTTATCGTGGGATATGCTCTGTTGTATCGATGTAATCTTTAGAGTTCATTGACATAATGCACAAGCTATGTGGGAGAAAAAAATAAATTGCAAGAAACACAAGAACGCCAAGATCTGCCTCTTCACCAATGGCCGGTCGAGGTGGGTTCCTCCAGTAAATTTGACTTGCACACCAAACACAGTATAAACTCGCTATAATCACAATAAGTTTCATCGATTGATTCCATTGTGTCCTATCGGATTTTGTGTGCTTAACTCTGCAATCATAACATGAAAATGGAAAAATCACGTAGTTCTATGATGTCCACAGAGGAAAACTTTCAAAATCATACACAGCTCAGTCGGTTATTCAGGTGATAAGTGTGGTCATACGTTTAGATTTGGAATATAATGGGTAGTCTTAGTTTCCGAATGAGATTTTATTCCTACACAGAAAAATAGTAAATTGTATTCGAAAGAGTTCTAACCTGTTGATGTAAATGAAGCCTCCTACTAAACAAATGCACAAGAATCCAACCACAACGACAGCATCCGGGTCGACAGGAGCTCGAGATTTCCACCAACCAGTGCTCAATATCCAAGTATACATTGATGAATGACCATTTTCCTGTTTTCCGATGATAATATGTTATCAGTACTACGAAACATAAAGATTATCATAAAATGAAAAGTGAATTCAAACTGCGCTTAGTAAAGAAAGAAGTTGAAGTAGATAGAAGAAAAAAAGTGGGACCATGACATGAGAATATATGCCAAAATCAACATACAACGATCATATATTCGCCAACTCCGGTTGGTTTTTCTCATAGTTACACAATTGCAGAATATGGTCCGCGAAATTGACCTAAAACTTGTGATTTACCAAGTTTATGCACTTTTCTTGGATGTGAATTTTTATTTTGCTACATACGATATTTGTTCTAAAAATTCATCGAAGTCAGTCTGAAGATGAGGATTAGACAACAAGACAACAACTGTTCTTTAGAAATGTATGCCTAGTTCAGAGTGGAGTTGAGTAACTTTGTAATAATGCATCTTACCGACCTCAAACAAATGATCCAAGAAAAAATGTGATAAAGAACCAGCAGATATCAATAGTAAGCATTGTTTTCTATTAAGAGGTACCTGCAAACACATTAATGATAAACAATTTAGAAACGTCAATGGATCTTGTATCATGCTTTGAATGTTCCGAGCAACCTCCCTATACCGTCTAAAATCATTAATTGTCTTCACTTTAACAATGAAAAAATGCTCCAAATTCATCGAAAAATCTATGCCAAAGACCTTTCTACCTAGGATAACAGTGTGTTCCACGAAACATGAGTTCATGTTAGGCCATATATTGTAGAGGAATGGACACTATAAAACAAGACCAAATCATAGTTCTGCTCAATCTCATCAATACCCGCGTTTTTAATCGGGCTTAAATACTCAAGCAAGTAATGGTTGCTCTGTCTCAATTGAATAGCATAAACATAAATCAACAAACAGGCAGATCAAATGAACAATATGGGCAATTCATACACACCCACACACATTTATAACTCAAAGACAATATTAATTGAAGTAATAAATTGAAGTAAATGAAGAATAAACTAACCCCAGAAATAGAATCAAGGATACCCTTTTGGAGCAAAACCCTAGACAAAAGACAGTAGAGAAATGATAAAGGTAAACCTAAAATTAAGATATAGTAAAAGGGGTGATGAATTAAGTCCATGAGAAAAGACCCAAAGTTCTCCCCAATTCCAAAAGTGGAAGTTACCCATTCAGAGAAAGAACCAAGATCAGGACCCAAGAAGGAATTTACTGCATAGAAGAGACAGTGATGAGGACTAAATCTTCCATTAGAGAGACTCATCAAACCAAGACCTGAGCTAAATGCATAGAGTGTGTGAGGTCCTGGTCCTGGCATAGTTCTTACTTTTACTCCTGACCTTAGCTGAAAACCCTAAACTTAGCTCCTTGATGAAACTCAATATCATGGAATTGGTTGCTCCAATTGGATCATTTGCATGTTCATTTCTGTTGATGGGTGATACCCAGAAGGGAAAGTTTTGTTAGATTTTGTAGTTCTTCAATGAAACAAACTTTGTGTTTTTTTTATTTAGTGAGTAATTATTAGGGATATCCTCTCTCTCTCTCTCTATTCACACGCCTCGATTGACTTCCATTAATAAAGAGGGATTAGGTGATATCTGTTTTTTCTCTTTATCTAAATCATAATCATCTCAAATAGTATGAATGCTTTAAGCAAATAGACCTTATATTTAATTTTGATTGGTCACTCAGACGACTCAGATATTCATTCAGTCCAAAATCAGATTGAAGTCAAATGAGATCTTCGGTTGATATTCATATCCGATTAGAAAAAAATAAATTATTATAGGGTTAGATCTAGTCTAACACTCAATTTGTGACAAGTTTGAATATTTAGCAGCAAATTTAATGGTGAAAAAATTCTTTTTTTTTTTTTTTGTTTTCTTGTTTGTAATTATTTCGCTCATGTATTTTTTTTTTTGTTAAGGACACTCATGTAATTTCTCTTCATACTTGTTGGAATTGGTTGTAGGCAACCACCAACCAACTATTACTGGGGACCTTCAACAATATCATTCTTTTGTTTTTTGATGAAAGGTCAACAATATCATTCTTAATCTTCTGATGGCCACCGTCCGGCAATAGGGCCTCACGGCCATGATACTATTGGGCCTCATGGCCAAGATGCTATATTAGCATAGTTTCTAGAATTTAGTATTTAGAGTTTCTATAATTATGAGTCCTAGCAATCAAGGAAAGTATCCTTAAGTAGTTATCTTCTTTTATCTTCTTTCTTATTTGAGTCTATCTAGGAAATTACAATCTCTATATAAGAAAAGTCCGGTCTGTCTAATTGATCATCGAATTGAATATCAAATAAAATCCTCCTTGATTGCATCTTTTCTCTTTTATTGTTTCAGTTATTATTGTTTATCTTAGTTTATTATCAATGAGTTCTTCTATTATTAAGCTTCCGCAAGAATCTACATCAGCTGGTATCATGAGCCCTCAAAATCCTGAGCTGAAAATAACAAATTTTTTTCCACCACCAATACATCCGGAACGAAACAAGGTGTTTAAATCACGCTTAACAATTAACAACAAGGTTTGCGACTTCATAATCGATAACGGTAGTGAAGAAAACATGGTCTCAAGTCGTCTGGTTGAGGTACTACAACTACAGAAAATTGATCACCCGGTTCCCTACAAAATCGGTTGGATATCTAATCAAAGGGAGTTGTCGGTTCATAAACAATGTTCGTTCTCCTTCTCCATTGGTACACATTACCATGACACAATTACTTGTGACGTAGTAGACATGGATAATTGTCACATTATTTTCGGACGACCATGGATTTTCGACGTAGACGCTACTCACCATTGTAGATAAAACACATTCGAATTCCTTTGGTCCCGTAAACGAATTTACCTTCTACCACTATCGGATGAACTCCCTCAACAACCAACGAACACAGCAGCTCGGTCGACACCAAGAACACCCGAACCGAGAGGATTCCTCCTCGCGACGAAGGACGCTTCCACCGCCGGCAACCCATCGAACCCGGAGGTCCAAGCTCTTCTCGATGAGTACCACGACCTCAATCCATCGTCATCACCACCTTCGTTACCACCATTACGAGAAATTCAACACCAAATCGACCTTATACCCGGAGCAAACCTACCAAACCTACCACATCACAAGATGAGTCCGCATGAACATAAATTACTGCAAGAACAGGTGGAAGAATTATTGGACAAAGGTTTTATCCGTGAAAGTCTCAGTCCTTGTGCGGTTCCGACATTGTTAGTACCAAAGAAAGACGGAACCTGGCGAATGTGTGTTGATAGTCGGGCTATCAACAAAATTACAATTAAATACGGATTTCCTATTCCCCGACTTGAAGATATGTTAGATCACCTTTCCGGGGCTACGGTATTTTCTAAAATTGATCTAAAAGCAGGATATCACCAAATCCGAATTCGTGAGGGAGACGAATGGAAGACCGCTTTCAAGACAAAAGAAGGTCTTTATGAATGGTTAGTTATGCCCTTCGAGCTCTCTAATGCACCTAGTACTTTCATGTGTTTCATGAATCAAGTTCTTAAACCATTCCTGAATAAATTTGTGGTGGTTTACTTTGATGACATACTCATCTTTAGTAAATCTAGAAGTGATCACCTTCAACATATTCGAGAAGTTTTCGACGCAATGCGTCTTAATTCGTTATTCATGAACGTTCCAAAGAGTCACTTCTTCCTCAATGAGGTGTACTTCCTAGGTTTTCTTATTAGTAATGAAGGTATGAAAGTTGATCAAGCTAAAGTTCGAGCAATTTCTGAGTGGCCGACCCTTCTTCACCGTCTGAGGTCTGCAGTTTCAATGGGTTAGCTTCTTTCTATCGAAGATTTATACGGGATTTCAGTACTATAATGGCTCCATTAACAGATTGTGTAAAGAAAGGAAAATTTTCCTGGGAAAGTCCACAGGAAGAAAGCTTTAACCTAATAAAACAACGTCTATGTTCAACTCCAGTCTTAGCTTTTCCAGATTTCTCCAAACTATTTGAAGTCGAATGTGACGCTTCAGGCCTCGGTATTGGCGCGGTTCTCTCCCAACAAAAACGTCCTATCTAATTTATGTGCGAAAAACTCGGAGAAGCCCGTCGTAAGTGGACCGTCTACGAGTCCGAATTTTATGCGCTTTACCGCGCCCTGCGCCATTGGAACCGTTTTCTTATAGGAGTAGTATTTGTCTTATATACGGACCATAAAGCGTTACAAACACTGAATGATCAACGTACAGCAGATCCAATGCATATGAGATGGATTTCGTATATTCAACAATTTAATTTTGTGATTAAACACAAATCAGGGAAAACTAATACGGTTGCGGACGCTTTAAGCCGAAGAGCTAGTCTCCTCACGACAATGGCAGTACACGTTCCGAGGTTTGAAACAATAACGGACAACTACAAGGATGATCCAGATTTCGGCCATATATGGGAGGCTTGCACTACCAACCGGTCTACGGGTGAGTTTTTTTATTTCTAACGGTTATCTTTTTCGTGGACAGCAGTTGTGTATTCCAAATTCTTCTCTACGTGAACATATCATTCGGGAATTACATAACGAGGGTCATGTGGGAAGAGACAAGACGTATACACTCGTATCAGATCATTTTTTTTTGGCCAAAATTACGACGTGATGTCTCCCGTATAGTTGAACGATGTTATACATGTCAAACTAGTAAAGGCAAAACTCAGAATACAGGTCTTTATACACCACTACCGACTCCGGTCACTATTTGGGAAGATTTATCAATGGACTTTTTTGTTGGTCTTCCCCGCTCACAAAAAGGTAGGGATTCAATTTTAGTAGTGGTTGATCGTTTCAGCAAGATGGCCCACTTTATCGCTTGTAAGAAGACGGACAATGCTTCTAACATTGCGAATTTATTTTTTTGGGAAATTGTTCGTCTCCATGGCTTACCAAAGAGCATTGTTTCCGACCGCGATGTGAAGTTTCAAAGCCAGTTTTGGCGCTTCTTGTGGAAATGCCTCAGTACTAAACTAAATTTCAGCAGTACATGTCACCCTCAAACTGAGGTCGTTAACCGTTCGTTAAGGAATTTACTTCGTTGTATTACACGAGACAAAGGTATTAATTGGGAAACGGCTCTTCCTCACGCCGAATTTGTGTATAACAGTACTATTAACCGAACAACGAAGAAGGCTCCGTTTGACATTGTTTATACATCTTCACCGAAACATGTCTTGGATCTCGTACCACTACCGACCATTCCGGAGTACGATTCCAATGCGGAAACCCTAGCTTCGACTATCCTCCGTCTCCATGATGAGGTTCGGCAGAACATTGCTACGGCGAATTCGGCATATAAACTCTCGGCCGATAAGCATAGATCTACTCAGTCCTTCGAGGTTGGTGACTCGGTTATGGTACATATTTCTAAACAGAGAATTCCGGCAGGGACTTACAAGAAGCTTGGTCAAAAAAAATTCGGTCCTTTCAAGATACTCACCAAGATCAACGACAATGCTTTTGTTATCGATCTTCCACCGGAATTCAACATTTCTTCCACTTTCAACATCTCTGACATCTTTCCGTACTACCCGGATGAACCTCTTTATGATGACTCGGGGACGAGTTCTTCCTCGGTGGGGGAGTATGATGGCGACCATCCGGCAAGGGCCTCACGGCCAAGATGCTATATTAGCATAGTTTCTAGAATTTAGTATTTAAAGTTTCTATAATTATGAGTCCTAGCAATCAAGGAAAGTATCCTTAAGTAGTTATCTTCTTTCTTATTTGAGTCTATCTAGGAAATTACAATCTCTATATAAGAGAAGTTCAGTCTGTCTAATTGATAATCGAATTGAATATCAAATAAAATCCTCCTTGATTGCATCTTTTCTCTTTTATTGTTTCAGTTATTATTGTTTATCTTAGTTTATTATCAATGAGTTCTTCTATTACGCTTCCGCAAGAATCTACATCATCTTCCTTTTTTTTCCTCTTACCACCCATACCACTACCATTCTCTTATTGTCTCCCCTCTTACGAAGATAGGCAGGTTGGAATAAAAACCCTAAATAGGGGTTACTTAAAGAGAGAAGGTGATGATGGTTGTGAGAGTAAGAAGAAAAAGGAAATTATTGAAAGTCGTCGATGGTAGTTAGTCGAACGTTGTCGATAGTCAATTTCGGCGAGTATGAAAATGACTAACTGAATCATGATTTTAACTCTTGAGGTCAAATCAGAATGCTAAATAAACATGGGCTCAACTTTTCCACTTACAGTCCGTTTTTTACGTGGAAATATTTGATGTGAAAACCATTTTTTCCGATGAGAAAGAAAACCAAGTTTTTCTTAAATTCAAATCTCATCCCCATCCTAAAATCGACCAGCAACTATCCATTCCCAAAAACGAGCAGCAACTCTTCTGTTCAAATTCAATCTTGTCAAATCTCAGTGTAAATCTAATTCAATTGCCCTCCAATGAGGTAGATCCCTCATTGCTAACGCCGTTGTGGTAAATCACATATCGGTCTTACGGATTAGATGTTTACAACATTCTCAGAGTGCGTATAAACACCTAAGCATGTATGTTACTCCCTAAAAAACGTACAACAATTTTAATTAAACTAAAATCTTAACAGAACACTTGAAGTAAATATTGAATCCAAACTAATTATACAAAGTGAATGATGTACTACATTATTAGAACTAAGAAATACACTGAGAGTTTGTTAGGGACATTATGAACCCAACCATAAGAAATATAAAAAAAAAAAAAAAAAAAAAATGAATTCAACCTAACCTTTAGAAATATAAAGATGGAGAGGTTGAATCAAAGTTACATCAAAAAGAAAGGAAGAGAGAAATAAACAGATAAATTAAAATTTATGAATCAAATTAATTTACCAATAAAAAAATTATCTTCACTGTTTAGAAGAAGAGAGAAAGAGAGACCGAAAACAAATAAATGAGTTGTCAAAAGAAAATAACTGTATGTTATATAATTTAGAAAGTATTTAGTTAAAATAACCGGTTGAATTTCAAAGTGAGAAAAAACCGTGGTAGCTAGGGAGAAAAATAACTGTGTGATATCAAGGAAGTTAAGATTTATGGTTAAGATCTATATTTCAAACAAATAAGTCTTTCAGTTTTAAGTAAAATAGTGAGAGAAAATTGTGGTGGCTAGGGAGAGAATTACGTGGGTAGTAGTTATTGTAGGGATCCCAACTGATTTTGGTCGATTTACGTTAGTCCTTTTGTTTTATGTAAAATTACACAAAAAGAATTTTATATCAGTTGTTCGATCTAATCAAATGTAAATCTCCAGAAAAAAAAAATGGACGACCAGACTTATCCCTCCTCTAACCGACTGACCTGTTTTAATATGATAGTTTGGCACCTGATTTTGTAACTCGCTATTTGGTCCAAATATTTTGGTCAACCTTCGTTTTGGCCATCAAATTAAGAGGGTGTTTGATTTTTTAGCACTTGTAAGTGCTACCATTTACTAAGTGATAATCACTTAGTAAGTGATATCATTTGTAAGTGCTATGGCGTTTGTTTTCCATCACTTCTAAGTGTTTGATTTTTGTTTTTATATTAATTCTAAATGTCAAAAAAATGTGTAATTGTCTATTTTGACCTTAAAGTATTCACATATTAGTATTTCATACTAATTCATTATGCTCGCGAGTTTGGATACAAGAGAATTACGGTTTATGAATACTTTGTGTTGAAAATATCAACCTTAAACAAAATAAAAATTATGAAGGAGAAAGAACTTACGTTGCATCATGGAGTTTGGGTGGTTCCGTGATTAATGAAGGAAGAATAGTGAAAAAAATTAAGGTGAAAAGCTTAGGTGAAGGGCGAGTGAAGAAGGAAAAGAATCATCGCTAAAATCTTAAAAAGATTTTTTGCTTATCAATTGTAGATTTTCTTTTTAGTTATAATTATATTGGTAATTATTATATTCGGAGAAGGATAAAAATGTCTTTTTTAGCACTTAGAAAGTAAGTGCAAAAAAATAAGCTCCAGGTTGGAGCTTACTTTTTTGCACTTACTTTGACCCCACTTACAAGTGTTATTCACTTATTAAGTGAAAAAACAAACGACCTAAAATTGTCGGCCCGCATTTATTAAGTGACAAAAATCAAACACCCTCTAAGTTTCCAGCCAATTTTTCCCTTCAATAATAAATGTTATTTCCCAATTTTTCCCATAAAATCTTTTGTTTCTCTCTCAAAAATTTCCTGAAGGGGTAAGGTATTCAATTCTTGGAAATTAGACCAATTCGTAGTTCTGGTCCAACGTTCTTCTTTTCTCTTTCAAAACTAAAACTATTTTTCTTCTTTTCTCTCCTAAGAAAATTTCAACCTAGAATCCACCATCAAACAGACAACCAATCACCCGCTTTATGGTTATCTTCTTCGTCATCATCACCATCATCGTAGACATATTCTCCCTTGAAATCATGAATTGGCACTCATCAAAGTTTGGATTAAACTTGATATAATTTTCTTGTTCTTAATAAAATCTCAATAGATATAACTTATAAAATTGTTAGTTTGATATTATAGTTTTTCTTTACAAAAAGTACAACGTTTAATCTATAATTTTCTTCGTTTTCTCTCATGACAAATCTTGTTCTTGTTTTTTTTTTTTTTTTTTTCAGTTGTCATCATTTTGTAGAAACCATATTGTTTCCTAATGTGAGAAATATATATTTTGGTTTTAAGAAAGATTTGTTGCTTTCATCAATTTGTTATTTGCTTTCGATGAATCCATGTGTACGATGTCAAAAAAAATTGTCGTTATGTCTCTATCCGCGTTTGACCTACCTCTTGTTTGATAGTTTGAATTTCACCCCAACCAAAAAGACGTTAGAATATTTTGTTGAGAAAATAGAAATTGTTGATGGGAATTGCATGGGCAAAAAACTGTCATCAAGAGTGCCTGTAAAAAGTCTACGTCGCTTGGTTCATGCATTGACCAAGCCCACAATTTAAGTAATGAATGGGCATGACCCATTCAACTCCGGAAACCGAGAATACCTGGGGAATGCTTCTGTCCAGCACAACCACATTGGATAAGGAGGTCGGACGTTCGAGCGAGAGGATCGCCCCCACTGATCTTGTCTAAAATCGTCTCTAGCCAACATATCCTCTGAAAGTGTTAACGTCATTCAAGATGACAGCTAACAGAAGGATATCACCATACCAGTTGAAGAGGCGTTACCGCCATTCAAGATGACAGTTAGTCGAAAGTTACCGCTATCCAAAATGACAAGTTCTCTATGACATTATACAAAGACGAAGAAAGCCACGTACAGAGGATCGACTTCTGGACAAGACAACCTACAACTGTCATACTTTCTTTTTCATACGAAGCAATCATACACTTTTCATCTTCTCTCTCATACAGAGGATTCCATCCTCATACAAAAAACGACCGTTCTGGAATGTTGTTCTAGAACAATTGTCTTAATCTTTCTACTCATCCACCTGATCTTCTCTTAGCATACAATACACATGTCATTGCTAACGACAAACATTCCACTTTATCTCTCACTCGTACCTTGAACAACAAGCATTTTACTTTATCTCTCATGCATACCTTAAAACACAGGTGTTCCAGTTTATCTTTTTCACATACTTTGAAGGACAGATGTTCTATTTTCTCTCTCCTAATAAGGAAAACGTTTGCTTGAGTAGTTATTCTGCTTATTTCTCTTTCTTCGTAATACTACAAGTTTTTTTTCCTCAATCAAACTAACCTGTAGAGATCGCGCAACAACCATTCTACGAGTCGCGTCATACTCCGACAATTTCACCCGGCTGTAATATTTAAGGCATCGTTCTCGTATTTTCTATTTCTCATGTAAGTTTACTAACTTGATCATCAGAGTCTCTTTGGCTGGCACCATCGTGGTGTCCTAAGGATCTTACGGTCACGTTTGTTTTGCTTCTTGTCACAGGCTAATCCCATGAATGTAGTCAGTGTCTTTAGGTTAACTACCTTGTTCGTTGACTTCTTGTCCCGCAATTTTAATCCCGCATAGTAGTTCCCATATTGACAAAGAAATAACCTATTTTGCTCCAATCAATTCATAAATTTCTCGTTACCACACAAATAAATAAAGTAATCGATACTCATAATTTTGGTTATAAAATATATTTTGTCCATAATCGTGTTGACCACGGTTGTACCAAATATTCTTTTTTCATTATTTAATTTTGAAAGACCAATACATGGTTTGCTGTGAAAATTTAATTAGTTACCCGAACATAGTGCATTCTTCTCAATAAAATATTGCAGTGTTTTAGGCGATTTTATACGATTTCAATTATCGAAGCCTGAAATTATCGTCAGGGTTTCGATCTTAAGTTATAGTTTTCTAGGATTTGATGTCAAGGTATAGGTTATAGGTTATAGTTTCGTAATTTTAATTTTGGATATAGGTTATAGGTCTACCTATTTGGGACAAGAAAAATAATACCTAGTAATATATGTTTTGCTATGTCAAAATAAATAATGTCCTTTACATTGAGTATTTTGTAAAAAGTTTATGGGTTAGGTTATAAGTTATAGGATTCTAGCTCATAGAGTTAAGCTATTGATTATACGGTTAAAGGTTAGGTTTAGGGTTTGAAGTCACGTCAATCAGTTTTTCCAAAAATCGAAGACAGTACCTGCTGGAAACTATAATCAATCCTACGGGGAATTTGACCAAAACTCCCCAAAAAATTATGACTTTGGTTAAATATTCATCGAACTTTTTTAGGCTTCACCTCCCTGGTGGCAATTATGTAATTTTTTATATAAGTGAAAAGACCAACCTAACCTTAGTCTAAGAAATTACAATTTCTCTCTTCTTTTTCTAAACCCACATACGATTACAGTCTCTCTCTCTCTCTCTCTAAACTCACGCCGATTCACTCTAAACCCACGGACGGGTACAGTCTCTCTCTAGGGTTTACCAACAACTTCTTCAATCTCAATAGTATTTGATTGTAATTTATTCCTAATTTTAAAAATTTAGGGTTTTGTTTTTGTTGTTGTTCAATTTTTATTGTATTGATTTTTGGGTTTAATTGTGTTTGAACTGAAGTTATTTGAGTTGTTTTTGTTAATTTAGAAATGGGTAACCACGCATGATTACAGCTTTTTTGAAGAAATGATGCTTTTGGTGAAGTTATTTGAGTTGTTGTTGTTGATGTTGCTGATGGATTTGGAGAAAGAATTTTTGAAATATTTAGGTCTATAAGTCTATTTTATGATGCTATTAGGTTTTGTATTAAACACTAAAGGTATCTTGCAAGGCTTTTGTGTAGGATTTAGTGAAATTAGGCCGTTTAAATGATGCACAAGACCTGCTCGACGAAATACTTCAATGAGCTTGCACTGCCTTGCAACAGCCTTGCAGATACCTTGCAAAAGCCTTGCAAAAGCCTTGCAGACACCTTTCACTGCCTTGCAAAGCCTTGCGGACACCTTGCACTGCCTTGTAAACATCTTGTTAAGTTTAATTTATGTTCTATAATTAGACAATCTTATAATATCTTTGTAAGGTTTATAATCTCTTGACGAAATGGATCAAATGCTAAAGCCTTGCAAAGTGATTGCAGAGCTTTGAAAACTTCATGCAAACTAAGTACTTGTTTGTTTTATATTGTAGATAGAAGTTGTAGATGTTTGTCTTATTTATGCTCATAATAACAACAATTCACGTCCAAAACCTCCTTCGGGAATAACGAGAATGCAGGTAAACTGTTCACAACAATTAGAAACTTCGCAAGTATAAAATCATCATTTTTTTTTATTATAGCAAGTAATGCTTTTGATTATTTATCAACTTAATGACTTGTCTTTTCTTTATAGAGTCGATTGTGCTTTATACGTGTGCCAGTTTATTTCAAATATTACAAAGGGTGGTGATATTGAAGGAATGCAGATCAACCCATCTGAGATGACAAAACTTAGAGGAAAGTTAGTTGTTAATATAATTTTTGATGAGAATTACTTTTGGTCAAAAAAGGAGAAAAAGTTTGAATTTGTCTCTTGGATATGAATATTTTGATGAATGAATGAATATTTTTGTTAATATTTTGTTGATTGGTTGGATGTGATAATTACATTTTGAACAATGTTTGTGTATTCTTATTTTCATATTGTCTTTACATGTTTTGAATAGATTGCAAACTCCTTGCAGAGCCTTGCATTGCAAGTGCCTTGCAAACACCTTGCAGAGCCTTGCAAACACCTTGCAAAGTACTTACAATGATTTCTAAAGTTACATATTTTTTTGTGTGAATTATTTTGAAAATTTCTAAAAAAAAGTGGGCTCCGCCCCCCAATCCCGTAAAAGAACGTCAACAACATTTACAATATAAATGTCGAATTCTTAAGATTACATATTTTATTCATTTAATTATTTTAAAAAAATTCTAAAGTTACTTATTTTTGTATGAATTGCTTTGAAAATTTCTTCACAGAAACTGGGGATCCGCCCTTGAACCCCCGTAAATAGAAGGTCAACAACAATTACAATATAAAGATACATATAAATTTCTGCAAAAAAACTTTGTTAGAGCTTGCATAGTACTTGCAATGGCATCTAAAGTTACATATTTTTTGTATGAATTGTTTTGAAGTTTCTTCAAAAAAACGGGGTCTCTGCCCTCTGTCCCCGAATATACATAAAGAACGTCAACAACGTTTACAATATAAATGTCGAATTCTTAAAATGTAATATTTATTCATTTAATTATTATTTTTTAGTAAATTCTAAAGTTACATATTTTTTATCAATCCTGACAAAAATTTCCAAAGCTTTGCTATAGCTTAAAAAGGCTTTTGCAAACACCTTGCAGAGCCTTGCAAACACCTCACATAGCCTTCCAGACACCTTATACACACCTTGCAGAGCCATGAAAACACCTTGCATAGACTTGCAAACACCTTGCAGAGCTCTAGTACCATCCTTTTACATTGCTTCGAAAAACTTCTAAAGCTCTCATGCAATTCTGAATATGAACATAAGAACTTATCATGATTGTCCAAGAAGAAACATTTCTCACGGGCATTTCATCAAACAACTTTATAGCTGTTTCAACCAACCCAAATCTTGTATAACCAACTAACATTGCATTCCAATCAACAACATTTCTTTCAAGCATTTTATCAAACACTTTCCTTGCATCAACTATGCTTCCACAACTTCCATATAGATCCAACAAATAAGTTTGGAATAAACATCAAAACTAACATAGCAAAAAATTTATTTCAATCATTAAGATTCATAACTTGGAAATTGCAAGTTTCTCTCTCTAGAATTCTTCACAAAAAACTAACTCAAAACCCTCAAAATCATCTTCAAACAACAAGTAAAGAGATTCAATGACAAAAACTTAAAATAGATTGATGATCAAAAATCAGGAAATCGTTTTCGACCTTATAGAATCAGCTCGGCGAAATCGCGCCCAATTCCCCACGCTCGTTTGGTTTTTTCAACGATAGAAAACAACATTCTAGTTTATTAGATATTTGTTTTTTGGTATTTCTCATTAGAAAAAGGATATTATTGACCTTGAAAATGTGAGTGCCTACAAAATTGTCCTCTAAGAACATTTTCAGAAGTTATTTGCGGCCTAGCTCTTTAAAAAAATGAGATGTCTTTTTAACTAAAAAACACATGAAAATTAGGCCTTTCCTGAATATAGAATGTATGGGTGGGAGGTCCAAAATATGGGCCCTAATAGCACAACAATTCCACTATTAACACAAAATAGTCCAAAAGTCCAAAAAAATTCAAATTTTGAAATGTACCAAACATAACATTTTTTGTGTATACCGTTTTTGGTGATTCAATAAAAAAAATCATTTTTGCCTGAAATCGTTACGTTATTGCATTAAGCAGTACGTAAATAACCCTTTAAATTCTACTATTGAACTTCACGCATTTTGGCTTGTGCTGCGTACAAAACAAACCTATTCCTGCACATATCTACATATTTGCTAAACAATAAACACATTAGTGATACATTTTTGTAATTGTAAGAGGCAAAAACAATTATTCTAACAAAATGAACTTTTTACCTATCTTATATTAAATTTGTATCTCAAACCTTATTTATTTCTTAGTTTGGACTTTTTGCTCACTGTCCCAGAAATATATACACTCACTTAACCCTGATCCCAATAATCAACCATAACAAATAACTCGGTCCAGGCTTGGTTCACATGACCAAACCCGTTCGGTTTCCCCACTAGGGAAAACACCAAAAAACATCAAGGATGAGGAAGGCATGAAATAACTTAATAATAGTTCAATTGTTAATTTTCATGGTAGAGAAGAAAATATGGAAAAATCTTATCGGCGGATCGAAAGAGAAGTAAGTATTTGTGTCCACCATATACAAGTCTGGGGAATGATACAAAAGTTGGATAATGATTCTAGTTTTGGAAGATCAAAATGTTCCAAAAGTTTATCTGAGTAGGGAAGATAATGAGAAAGGCCATACATCAACTTTCTTGACTTCCTCCAACGGTTAAGTGTAGTGGCATGGCATTGAACTAGAAATCGTTAGAGGAGTCTTTGAAGTATATCCATACCAAAGAGAACAGAAGGGGAGAAAATGTTGAATAGTTCTATGAGTGAGCGGCAGGGATCAAAATGTTAGAGCATATCATATTGTTTACCTATGTAAGCAGTTGATGTTTGCCTTTTGCTAGTACTTCTTTCATCCTTTGGATGAGAGACTTCAGTATCTTTAACTCAGAAAAGTCCTTTATTTTTAAAGTTCGTGTTGGTGACTAATTTGTTACTTCACCTTATCAATATAAGCTAAGTGATACTCGGTGGAGCGACAGAGATTCTTCGTATTACAAATAAGAAGGTTTAAGGACTACATGGAAGGTCGATATGAAATCTTGAGAAAGATACCAACATGTTACTGTAATTGGACAAAATGCAATTATTGCTTCATCTCGACATCGATGTTCATTCATCCCAAATGCAGAAAACTTGGTTACCCCTTGCTCCATCACGAATGGTGCCTTCTCCACCAGTTCCTTGGCATTTTTCAACCCCGAAGTTTAATCCCCAACTGGTAAAGAGCGTTTTGTTAGAATAATATATATAATAGTTAGGGGTTGTCTAGTAATTTTCCCTTAAGGGGCTTTTAGTTTTTATCTTTACTATATATTGTTATCTTGTAAATTCTAATTCACAACTAATGAAATCACTAGCTTCCTTTAGAGTGTTTCTCCCTTCTTCTTCTTCTCTCTTTGAATATTGTTATTGATTTCTACATGGTATCAGAGCATTAGGGTTTTGTTTTTCTTTTTTGTTTTAGAGAATTTGGGAGTAGTTTTTTCTTTTGAAATCAAAGTGGCGGTTTTGTGGGGTTTGATATCATTAACACACGGGCAGTAAAGAAGAAAGTGTTGGACGGTTTCGGTTGAGCGATTTGCTTGGTTTTTGGGAGTTGGGTACTAGGGTGCTTGCTGGATTTGGTGGCAAGGGAATTTATAGGCAGTTTTTGAAAATTGGTTTTGGTTTTGAGTGAGAATTAAAGGGTAGTTTGAAAAGTGAGGAGAAACATTGATTTTTTTTAAGAAACAACAGCTACTTTTTGGGGGAGCTTGTGATTAATGTACGTTTGGTTCTTTCGCTAGCCTACTTGGTGTTGCTTGGTTACATTTTCTTTTGAATTGAGAAAATGGAGAGTGGCAAAGATGTTTCATTGCAAGCTATTAGTGTAAGATTGAATGGTAAAAACTGTTCGATTTTGTACGGCTCTCAGACTACTTAATCATCTAACTAACGTTGTAAGCGGAATCTCAAACATCATATGTTTAACACTAGCTACCAGGATCATATCCATGAACTAATAATGAACTAGAAACTGAACGAAGAATACCTGGATTCGCTTTCCTTAATAAGATTCCAATGACCTTATCTCGAAGAAGATGAGAGCTCCAATTGTCGCTCCTCTACTTCAGACACCCGAGTAAATAACTTGATCTCCCTTCTTTGTTGTTTGCTAGAACTCCATCGAAGGTTGAGAAGAAGAACCATTCTTCTTTTGACTTATTAGATAGATTGGGAGCTTTTTCTCTCAAACTCTCTTTCTCCACTTAATTGTATATTGTGAGAGATAAGTTGTTTTCTCTTTGAGAAAAATCCAACCCCTTTTCTGAACTCTAATGACCCTTATATCGAGAAACTCTAATAAGAGCCTCACTCAAATTAGGTTTCAATAAGAGTCCCAAAAAAGATAAATACCCCGAATTTCCCTTAATACCCTTTTAAGGGAAATTAGGGTTTCCCCTTAAGTGTGGTCGTCCAAACCAGCCCGCTATGGGCTCGCTTGGCTGGCCCACTTGCCTTGTTCGCCCATCATATGGCCGACCCCTTTAGCCTTTCTACGGGCACCCCTTTCGATCCTGGTTCTTTCTATCTATGTTCCGAATCTCCATTCGAACTGCTTCACCCAATTTTGTTGGATCATATCCATCTATAGGTAAGCTCCCACTACTTAACTCGATCTGATCAAGCTACCACTCTTTGGTGTAACCCGTTGTAGGATCCGATCTATGTTAGCCGTGGATTACCGAAATAACCCAACGATCGTAAGCGGCTTCTAGCTAAGCATTACGACCCCTAATTGGACCGGACTAGATGATCTTCCGGATAAACTCATCGTTATCCTAACAGACAAATTCAGCACATTGACACCTTGGTCGAAGGATACTCCTTCTGAAGGACATCTCCTTCAGACCGCAAGGATATATTCTAAAGTCTCCCACTTGTACTTAGAACAAGTGCAATGCTCGATTCCCATGTCACTTCACATCTCATCTGATACGTCATACCTTTCAGACTTTCTTGATCTTGAGAACAACTTTCAAATCAAATGATTAACTATTAATCCATTTGAGTGCGACCACACATTTTCAGTTGCTTCTCCTCAAGTGGTACGGAGATACTAATCCTATCCTAGTTAGGAGGACATAATCCAGTCTTGTACTCCTAATTAACTTCATGTCCATCGTGTCATTCCCGGTAATCCGCTTTTATAACCTCTTTTTACGGCACACCGTGTGGCAGTACCAATGTTTGACACTCCTTACATAAGATGAGTGGACCACTTATGTTTAAAGAATCTCTCCAATATTGCTTATGAGAGTTCATGACGTATTTCACTACTCATTGAAGAACTCTCATGTTG
This sequence comes from Eschscholzia californica subsp. californica, assembly GCA_002897215.1. Taxonomy (NCBI): domain Eukaryota; kingdom Viridiplantae; phylum Streptophyta; class Magnoliopsida; order Ranunculales; family Papaveraceae; genus Eschscholzia; species Eschscholzia californica. The sequence goes on along the minus strand of BEHA01001243.1, from coordinate 344,516 downwards.
GGTTATCCAGTGTATATTCCCAATCATACACCCATGTATTTGACTCGAATTCCCAATTCGTATAGACCATGAAACTGCGCTATCAATCAATCTCACATGTCAGTCTTCGTAAGTCATTGTTGTCCATGCAATGACCTGGACTAGGGACTTAATAATGAATCTATTCCAAATTCACTTAGTAGAGTTTCATTTACCAAATCACGTATCTGATAATCCTACTTGGAATGCTTCATTATTTTTGGATTGTCGGTTAAATACTATACCACGATTTACCGACGAAATAATTAACTTATTTCTGATAATAAGAGTTTGTAAAATTGAGTCTTCTCGTGTAACTTCTTACACCCTCAATTTTACCAGTCTAAGCTTTTCGGGAAAGCTTAATGCCTATGACCCTAGTATGTCTTTCACACTTAGTCTAAGGTGACAGTTTAGTTAGATCTAATCTATTTAGATTTTGCTGGTTATCATTTCGATGATAATCTTTTAGTATTCCAATGCTAAATTAAAGCTTCTCAAACTTTGACTTTTTTCTCTTATTTGTTAAGTTTGCAACAGTCTTTGCCTGGAACCCTTCCAGCTTACTGTTCTTCCATATCAAGGTTGTCATCTTATTCTAGAAGTTTTGCGACATATGACTTTTCAACAGTTTTATTTTCCTACTGAGAATTTATCACAAGTTCTTTTCAAGAACTTTGTGCGATCCAGATCATCTTATCTGGATCTGATTGGTGACGACCATGGATACTCCAAGTATTATGTGACGTCGAGGCGAATGATAATCATGTCCAACATGATCGATTTTATGCCTTAAGCTAGCATAACCATCTTTCTCATGCGTGCGTGCCCATTAGAATCCTTTGGATGTTGAATCTTGCTAAGCTGTGTGTCATGAGACTTGGGTAGAAATACTCTACTTGAGTTTTTCTCATTTAGACTTTTCAATTTCTTTACTCTATGTTACAAGCTTTCCTGACTTTCGAACACTTCCTCCGCCTCGAAAACTTAAGAAGACTTACAAACCCTTCATTTAATCCAATTCCTTGGTTTTCATCTACAGGTAGTGTAACACCCCAAATCCAGATTTCCACATCGGCCGCCGTGAAAACCTAAACTTAAAGCATTTCTTCGCAAAACAGTGAATTATACGATATACTCATCAAAGAGACAAATAACATCGAACATGAAGCTTAAAAGTAACAATAAATCAACTAACGAAACTTTACCAAGCTTCTCAAAATTCGGATGAAGTCTCTAAATCATCGACACATATGTCTGACAATATCAAATAAAGCAAAAAACAAGTATTTAGCAGGTACAACTCCAAATAACTACCTAAAGAAAGAAGACTGTTAAGGAAACTCCTCCAAGGCTAACTATGACTCAAGCAGGTGACACTTCCCGATATCCTTGTCCTGAAAAATAAAAGCTTGGGTCAGTCCCCGACAAGTAGATTTTGAAACCTCTAAAGCCTCAATAGACAATTTCAAGAGCTACCAAAACAAATGGACAACTCCGAAGCATATAAAGGTGCCCAAAAATAGTATCCGAGTGACCCTTAAAATAAAGTAAACCACATATGTAACAAACAACCAAAATCTATTTGACAAGTTGGTGTCCACGTTGTATAAGAGTGTGGTCCATAAGGCTGCCCTTGTGTTAGCGCCGACCCCATAGGCTCCATACCTAGGTCGCATCCGGTAGAGAGGGTCGAACCAACCACAAAACTCCTACAACCCTCCACCAACTCCATAACGTCACACCATTTGTAGTAAACAACCAAAAACGATATGACAAGTTAGTGTCACGTTGTATAAGAGTGTGGTCCACAAGGCTACCCTTGTTCTAGCATCGACCCTATACGCTTCATACCTAGGTCACATCCGGTAAAGAGGGTCGAACCAACCACAAAACTCCCACAATCTTCCACCAACTCCATCATATCACACTACCACATACATAAATCAAAATTATATTCGCCAATATATTACGACATACGAGTTTCATCTATAACGTTTTGCAAGTAATGAATCAATGTATAATAATAGCCTACAATTCTCATATCATGTTGAGTTCTAACACATGGTCATGTATCTTCATGAGCCTAGAAAGTTTCCTTAATAGGTCTATACCCGCAAGTGCACGGGCGTCAAGTAGTAAAATCCCGATAAGATCGGGGTCGATCCGCAGGGACTAGTCAAACTCGTTATTAATCTCAAAAGAACACGATTTTTCAGATGTGATTTGGATTTGGTGATGTAACAATGAAAATAATAAAATACTTGAACAAAAGAGATTGAGGACTGGTTCTTGAAGATATCAAAATGAGAGAAAATTCTAGAGTTCGGATTCCACCTCGAACTCTCAAAATGGTTTTACCCATTCCCAACATGATTCTTTAACTTATAACTCCATATTTAGTAAAATAACTTTATCTAAACATCGGAAAATATGAAATTCTAAACAAACGTATCTGAGATAAACTAATATAGACTTGCACTGGTAGCATTTGGTAGCTACAAGGATAGGTGCAGAAATAAGCTAATATAGATTTTATAAGTACTGTTCTACCTGCTTGACTAACCAATTTATTTTTCCAGCCTGACAGAGTGGTTTTAAATTTATCCATTAACCAGTTATGGCTCTAAATTCGATTGCCTGGTATAAGGATTAATGCTCCCGAAGTATTTTGCCTCGTTTGTCATAATTGGTACATTGAGCTGCCTTCTAAACAAGGTTGAAGTTTAAAGGCGCCACTGTTACTGCTAAGGCGCCCACTTTCAACATGAAAATGTTGGTCCAACAAATGGGAAAACTGGTGTTTTCTGTGGAAGCCCTCCTCCGAATTTTCCTCCTTATTGTTTATGTTTTATCTATAATAAGATCTTGGAGTGTAGGTTTTAGAGAGAGATTCTTTGGAATCAAATCTTATTCTACATAATTCTTCTTATTGGATTCATCATCTTCTTCTTGTTCTTCTCTCTCTAACATGGATCACATATGCATTTCTTAAACTTACAAAATTAAATTCGATGAAGGATATAATCCACTTGTTGGTGATTTTATATGTGTAAGGAATGGAAGTACGGATAAAGATGTCAGTAAGAAAAGAAGATTCAATATCGCCGAATTTTACGATGAACAATTCAAGAAGATTGAAGATGAAATTACAAGTCAAGAGAAAAGAACGATCAAGATTTCACTTTTATTAGTATAATATTATTGTCATAACTTTCTTTTTGTCGACCTTTAGGGTCTTTAATTCTTGATCTATAGGATCTTTCTATCTGTGTCTAGTCAATTTCTTTTCCTTCATGAGGCACTTTACATTTGAAGGTATGTAACTCTCATGTAGTTCTCAAAGAAATAAGAATTATCATCCATGTAACTTGTGATTGAATCACTTAGGAATGAAATATGGTTTAAAAAAAAAACAAATGGGAAAATTCATACACACTACAATTTGTAGTTCAAATGATTGAATCACTTCATGTTTTTATCGGGCACATTCATGGTCATACGCCCACATGACTTGACTTGTTTTTACCCTATACACTCACTTTTCGTATACACACATATTTTGGTCAAAAATCTTTCTATCGTAAAACGATTATGAACGTCATTTGAACTCGATATTTTTGATTTTGGATGTTTGGTCGTTAGTACTCATCCCACCGAAAAGAAGTGAGACCGATATTTTATATGGGTGGCTTTTGGTTTTACGTGTAAGACGATTGCGAAGATCATTTGAACTACAATGTAGAGTTACATCCGACTTTGATGTTAGGACGTTGATACTCATCATACCGACGAATAATCAACAGTAATATGTAGCTAATGATTTTTTTTCTTGATAAGAAGGCTACCGACTCCGTAAGAAAAAAAATAGTAAAAACGCAACCAATTTTGTTTTTTGTTTGCCGATACTCATCCTGCCGACGAAAACCGACAGATATGTGAAAAAAAAGGCAGTAAGCCTTTCATTCATATGCATTTGTCAATTTTACAAAATTTACTTGTATATTTTACTTGAATAATAGACAAAAAAATGCCTGTATTTGTTCTTGACGACTTAGTCGATTAAAACGGTCTTTTGATTTTAAAAAACTAGAGCATCAGCATCAAGGAACGACTCCTTCTATAACTAAGTTTTTAATTGAGGTTTTCTTTTGTCGAACATTTTGTTTACACTAACGACAAACTTGTGTTGTCCAACAATTTCTTTACACCCTGTTACAATCTTCTTGACTTTCAAACACTTCCTCCGCCTCGAAAAACTTAAAAAGACTAGGACCCCTTCATTTAATCTGATTCCTTGGTTTTCATCTATAGGTAGTTCACTTGAAGATGAATTATCACGTTAAAGATATTATTCGTCTTCAGACATGCTATTTACAATCACTTGAAGATATTCAGTAGTATCTTTGTTGATGAACTTATGGACAACCTCGTTTGAATATTCTTCACCAACGATACCACCAAAGTCTTAAGAATCCATAAAACAACCTAAGTGACTTAGATATTTGAGAAGTGATCATCTTACATGATTTGACAAAACCAAACAAAAAACAAGTAGTAGTTATTCATTGTCACATATCAGAGAGAATAAGCCGACATGGTTATTAATATAGGTGTGTAGCTCATCGATACGTTCTCTTACCATCAAAAGCTTCAGATCGATGGTTCTATATAACTAACAGAATTGTACGGTTGATAGGTTACAGTCAGGAATCTTTTCGCTTTTTAAAGCAACACTTCCACTAAAAAGTAACTTGAAAGAGAGACCATGGACTGGTATAATACCTTTTCAGTGAGTGATTCTTCTGTATTTATACTTTAATTTAAATCAAACTAATCATTTGAACTTTTTCTTTTCACATGATTTTCACTAATAAAACACTAATGCGAAACTTCAACAAGATGGTATTGAAAGAAGTTATTAATGGTGTCATTTTGGTGTTCCCACTCGCGAAAGAAGCTTAAAGTGGTGGGGTAGAGTGTGGTTAATCGAAGACTTCCTAGGTTTTAAGAGTGGTATAAGATTTTGAAGTTCTTCTAATAAGTTTGACTCCATTGACCAAGTGGTTAGTGTGTGTGAAACTTGACTTGATCATAGTAAATTGATGATGTGATGTGAAAACATCACATTTAGGTCACTTAACTTAAATGAATTAGTCTTTTTTATGCTTTAATTCTAATAAGTTATGTTTATATTCATGACAAGGTGCCATAAAAGAACTATACAAAGAAATGAGCTAAGGAGACTCCTAGAAGAGTCAAGAGCGCTTAAAAGAATATAAAGAGAGGTCTCTAGAGCCTAAGGAACAAAAAAGAGGCAAGAGGAGGTATTTTGGTCATTTTGCATTTAAGAGGTTCAAAATATAGTTTAAGAAAGCCTATTAGAGTCTTGGGTGAATGATGGTCACTTTGGTGAAGACTAGAGATGAAAAAGATAAAAAATGAGCAAGTTGGGAGACAAGGACAAAATTATCATTTTGCACCCTTTGGTCAAGCTAGAGAGTCCATTAGTCAAGTTAGAATTAAATGGAGTCATAGAATAAGTCAAAATAGCTTGAAAAGTCATACTAGACAAAGGAGTAGCTAGGGTTGAGAAAACGGTCCGGAAACCCGAGACCCGACTCTAACCGCCCGAACCGTTCAGAGCCAGCGACCGATAGAATCCCGACTCGGGCTTACCCAACCCGTAATTTCGGGTTAAAGCGGTCGGGACTCTGGTAAGACCTCCTACCCGAGTCCCGTCCCATTATACCCGCCCGTTACCTACCCGCTACCTATCCGCTACAACCCGTAAAAGATATGCCCCTTATACCCCCTCTTTTGAGAGTGTAATCTCAACCGTTTGTTAGCAATCTCAACCGTTTGTTAGCAATCCCAATGTATAAAACCTTAATATCACCCCAACAAAGAACATATTCATCTTTTTCTTACTTCTTAGCCTTCCTTTACTCTAGTTTATTCTCCGACGAAGACGATGAACTTGTCTCCGACGTCTTCACCACAATAAAGTTCTTCTCACTTTATAATCTTTGAGAAGATCAAATTTTTCTGCGAAGAAATTCAATAAAGTTTCAACAACTCATTATGGAGTTTGCTTGCCCAAGATCGATTTCAAAACATCATCGTTAGGTCCGACAGAGTTTCCAAAAGATTCAGGAAGTGAAGAAGATGAAGTTGAGGGTTGTTTTTGTATCTTTTGTTTCCCTTCTTACTCTTGAAAATCATAAATATTTCTTCTAGATTTGATTTGGAATTTTGTTTTTGTGATGTTGATTTGGAGATCTTCACATTTGGAGGTCGTTTCTTCTAGTTTTGATTTGGGATTTTGTTTTTGTGATGTTGGTTTGGAGATCTTCACATTTGGAGGTCGTTTCTTCTAGTTTTGATTTGAGATTTTGCTTTTTGGGTTCTAATTTGGAGATCGCTTCTTTGAATTTTTTTTGTATAACTTTTTTTTTTCTGATTTTAGATTTGGACTCTTGCCTAAAGCCCAATGACCCGACACCCGACTTACCCGATTTATTTGGCGGTCTAGGGTGAGCTTCGTGCGTCAAAAAATCAAAATATGTCCGCCCGAATCCGCCCGCCAATCTCACCGGAAATAAGGGAAATGGGCTCGATCCGCCCGAGCCCGAAAGAAAATTGGTCGAGGGCGTTCGAGCTCGACTGATTCCCACCCCTAGGAGTAGCTATAACTACTAAGGAAGGGCAAAGTGGTCTTTTGGATAGGAAATAGAAATTAATGCTCTGACTTTGTCTCTACACTTGATCTTCTTGCTGATGGGCTAAATTTTAGTCGGAGAAAATGACAATGGAGGCTAGGGTTTATGGAGATTTGAAGATCTAAAGAGAAAGGAACAAGATCAAGGATAAAAGGTAAAGGTAGGAGCATCCAAGCCTCGACCAGGAGTAGAGTAAGGGTCAGATCATCAAGGAGAAGCATGGGCTGCCTCACTCATGGACAGATCTGACCGTACAACAGCTTGCAACGTCAAAACGCCCCTTTACAAGGCTTGGCTAGGCCAAAATCATGGTCCTTTTGGTGGTGTTTTGTTTGTATCTTCTTCCCCTTTAAGTTTCGAAGGGTTTTAGGTTATTCTTAGGCTTGTATTTGGCTACTTAGACTTGTTTGTGATAAATTCTAGAGAGATAAAGTATTTTTTATGAGTGATTTATGTTATCCTGCTTAGATTTCATTATGTTTGTGAATGACAAATAATCTTTCTAGATTTAATTACTACTTGTTTGCTAAATAAATCATATGTATAGAGAAATTAGAAATCAAGAGAGTATGATATGTGTTCCATTACATTTATGATCTTAATTACACTCTCATTTGGGCTTAAATGCAATAACCTCTCTATGTCTAGCTAAGCCTTTTCTTGAGGATTAAGATGAAATCTTGATATGCTTATATATGTGTTTATATTGGTTAGATGAGTATGTTTGATGTCTCTTCCATGTTTGGTTAATCGTTTAATCTTGTTTCATGTTTTATGTCAAGCATATGCCACAATTACTTGTTAATCGATCTTTCCAATTTTAGAATCGACGTTAATGGAATATGATGACCTTTTGACTAGTTATGACCACTAGGTATATCTAGCACTTAAAGCATCTAATTTAGAGTCGAGAAGACTCAAACTCAAGAGTCGACCTAAACAAGTATTTATATAAGTATATCTCGATAGATTCCCGAATCCCCAACATTTCTCATACTTAGAATAATACCCTAAGCCTCCGATTAATCCCTTAGTGAATTTAAGTGGAGTAATTTCACTTTAGTTTCTTTTGGTCCGCGCCTAGTCTACAAAACTCCTCTCTCTTTGCTTGATAAATTAGTTAGGCGGTTAGGTATAGGAATGCTGTCCATTTCAATGGAACCCAGATCAATCTCCCCTTCATCCTTCAGGAAACTCGGCGGCACATCAGGTATAATTCTAAACCTAATACTCCTTCCATTACAACTAATCATTTACAGGGAAGTGAATGGATCCCTCCTCCACCAAATATTATCAAAATAAACACGGATGGATCTTTCACTTCAAGAAGAGGAGCAGCAGGAGCCATTGCTCGCAACTCGGAAGGTATCACCATTGGTAGTAAACAGCATCGATTCGAACCAAAAACGCCACTCCACAGTGAACTCGAAGCCATCTCTTTAGGATTTTCTTTGGGAGTGGATCTAGGGTTACAAGGATTTATCATAGAAACAGATTCCCTTGCACTCGTTGGATTCATATCGGAGGGTCTAGAACCAACCCCGTGGCGCTTATCTGATGAGATTGAAAGATTACGTGTAGAGTTGTGTCAAAGAAACGTGAAATTACAACACTGCCCCCGCTCCTCAAACACAGCAGCTCACACACTTGCAGCTTTAAATACTGATTGTTAATTGGCAATTATGCCCCTTTGTTAATTCTCCCATATCCTTTTGTCTTTTGATTGTAAGGATGTTTGGATTTAATGGAAAGGTTTTATAAAAAAAAAAACAAAATTAACACTAGATCTCTAAGCTATGTTTGAACTATCCCTATAGATCGACTTCGATTTCATCGAGTTACTACTTGATACTTTCGCTTGGGTTCCCACTTTTTCGGCGCATCAATTGACCAGGTCTAGTCAAATGTGAGTGTGGCAAATAGAAACGGGGGAGTGTATATAAAATTTCTACCGTTGTTATTCACAAACAAGATTAATACAGAGACAACACCTAAAAGGGCACTCAGCCTTCCCAAAATTTGGATCATTCATTTGTTATGGAGAATGATTCTCAAAAGAGGGGTTGGGCAAAAGGCCCAATCCCTTCGAGGAAATAGGGACCCGCTCCACTACAGAGAGAAAATAGGGAGCAGGTCCAGCGTGTCAGGAGGGAGTTTTTTGTCTCAGTTAAGGCCTCACTTTTCATGAAATTACAAGAATGCCATTCACCCAATCCCGTACTCTCTCACGTTCTTTTAATTCAAACGTGACATGTGTCATTTCTTTCCCTTATCTCTTCTCAACTTTATTTCTCTCTCCTCCTTATTTCTCTCAAACAGTTTCTCTCTCTAGTTATTTTATTTCTCTCTCCTAAATTATCTATAACTACTTTATCTTTCCATATTTTTTTCTCCTAAATTTCTCCTAAACTTCTTCTAAATTATTTTATTTCTCTCTAATTATTTAATTTCTCTCTTTCTATAACTACTTTATCTCTCCAAAATTATATCTCTAGATTCATCTCTCCCCCTAATTTCTTTTATAAATTAATGGTAAATTTATCTCTCTTCCCCCTAATTTTTTTGGTAAATCTTAAGTTTTTTTTGGATGATTTTCATTTTCAAGTTTGAGATTTGTATCGAGATTTTATTTCCCTCTTTATCATTTTTCTCCTTATATTTTGGACATTTGTTTAGATTTTCTGTATTGTACATTTTTTTAAAACAATAGGTATTGTACTGTACATTTTTTTGTGTACTGGACACTTTAATACGGAGAATTTTCTTTTGTACCAGAAATTTCCTTGTGTATCGGAAATTATTTTATGTACTAGCCATTTGGTTATGTACGAGACAGATTTGTACTTGGAATTTTCTTATGAACCGGGAATTATTTTATGTACTAGCTATTTGGTTATGTGCTACACCTTTGTACTGAGAATTTTCTTGTGTACTGAGAATTGTTTTATGTACTAGACACTTTTGTACTGGGAATTTTCTTGTGTACCGGAAATTATTTTATTTATTAACTATTTGGTTATGTGCTAGGCACTTGTTTGGTTATGTCTAGACACTTTTGTCCCGAGAATTTTCTGGTGTACCGGGAATTGTTTTATGTACTAGCTATTTGGTTATGTACTAGACACTTTTGTACTGGGTATTTTCTTGTGTACCGTGGATTGCTTTATGTACTAGCCATTTAGTTATGTGCTAGACACTTTTGTACTGAGAATTTTCTTGTGTATCGGGAATTGTTTTATGTACTGGCCATTTGGTTATGTACTAGACACTTTTGTACCGGAAATTGTTTTATGTGCTGGCTATTTGGTTATGTACTAGACACTTTTGTACTGGAAATTTTCTTGTGTACCGGGAATTATTTTATGTACTAGCCATTTAGTTATGTACCAGACACTTTTGTACTGGGAATTTTCTTGTGTACCCGGAATTGTTTTATGTACTAGTCATTTGGTTGTGTACTAGACACTTTTTGTACTGGGAATAGTCTTATATACCGGGAATTGTTTTACGTACTGTACATTATGTTATGTACAGTATATAATAGAATGTGGTATACGTATCTTCTCTCAAATATTATTCTTTCTTTTCTAATTTGAAATTTCTGTCCGGATTTTTCCTATTTTAGCTCTATCTAAAATTTTATTCCTTTTTCATATTTCTTTTCCAGATTTTTCTCTTTCCATATTTTTCTTTTGTAAGCATATCTTCTCTATCTAATCTTAACTACTTTCCTTATCTCAAACATTCTTGCCTTATATGTTGGAAGATTTTTATAAAGATTTTTTAATGAAGTTTCGGTAAACAAAAATCTAAAAACGCACGTAAATCTGGTTGTTATAATGTATCAAATTTAGACGCCACCAAAGACTTTTATACGTTCTCTTTCTAAACTTTCCTTCCGTAGAACGGATCAAGATATTTTTTTCTCTATAAAAGTATTAGATACTTCCGATTTTCGTACTAGATTTTTCATTCAACAATATTCGAAGGAAACTTTCACGTTGCAACATTCACAAATTTGGAAAAAAGATAGAAATATAAGACGAAAGAAACTAAACATGTACAGTAAACTTCCACATAATAAGGAAACGTGGGAACTGATTGGGAACGATAAAATGTACTGGGAACTGAGGAATGTACATTACATTTCCTCGAAAACTTGGTAATGAAATTCCTCGAAAACAGTAAAAGCAGATCAAGTTAAGGATAACTTCAGATCTGATTTCTTCACCATTATGAATTTCTGTTAAATAAAAAATCTCCAACAACACGCTTAAATAAAAAAACCAGATTTGTTGCTTCCTGAACCCAACAAAAGATTTCTTCCCCAGTAATTTGAAACTGAATTTGACTTATCCAAAATCCTAAACCATTCCAAAATATTTCCAGATCTGGTTTTTTCAAAATATTTCTTCACCATTAAAGTTTCACCAAATTTGTTCAAGAAATCAAACCATTCCAATTTCTTCACCATTAAACTTTCACCAATATTTCTTCACCGAATCTGACTTCCCAAAACCCTAAACCATTCAAAATATTTCTAGATCTGGTTTTTCTAAAATATCTCTTCACCATTAAACTTTCACCAAATTTGTTTAAGAAATCAAACTGAATCTGACTTCTCCAAAACCCTAAACCGTTCCAATATTTCTTCACTAAATTTGTTTAAGAAATTTCTTAGAGAGAGAAAGAAGATAGCTTTTGAAATTTCTTGAAGAGAGAAAGAAGATATCTCTGGAATGCTTTTAGAGAGAGAGAGAATGTAATGGAAATAAAGAGAAAAGGGTATTACAGGTAGTAAGATAAAAAGACACATTCTTTATTGTACTTGTCATCTCGGGCCCACCAAAAAACTTACAAATTGGACCTGCTTCTTATTTCTGTTTTGGGCTGGGGGAAAAGCTTATTTACCCCCCTTATTTTGGTTCTCTCCCTCAAAAATCCTTCTCAAAATATAATGAACTTTTTGGATGACAAACCAACTATTCCTCACTGGACCATCCATAGAGTACCCATACTGTCATACAGACAACATGCATTTTTTTTCTGTACCTGTGAAAAGAAAGAGCTAACAGTCTGGCAATGCTGAGAAAAACACATCACAACATCTATGTATCTTTATGTTGGTCTATGAAAAAAAACTAATTATTCCTCAAAATTTGAATTATTAAAGACTTTCTAAATACCAAAAATAATTAAGGTGAAGCCACGTAAATTGGTGTCCCCTCTGACAAGTTTTGTTGTTTTTCTCTCCATTTCAACCCCCAAAAACATGACAATATTGTTTTATAGGTTATGAACAAATAAGTTCTAACTTCTTTAATGAAAGTCTACATTATAGAGTATAAGATAGTATTTTATAGTAGCAAACTAATCAGAGGGGTTTGTCCTATTACATTATTCATATAATTAATAAATGAGAAGTATGGTCAACCTATTCTGTTTTCAACTCAAAATATAAAGAGAAGGAAAAAAAGGAAAAGGCAAACTAGCAACATAGATTATCACCATTATTGTATGTCTATAATACATTATATATGTTTTAGTTTTTGTTTTTTTGACACCTGAAGATAAGACTTCTCCACGAAATACGATGGCGATGGTCTATTTCTAAAGAAGAAGTTTTTTTTTTTTTTTTTTTTTTTTTTTATGAATGATGAGTAACAATAAAAGAGTTTTTCTTTTTATTAAACAAAAATACACAATTATTGACGGGAATGGAGAAAAATAGTATGCAATTCTTTTTATTACAAGTCATTAGGAATACCTTCACGAATGAATGTAAGACATATATTTAAATGTTAGTTCGGCTTAACAAAGAAACGGTAAGACATGCATTATCAAATAACACTCTTTGGCGAGAGATAAGAACTATAACCTTTGTGACTTACTTCTAACGAGGGTACAACCCGTGTCCGCCGAGCACAGACAGTTCTATCGAATGCGTTACGTGAGGTTGACTTTAAGATAATTGTGGTTGATCTATACGTGTCCCACACTGCAGCTATAGGCGCTCCCTCAAAGGCTAAAGTTTAAGAGATCCATATATAAATGGGGTCCCTACAACAATAATATGGGTACCTTTTAGTCTTTCTAAAGAAAAATAGGATCTTTGAAAAGATGCTCTTTCTTATAATCTCAATCTTTGAATGAATTTTAATCAAATCTGAACACTCAAACTTTGAGAAAGTAAATCTCAACCATTAGAGATAAACATGGGAGAGCAAATCTTGGTCATTGGGAGGAGATGAAAAGATACCCTTCTCCATTATTATATAGATGAATTGACAAGGAAAAAAACGAGGATAAAGGCAAACTAGGGACATTAATGTTTTTCTAAGAAAATTAGATTAGAAAAGGATTTTTTGAACTTACCCCCTCAAAATTAATTGGTAATTGAGTATACCCCCTTCAGTAATTGGTAATTGAGCTTACCCCCTTCAATTTAAAATTTTTGTCAAAACTACTAAGGATATGTTTGGTATGTGATAATAAAATCATAAAATAAATAATATATAAATAAAATCAATCTTTACTAATCATATTCCCAACCAAATCAAACAATAAAATGAGGTAGGATCTCTACTTGAAATCATATTGAAGAATTGTTGTTCTTGGTAATCGACAATTATTTCACGTACGCCAAACATAACCTTTGTGTTTTTGCCACCAATAATAAGTCTAAGAGGGTAAGCTCAATTACCCATTATTAAAGGGGGTAAACTCAATTACCAATTAGTGACGAGGGGGTAAGCTCAAAAAACCTATTAGAAAATGAGCTTGATTTCTCATATAAAGAGCCATATTACATGATGCATGACATTAGTTGTGAGTTACACAATAGGTGATCTTAGAGTACATGTATAGCTATTAATAAAAATGAAATTAGAAAATTAATGGTTTAACTGTTAGCGACATATATATGTTCACCTTTTATACAACTAGCTAATTCCTAAATATAAGAAGCATTATTTTTTGTTTGCACGTCATGTTATTTAAACACAATAAGTTAGATTGTTAGGGAGAATTCAGTTTTCCATCATATAGCTACAGATCGACTTTCAACTTTTAGCTGAACAAAAACTTGCTTTAAAATAAATATAGATGATATAAGGTTATTACATATGC
>BEHA01001243.1:304645-320741 GCA_002897215.1 Eschscholzia californica subsp. californica | reverse complement strand
TTACATATAAAGCTTCCTCCAAAGTTGGCTGTGAGAGGGTGCATACAGAAATTTTGATGGGCGCCTGTAGATGTTTCCATTCTTTTTTCCTACAACAAGAATTCATTAACTTGACAAGACATTGGTAGAAGAAGAGTTTGAGTGGATATGACTAATCCACTCATGACCCAAACCAAACTGTCAAGTAGTCCTTGCCAATTCACCTACCTTAACATGGGATGTTCATTTACATGTCTACAAACTAGATGTACAAAAAGATTTACACATGGATTGAATTTCTTTTAACTATTTAGTGTTGTCCAATGTGTTGAAGATCTTTTTCCTTGCAAGCTGAAAATGATATTACTCGAGTCTCTGTCCAAAATTAGTTTGCAAAAGCAATTGATTGTAACGCGTGCAGCTAAGGCCTCTCCGTCATCTAATGATCTGCAGTAGATGGTCCTGGCCTCCCCTTTAACACTAATCGAGTTAGCATTATGATGTATATATGATATAGTTGCTATTTAAGTTGGGGATATAAATGACACATGAAAATTGATTGTTATAGTATCTACGATTTGGAAATCCCGAAATGTTGAAGATGATCTCGTTTGTTGAAAGGTATGACTACTGGGCGGAGGTTTCGCTTAGTTATGGAGTTTTTGATCCATTGTGTGATTGACGTTATGAAAAGCATTCTGGAACTTTTCTTCACACCTAAAATGGGAAGTTTCATAGGCAATGTGTAGAATACTAAAACCTATTAGTATTTAATGAGAAAACCGAATAGAGATCGAATGCAAATGGAGGCAAAAGTTACTATGATACTCTTTTTTTTTTTTTTTTTGTTGACAAGTTATAATATATTAGTAGGAAATGAGAGTTCTATTACAATACATTTTACAAAGAAAATAAGGAACGTGTTTCCAAGCTTTCGATCTGTTTTTCGCTCGAGCCCATTTAGCCAGCTTATCTGCCACTCCATTGAATTTCCTGCTTGTGTGAGAGAATTTGACTGTTTCCAATCTGTTTTTTATTTCTAGGATTTTGTTCAGATGCACTTGAGATTGCCATTGGATATTGTTCTTTCCCTTCTGAAGAAATTTTATAATATTGATGTTGTCGCTTTCAATTATGATTCTTTTATATTCATGAGATTCTGCCCATCGCATTCCTTTAAGGACTGCTATTGCCTCACCTTCCTCTGAGTTTCTGCTTCTAGCTGTGAAAGTTGCCGCTTCAACTAGTTTAGATTCATTGTCATGGATGACTAGACTGATTCCTGTTATATGTTGTATATCTAAAAATGAGGCATCTACGTTTATCTTGACAAAAGGCGATATTGGGGGTACCCATTTGCCTTGTTCTGTTTTGTTCTTAGGTTCTTGTTCCTTTTGTACTTGTGGGAATGTCGTAATGATCGAGATCATATTTTCTAGCTTATTGATTTCGTGTTGGAAGCAATGGTCGCATCTTATTTTCCAAATGTTCCACATGAAATTTAAATATTATTCTACATAAAATCATAACTATCTTTATCCTATAGAATCCCAACTATCTTCACATGAAATCATAGATCTGAGTATGACCGAGCTGGGCCATGGGCCATCTTCTTTGATTAGTCGGATTCGGTTGGGAGTGCCCTTATACTCCCCCTCAAGTTGTTCAGTAGTCGGTGTAAAGCGTGGAGCAATAGTGTTTTCTTTAATTTTCTCACGAACGAAATGACAATCAATTTCAATATGTTTCGTTCGTTCATGAAAAACCGGGTTGTCGACGATGTGAAGGGCCGAACGATTGTCACAATAAACAGACATAGGAGAAGAATGAGTGATACCAAGGTCGACAAGGAGAGATTTCATCCATTGTAGTTCGCATGTGAGATTAGCGAGGGCCCGATATTCAACCTCAACAGAGGATTTGACAACTGTGGGTTGTTTCTTGGATTTCCAGAATAAGGGACTGGAACCAAGCAAAGTAAAGTAATCTGTAGTAGATCGTCGGGTCATGGGACAGCCAGCCCAATCAGAATCACAGTATCCTGAAACATGAAGGGAACTGGTGGCTGACAAGTAAAAGCCATGGTTGAGTGAACCTTTGAGATAACGAAGAATACGATGAGCCGCATCAAGATGAATGTTAGTCGGGTTCCACAGTATCCTCTGGAAGTCCAAAGTCTGTCGCCTTAACAAATCGCTTTATTAACCGCATAACTTATATCTGGGCGAGTTACAGTGAGGTAGAGTAAACGTCCGATTAGGCGTCGATAGAAGGAAGGATCAGAAATGGGATCACCATCCGCAGGACTTAAGCGACGTTTTTGTTCCATCGGGAAAGCGGAAGGCCATGATGCGACCAATCCAGAATCGCTGAGAATATCAAGAGTATATTTTCTTTGACATTAAAAAATTCCTTTAGAGGACCGGGAAACCTCAATACCTAAAAAGTATTGGAGACATCCAAGGTCTTTGAGAGAGAAAGTTTTGTCGAGATATGTTTTGAGTGCAGAGATAGCTGAGTCATTATTTCCAGTGATAATGATATCATCTACGTAAACCAGAACATAGATAGAGGTTGTAGAAGAATGAAATGAGAAAAGTGAGTAATCGGAAAGAGATTGAGTAAAACCTTGACGTAGAAGAACGGACGAAAATTTTGAAAACCATTGACGTGAGGCCTGTTTAAGACCATAAAGCGATTTGTTAAGGCGACAGACTTTGGACTCCCCCTGTTTTGAAAAGCCAGGTGGAAGTTTCATAATACCTTCTTCATTCAGATCGCCTTGAAGAAATGCATTGTTTACATCTAGTTGGTGTAGAGTCCAACCTTTGATTGCTGCAATGGATAGGAGAATACGGACTGTGACTAACTTAGTGACTGGGGCAAAAGTGTCATGATAGTCCAGTCCTTCTATCTGGGTGTATCCCTTTGCCACGAGACGGCCCTTGTATCTTTCAATGGATCCATCAGAGCGAAACTTGATTTTATATACCCATTTAGAACCAATGGGTCTTTTACCCGGGGGTAAGTCGACAATTGACCAAGTTCGATTAGATTCTAATGCTGAGATTTCTTTTGCCATAGCATCACGCCAATGGGAAGACTTCATTGCTTGAGTAAATGAAGAAGGTTTGGTTGTTGAGAGAACCGAAGTAAGAAAGACCTTGGTGTCGTGTGGCAACACTAAAATAAGTTACTTTTTTATTTATTTAAGTAGAAAAGTCAAAAACTTAGTTTGGTACGCAAAAATTACTGACTTCATTTAAGTTAAAATTTGACTTTCTTTTGAAGTTAAAATTTTTAGCTTTTGACTTCAAAGTCAAGTAACTTTTTTTTGAGACATGCATGAATTTTACTTAATGATTTTTTTTGTCTATCTACGCTCCACTACCACAACTGAACTTCCACCACACCATTCTACCCTCACCACCACCATAACAAGCATTGCACTTCCCCCACCACCCTACCTCAACTATCACCACCACACCTTAACCACCACCTTCGTACCACCACCTTCGTACCACCACCACCATATACCACCACACCTCGACAACAACCACCTCGTAGCTCCATCTCCACCACCATCACCGTACCTTCACCACCACCACCGTACCTTCACCACCACCACCGTACCTTCACCGTCACCACCGTACCTTCACCGTCACCAACACCACCGTACATTCACCACCACCACGATACCTTCACCACTACCACCGTACTTCCATCATTACCACCTACATATCTTATCCACCACCTTTACAACAATTACCATACCACCACCACCATAACTCTGTCACTATCACTCACATACCTTATCCACCACCACCATAGTATCCCAACCACCACCTCATTTCCACCATCACCACCACCATACCTTCACCACCACCACGGTACCTTCACCGCCACCACCACCATACTTCTATCATTACCACTTAAATATCTTATCCACCACCTTTACTACAATCACCATACCACCACCACCACCATAACTCCGTCACTATCACTCACATACCTTATCCACCACCACCATTGTATCCCAACCACCACCTCGTTTCCACCATCACCACCACCATACTTCCACCACCATCATCGCCACCATCATACCTCCACCACCTACGTTGCCACCATCATACCTCTATACCACCACCACCACCATCATCAAACCTCAACCACCACTACACCCCATAACCATACCTTCATGGCACCACCACTACCACCAATATCACCACTACTTATACAAGAGTAATCGTTGAAATCATAAATAAATTCAATTAAAATCAAGTATCTCTATGAGAAAGAAAAATAAAATTATCGAAAGTAAATTGAGTTACCAAACTAACTTTTTGACTTTTTTTACTCATAAGTAACATTTTTGCCAAATATACTTTTAAAACTTTTTTACTTTTTTAAAGCAAAAGAACTTCTACTACAAGCAAATGTACTTCTAATTTTGGTTGTCAAACGACACCTTTGTGTGAGGTAGTGAAAGCATCTATGGAGAGATAATTTGTGAGAAGATACTTTATATTTGAAGAGGGATGTGATAAAGAGGTTGTATTACATAAGTAATCAGAAAGATGAGACGGAGGACGTCTCAGACGTTGTGGCCGAGCAGGAGGTACAAGTGGGCCAGTAGAAGATTCAGGTGGAGATGTAGTGGTGCCTCTAGCAGGAGCATCCGCTGATGGAGTGCCCTCGGCAGGAGCGTCTACTATGGGAGTGCCTTCAGTATGAACATTCAAAGGGGATGTTGCTGGGGTGCCGATAGAGGAATTCCTGAATAAAAAAAAGGAACACGGTCAGGTGTATTAGAATTCGTCCTATTTGGACAGTGGCTATGGGAGGCAACATTGTTATGATGGGTTACTGGAAATTGAAAAGAACCATCATCTTTGATGGCGATGAAAGAGCGTTGAGAAGAAGGAGCGAGATTTAACATGGGAAAGCGATCTTCATGGAAGAGGACGTCGCTAGAAGTAATTATCTTACAAGTGGAGAAATCGTAAACACGGAAGCCCTTTTGTCCGTGTGGGTATCCGACGAACATACCCGGAGAAGCTCTAGGATCCAATTTGTTTTTAACAATTGGTTTCCGAAAGAAACACAAACAACCAAATACACGAAGGTTGGTAATGATTGGAGGCGAACCCAATAATAACTCATGTGGTGACTTTCCATGAAGGACGGGAGTTGGAAGCTTATTGATGAGATAAACGACCGTAAGCACACACTCTCCCCAAAAGGAGAGAGAGAGATTTCTTTGTAGGCGAAGGGAACGAGCTACTTCTAAAATATGTCTATGCTTTCGTTCGACCACCCCGTTTTGTTGAGGGGTGTACGTGCAACTATTTTGGTCAGTTATACCTTGGTTTTGAAACCATGATTGTATTTCATGATTCAAAAATTCCGAACCATTATCGGAACGAACGGTTTGAATTTTTGGAATTAAAATTGATCCATTGTCGGATTTAAAGATGGAGATGTTGTTACTAAATTGATTAGAAACAAACTTTGTGAAATTTACAATATATTTATTAGTTTCCGATTTACTTGAAAAAAGAAATAACCAAGTGCACCTAGAGTCATCAACAATGGTAAAAAAACAACGACATCCAGAATTTGATAAAACTGAAAATGGGCCACATAAATCAACATGGATGAGTTCAAATATGCGAGTCAAAACAGAAGTACTATTCGGGAAAGGCAAACGAGTTTGCGTAGATAGAGGACAAATTTCGCACGGTTTATTATTAATTTAAACCAACTTTATACAAGGAATGTTCGAAAGTAAATACTTAAAGCGTGAAAGTGATGGATGGCCTAATTGCCATTGCCATACATTAAATGAAACATTACTACTAGTATTAGAAAAACAAGAAAGCGAGCAAATCCTAGGGTCCGTGCGAAGGAAGTAGAGGCCCTCTGAACGATCACCAAGTCCAATCGTCGTTTCCATCGCTAGGTCCTGAAAGACAAACGAGGTGGAATTAAAAGTTACTTTACACATTAAGGAAGTAGTAATCTGAGATACAGATATTAAATTGATTTTAAAATCTGGGACATGTAAAACATTGGAAAGATTAAAAGATTTAGAAAAGGAAACATAACCAATGTGAAAAACACGAATACGTGTTCCATCGGGAAGTCGGACAAAGTAATCCGGCGGTATATTAATATAATGTGTAAATCGAGGCAAAGAAGAACATATATGCTTGGCCGCTCCGAAATCGATTACCCAAGAATAAGAGTTAAAGAACATACCTGTTAGGTTGATAATAGGTTCATTTTGCTGATTGGTAGGTGCAGGAGTGCCTGCAATATGTTTTGTTTGGTCCAATAATGAAATGAGCCCTTGATATTGCTCCCTGGTTAAGGAAGTTGCTGAAGGCACGACCTGCTGTTGGGCCGAGTTTGCTAAGATGTGGGCGTCGTCAGAGTAACCGAGCCAGCAAAGGAGTTCTGTTGTGGGCGCCCCTTTGGTCGAGTTGCTGGGCTGGAACGAGGTGGATACCCATTTAGTTGATAACAAGTTGCTTTTACATGCCCATGCATGTGACAGTAATCACAATAGGGACATGGTCGCTTTGGTCGAGTTTGATCATTACGGTCAGATCGGAAACCATTTCCCACGGCTAAGGTAGCAGCTTCGGACCCATGAGAGCTTGAGTTCATAATGTTTTGTTGCACCTCTTCTTGTTTAACAAGAGATTGGATGCGCAAATAGGAGGGAAAAGGATCCATTAGCAAAATCTGACTACGTATGGCCGAGAACCTATTATGGAGTCCTTGAAGAAACTCCATGGCTCGTTCTTGGTTCACGCGATCGATGATGGATTTACCATGAGCAATATTGCGTGGTTTAACAGACATGAGGGACTGGAGTTCATCTTGTAATCATTTGAGTTGAGTGAAGTATGTAGAAACGTCCAAGCCCTCTTGTTTTAAAGAGGAGATAGCTCTCTTGAATTGGAATATCTTTGGAGCGTTCGTTTGAAAGAAATGCTCATAAAGATTTTTCCAAGTTTCAGCAGCTGATTCATCATACAATATGGAAGATAAATATCCGGCACAACGGAGGTGAGAATCCAACTTGCAACCAAATCAATGCGTCGAGACCATGAATGTAACTCCATAGGTGAAGTGGGTTTGACAATAGCGCCGTCAACGAAACCAAGTTTGTCCTTGGCTCGAAGAGCTTTTGTCATACCACGAGACCAGGAGGCGTAGTTATCTCCAGTCAACAATGGAGTGATCAAGACAGTGGTGGGTGAATCGGAATGATGCACATCAAAAAGTTGCGTGTTTTGGGCAGCGGAATGAGAAATAACATCATCACTTGAAGACATAATTACAAGGAGGATCGAAAAAAATGATGAAATAGGCTCTTAAACCATGTAAAATACTAAAACCTATTAGTATTAAATGAGAAAACCGAATAGAGATCGAATGTAAATGGAGGCAAAAGTTACTGTGATACTCGGTTAGCTTTATTGATCATTTGCAAGTGATTCTATAGTGGTACAATTAGGGGAAGAGAATACATTTGTATATACATGAAATTTAAATATTACTCTACATAAAATCAAAACTATCTTTATCCTATAGAATACCAACTATCTTCACATGAAATCAAAGATCTGAGTATGACCGAGCTGGGCCATGGGCCATCTTCTTTGATTAGTCGGATCGGTTGGGAGTGCCCTTAATATAATGCCTGTAACTGTTAGAGACAATGTGATTTTCACGAAAGACTTGGGCAAAACAAGTTGACCAAGTATGGTTATAGGGAATTCTCTTGTCCCTCATTTTTACAGTGTTTATCACCCATTTCTTCTTTCAGTCTCCCTCTCGCTACCTCATCATCGTTCCCCCCCACAAAAAAGTCGTCGGCTGGCGACCTCTGGCTCGCAGGCTTAACTAAAAATGAAATTTTTGAGTTCTTGTTCAGTAACTAGTGAGCAGTTACTTGCATTAGGAAATTGTTTATTCAAATGTATCCATTGGTTTAACCAATTTCAGAAAGTGGTGTCGAGAGATTCAGTTACTTTACAAGTTTCACCTTGAGCAAATGAGATAACTTAAATGAAGTCACATTCACAACAAACATGCCTCCAGGATTTATGTCCCTTGTGACATGTAGGACGCATTGTGTGAGAAGTGAAAGATTAGTAGAGAGAGAAGTTGTGGTTTTTCTTATTATCAATCAAAGAGAGAGAATCTCTTTATATACAAGTAGAGTGAGGGAGACGAAGGTTGTTATAGAGAGAGAAAGGTTGTTAACAAACTTTCCCACTCATAACAGAAAATGAAAAAGAGGAAAAGACCATAATACCCCTGGTCGACTTATTCTTACACTCCCATTACACTGATATCTCTTCTCTCTAACATACTCGATATACTTACACTCCTATTACACTATCTTCTCTTCTCTCTAACTCAATCTTCAATTATATCTCTAACACTCCCCCTCAAGCTGAAGAAGAAGTGATCTTCATCAGGTTGTTAATGAGAGAGAGAAATAAAGGGTTAGATAAGCCCTTAGTAAACACATCTGCAAGTTGAAGATGAGATGGAACAAAATCAAGTCGAAGAGCACCATTAGAGACTAAATCTCGAACAAAGTGATAATCTATCTCCACATGCTTGGTGCGAGCATGAAATACTGGATTTGTAGCCAAATGTCGAGCCCCCAAGTTATCACATTTCAGCACAAATGGTTTTGAAACAGAAATTCCCAATTCAGCCAAAACATATGATAACCACAATAGCTCAGAAGTAGCCACAGCTAGAGCCTTATACTCAGCCTCTGTACTTGATCTAGCTACAGTAGGCTGTTTCTTAGAACACCAGGCCACCAAAGTATCTCCAAGAAAAACACAGTAGCCACAAGTAGATCTCCTGGAATCAGGACAACCTGCCCAATCTGAATCACTATAAGCAGTGAGAGAAGTAATATCCCCTGGTTTGATCGAAATACCAGACCCAAGAGTGCCTTTTATGTATCTGAAAATTCTCTTAACCATTTGGAGATGAACATCTCTTGGTTCCTTCAAAAATTGAGCTACATAGTTCACTCCAAAAGCTATATCAGGCCTAGTCATTGTGAGGTACTGAAGACCACCCACAAGACTCCTATAATGAGTAGGATCATCTAAGAGAACACCATCAGCCTGAGAAAGCCTCTTCCCAAATGGAATTGGAGTAGCAAATGGTTTAGACTCAAGAAGATCTGCCTTCTGAAGAAGCTCCAAAGTGTACTTATTTTGAGTAAGTAACAACTCAGAAGAAGAGCTGCCTGTAACTTCAATTCCAAGAAAATAATGAAGTGTTCCCAAATCTTTCATGGCAAACTCACTATGTAGAGACATGATTAAGGAGTTAACCATTTCAGTAGATGAACCAGTTAGAATTATATCATCTACATAGAGAAGTAAGACCAAAGTGACACCTGTGGCCTGAAACACAAACATTGAGTGGTCTGTGGCACTCTTTTGAAAACCATAATCAAGCAAGAAGGTAGCAAATCTTGTGTACCAGGCTCTTGGAGCCTGCTTGAGTCCATATAAGGACTTATGAAGATGACATACCCAATCTTTCTTAGATGCTTCTGTAAATCCAGGAGGTTGTGCCATAAAGATATCCTCATCTAATACACCATGTAAGAATGCATTTGATACATCTAGCTGTTTTATAGACCATTGATTTGTAACAGCAATGGTGAGAACAGCTCTAATGGTGGAAAATTTCACAACTGGGCTAAAAGTTTCAGAATAGTCAAGACCATCCAATTGATGAAACCCTTTGGCTACAAGTCGAGCCTTGTACCTTTCTATACTGCCATCTGACTTGAGTTTGGTCTTACAAACCCACTTACAACCCAAGATATTCATAGAGTCCTGTTTAGGAACTAGAGACCAAGTGTTGTTATGATGTAAAGCATCAATTTCATCTTTCATTGCTTGCATCCACTCAGGAGATTTGAATGCTTGAGTAAAGCAAGTAGGGTCTGTGGGTATGTCAAGTAAGGCTAGAAAACACTGAGGTAAGGGATGACACACAGAGTGATAAGTAACAAAGTCTTCTAGGTTTCTAGGCCTTAGAGCACCAGTCCTTGATCTAGTTGTCATAGGATGTATAGGAGCAGGGTTAGGAATAGCAGAAGTATTAGTGGTGCTACACTCACCTATATGATGTATTGAATTAGTAAAAGGTAAAGGAGAAGGCTCTTGAGGCTGAATTTGAGGAGCAGGAGAAGAAGAGATAGGAAACTCAGTATTAACAAAGGGTAGAACAACCTGTGCTGTTTTAGGTGATGGTTGGGTAGAAGAAGATAACACAATTTGCTCAGCAAAGGGAAATGATTCCTCATCAAATATCACATTCCTTGAAATATAAATTCTAGCAGTAGAAGGATCAAGGCACTTGTACCCTTTGTGAATCAAGCTATAACCCAAAAATACACACTTTACAGATTTTGGAGATAGTTTATCTTGTCTAGTTGATGCTAAGTGAGGATAGCAGGTGCAACCAAACACTTTTAGAAAAGAGTAATCAGGATGAGTAGAGAAAAGTACCTCATAAGGAGACTTTTGAGCAAGTACCTTGGAAGGAAGTCTATTGATCACATAAGCAGCAGCCTCAAAAGCATCAAACCAATATGATTTTGGAAGGGAAGCTTAAAATGAAAAAGTATTACCAACTTCTGTAATTTGTCTATTCTTCCTCTCAGCAGTACCATTTTGCTGAGGTGTATAAGGACAAGAACACCTTAACAAGATCCCATTCTCATCTAAAACTTTTTGAAGTCACCTTTAGAGAGTTCAGGTGCCCCATCACTTTGAAACATCTTAATAGAAGTAGATAAGAGTTTCTCATATGTAAGTTTGAACTGCTTAAAGCAATCCACACTCTCTGATCTTTGCCTCATAGGATATATCCAAAAGTATTTACTAAAATCATCAACAAATAGTATATAGTATCTAGTGCCATTAACTGTCTCCACAGGTGCTGGACCCCAGACATCACAATGGATCATTTCAAGAGGAGATGAAGAACTACTAGTGGATAGAGAGAAGGGCTGACACTTACTCTTGCCTAATTGACAAGAGTGACAGACTTTCACAAAGTCTGTAGAGTCTAATTGAATAAGCCCTTTTGAATTCAGTTTTTCCAAGACACCTCTAGCAGTATGACCAAGTCTCTTATGCCATAAGGAGGGAGAAGCTGATAAGACAGCAGTAAGACCCAATGGTACAACCTCAAATTGACATTCAATAGGATAAAGATTATTGATCATTGGACCTTCTGTAAGAATATCACTAGATAAGAGATCCTTGATGCTATAACCCCAAGGGAAAAATTCGACAGAACAATCATTATCCTTAGTGAATTTGGCAATAGAGAGTAAATTTTTCTTTAAATGAGGAACCACTAGTATATTCTGTAAATCAAAATCATGAGTTGAGGTGTTCAAAGTTGCATTTCCAGTGCACACTATAGGTATTGAAGAGCCACTCCCTACCATTACAGACTCATGACCAAGATAAGGAGAAGTTTTATCTAGTACCTTAGAATCATTTGTCATATGGCTTGAAGCTCCTGAATCAGCAAGCCAGACCTTTGAAGAAGAAACAGTAGTAGCAGCCATATGACACTCTTCAATAGCAACATTACACTCTTCTTGAGATGTTTCTGTATTATCTTCCACACTTGGTAAAGAAGAATTTGTATTATCTTCAATATGAAGACCAGCAAAGTTTGGAGAATTCAGAGGTGTTGATGGTGTATATCTGAATCTGCACTTACTTGCTAAGTGACCCCATTTATGACAAATACCACAAGGTATGGAAGTAAAATCAAAATTTATTGCTTTCTTATTCATAAGTGGATGTCTAAACTGTTGTTGTTGTGAATTTGATGTTGATTGTTGAATCTGATTCTGATTTTTAAGACTTTGAGTCTGCACAGAATCAGATTTGTGTGTCTGATTTGATTTAGATTGATATGAACCTTGTCTGAAAGGTTTTTGATTTCGTGAATTACTTTGATTAACATAATAAGCTGTTTGTTCAACAGTTTCTTGAGAAAGAAGCCATTGTTCATGATGAAGAAGTTTTGATCTTAATTCAGGAAGATGAATCCTATCTGTTCTATTATCAATAGCTATAACAAATTGACTGAACTTTTTGCCTAATCCAGCTAAAATGATACGAATCATCTCTTTCTCAGAAACTTTATCATTAACA
Organism: Eschscholzia californica subsp. californica; assembly: GCA_002897215.1. Lineage (NCBI taxonomy): Eukaryota > Viridiplantae > Streptophyta > Magnoliopsida > Ranunculales > Papaveraceae > Eschscholzia > Eschscholzia californica. The sequence continues at coordinate 308,517 of BEHA01001243.1, read as the reverse complement.
GAAGCTAAAGAATCAGCTAATGATTTTATTCGTCGAAGATAATCATTGATAGAAGCATTACCTCTCTGAATATTCTGAATTTGCCTTCGAAGAAAATCTTGTTTTGCTTCAAATTCTTCAGCATAAACTTCATTTAGATAACTCCAGATCTTGTGTGAAGTAGGAAGCCCTAGAACATCAGCTGAAATTGAATCTGAGAAAGTAGCTTTCAAACATGATTTTACATAATGATCATATTTTCTCCAAGTTTGAAAAGCTGGATTAATAACCTCTCTTCCTTCTGAATCGATAATAGAAGTTTCAGGTTGTGAAATCGATCCATCAACATATCCTATTAGATCGTTACTGATCAAAATCGATTCGAATTGATCACGCCAAACCAGAAAATTGTTTTCATCGAGTTTAATTGAGATGAAATTAGTAATATTGAATGTTAAAGGTTGTGAAGAAGATGAAGACGACGCCATGAATTTCGATTGTTTCTCTCTCTAGATTTTAGATGCGGAAGCAATTTGGAAAACCTAGACGCTCTGATACCATGTGAGAAGTGAAAGATTAGTAGAGAGAGAAGTTGTGGTTTTTCTTATTATCAATCAAAGAGAAAGAATCTCTTTATATACAAGTAGAGTGAGGGAGACGAAGGTTGTTATAGAGAGAGAAAGTTTGTTAACAAACTTTCCCACTCATAACAGAAAATGAAAAAGAGGAAAAGACCATAATACCCCTGGTCGACTTATTCTTACACTCCCATTACACTGATATCTCTTCTCTCTAACATACTCGATATACTTACACTCCTATTACACTATCTTCTCTTCTCTCTAACTCAATCTTCAATTATATCTCTAACACATTGTTTCAGATAGGTATAAAATGGGACAAATTTGTTAGAAATGGTAGCATGCCATGAAGGGAGATGCTACAATTACTTAGAGGATTACTTAGAGGATGATGACGCGGAGTTCTCCAAAAGAGAGATTTTTCAAAGTTTGACTACGTGGAGACCGTTTTTTTCCAATTAAATGAAGAAACATGTTATCCTCTAAGTAACAAATTCTAACTAACTCTATCATTTCCCTCCCATGACAGAGTTTCCAAGAAAAATTTCATTGAGTAAATTGGATCCTATGTGGAAGTGTCATTTGTTTCAGAAATTTTTTGCAAATGGTTGTATTGAGAGAGTATATTTTCCTCTGGAAGTGAGATTCCACCCAATTTGATCATCATCATTTGGGAAAATAGGGAGAGTTTCCAAGGAACAATTTCATTGAGTAAATTGGATCCTATGTGGAAGTGTCATTTGTTTCATAATTTCTTTGCAAATAGTTGTATTGATAGAGTATAGTTTCCTCTGGAAGTGAGATTCCACCCAATTTGATCATCATCATTTGGGAAAATAGGGATTCTAAAATAGGGATTCTATGAATCATAGTAATTGTGTTCATTGTGTTCATCTCAAATACATGATGTAAAAGAGTAGAGCTTTATTTATTATTTCGGAGAAACAAGTCCTTAAGAATTTTAACATTTGTATCCCTATGATTTTTTTTTTGATGAAGGGTATCCCTATGATTTGTACTGGCTAGATGAACTAATTTCAAGAATCCGACTGTCTTTTCGAACGTGAATGTTATATTTGTTATGCCAATCGGGGTTGATGTGAACAATACGAGTAATCCAAAACAAGCAATAGGAATAGTAAAGAACAATCAAGAACAGAACACAGAGATTTATGTGGTTCGGTTGGTGAGACCTACTCCACGACGACAACGGCGTGATGATTTCCACTATGATAAGCAAACAAGTTTACACAAGAGATTCGTGGGATTGTGCTACTGATATCTCCTTAGGATTTAGTTTATATAACCACTAAACCTTAATCCCACCGCCTCACCGACTCTCTACAACCGACTCTCTCTACAACTGACATTATACACGGATAACACTAATCACCGACATAAGCCTAGCTTCCGCATTCCAGCTCTGCCTCACAGCCCTGCTTCGCATACCAGCTTTGTCTCAGTAATCAGCTCCGCTAACGGGTCCAAAATTCGGCTTATAAGCGGGTTGGCGGGTCGTAAACCGTGTTCGATACCAATCCATATTCGAGTCACTTCTAACAATATCGATTACCCAAACCTTCATAACTGATTGCCAAAATCATAAGTGGAGCTAGTTCTGGCTTTGGTATCCATTTAACAGACATGAGTTCGGTCAAGAATTGCTTATCCGGAGTACCAAAAGCGAGCATGACTTCTTTGTAACATAAATGCCTTAGTTATATGGATCCCCAAGAAGAGACTGACCCAACAAAAATGAGATTTGATAGCTTCTGGGAACGTGATGGTGTTCACTTCTTAAGTGTGAGAGAAAACGTCATTTCTATATATCACCAGACAAACCATTTGGATGCTCCACGCTAAACTTCAACAAAGTTAAGAAATTAGGGATTTCTTTTCAAAGTATACATAGTAATCACTATTTTTTTTATTGCAAACAGTAGACCATGCATATTTTATATATCAAACAGCATTTGCATTCCTCCTGATATTAAATGAGACAACTTTTCATGATCAATTTATTAGATGGGGAGAAAGTTTTGATACATAGTGATCTTCGTTTAACTTTTTCGATTTCTTTGAAGTAAGAGTTTTTATACTTGGGCGCGGTTGGGGCAAACTTTGCATCTAGGTCAACAACCTTTTGCAAAAAAAATGGCATCCTTGCATCAGTAGATCCATGAAGCAAAGAAAAAGTGTGATATTACCTATAGTCCAAACCAAGACAGTTGTTGTAGAGTCCAAATAAAATTAGAATGACCTTATACTATATTTTGTGAGCTCGAGCTTACTAAACCCTAAATTATTTTAAAGATAAATTATTTAATGAGCTCAGCATTATATGATATCAAGCTATAGCTGATATTCGTAGATCTTAACATAATATTTGTGGATCCGCAAAGAACAAAAAAAAAAATTGGGGGATCTGCAAATATTTTTACCATCCTTATGAAAATCTATGGTTGTTATATAAAGTTGAAACTAAATCGGAGCTTTAAGAAGACAAATCTAGAAGGCCGTAAACCGTCCTAATACTTGATTTTAGCATTAGTCTATACAACTCATAAGTCATGTCCATATGAAAAACTCCCTTTGAAGATTGCCCATTTTTAGGAAGACTGATTCACATCAAAGGGAAAAAGGGTTTGCTCTTGAATTGCACATTTCACACTACAAGCATGGTTTATTTGGATGAATATTGGTATCAATCAGGAAAGAAATTTTTGGGATACTTACTAATTAATGGCCCTTAGATTCCCTTTTTGTGGGTTGTAAAGTAATTCATGATCAAATTCAGTATAGATATATAATAAGATCCATGAAACAATTTTTTCTTGTGAAAATCAAAATTCACAAACACAAGAATCACACATGCAAATCCTTTAGATTGAAATTGTAGTATAACTAGTATAAAATTTATTAGGTAAAAAATATTTTTGCCTTAAACATTGAACATATGTTATGACATATGATGATATGAAATCTCCAAAAATTGTATTTCTCACCAATCTATCTATATTTATAGTGTAACATGCATATGTCTTTACAAAAAAGATGAGAGTTGGAATCTTACTACGTTTAAAAAGTTATATGTATGGTTAAGAATATTTCCTAAGGGAAGAGTAATCTTGTTACAAATAAAGTGGAAAAACTCACAAGTGTCTTTTGTTGCTTCCAATAATATCATTTTGTTTAATTCTCTCTCTAACCAAGTCCAACCGTAGATCATAAAATTCTCATTTACAGAAATCTTGAATGGCAAAGGTAGAGGTGGTGAAGAAAGAAGATCAATCCAAAAAGAAGAAAATCAAT
>BEHA01001243.1:213258-301467 GCA_002897215.1 Eschscholzia californica subsp. californica | reverse complement strand
ATCTGATGTCCGATAAATCTCAAATATTTCACGATTTAGACGGGTTTAGGACTCTAGGATTTTGAAAATAACCGGCCCGATGATCTCAATGAAATAGAATTCTAAAGCCCAACTAGATAATCTCAATGAACATAGAATTCTAAAGCCCAACTAATGCGACTCGATGAAAGAGTACGCTCCCAGTCACCCGATTCAGCACGATTCCTGATTCCCAAACCTATTGATGTGTAAGGAGAAATATGTTACTGTAAAATTTTCTCATCTGAGTCATTGAATTCTAAAGCCTAATGGGTCAACCCGTCTCAAGTAACAAGACCGTTGGGCCCGAAAAGGTCCGCCACCTAAGCCCAGAACTGGGAGGCCGACAAGATCAACTAAGGAGCTCCAACCCTGTTCTGCCTCAAACACAACCAGGTCTGCCTTGAGATTCTCAAGAAGTGTAGGGGGTCCACGTAAGCAAGGTCGATGTCTTACACCCTAAACTAGGAAGGCAGAAGCGCGTCGCACGCTTACCAACTTAATTCCTTCCTAAAGATCTCAATCGGTTAAAGATCCTAAGTATTTAATTAACTTGAGCTTTAAAAGTCTCAAAGGAGGAAACATCTCCTAGAAGATCTATCAGCTCGGCCGGATATCTACGAAGTATCTTTGAAGATATGAACTTCTAACTATCTTAGATACGAGATAAACTAAAAAGAAAATCCTAACTACGCACAATAGCCTTAATCTTGAACGGTGGATCACAACCGCCTCATCTACACCGTCTACCACAGTCGATCCTAATCGGCCTGTAAAAGGGCACCTCATCACCTTCACCAAGGTAAGCTCAATAAATCCCACAAGGATCACTCAATCTTTTAACTACAAAGAGAAATCTACCTGTCTTGAGCGTCAGAGAAGTTTCCGAACCCTTTGCAGGTTTCCCCCCAGGTTTCTTGGAACAAGGAGCGGGAATCGGAAGAAGGAGCATCGTTCATCCAGAAGGAGCATTTATTAATCAGACGATCCAACATCAAGGTCTCAATTCCCTGACTGATAACCAATGGTGGCATTTTTCTACGTCAACAGTGACAACTTCGAGTGTTACTACATTTAGGACGACAAGTCATCACCGGGTAATAGTCGACCCAAGACATTATAAAATGACTGAACGAAGAATGATAGAGGACATTGTGTTTTAGAATAGTTTCAAGGCACGCACACGGGCGTCTTAAATGACCATCATCATTAGAATTTAACTTATGTAAATCAAACAAAAAACCAAATATCTCTTCGTACTTTTGAAATTTTGATCCATGATATCCCAATTACCTGGATCAAAAATATTTAAAGGAACATTTTCTTCATGAGTGAGGTCTTCATCATTTTCATTGTTTTTGTCTTTATCGTGTTTAAAAAACTTATCAAGTGCACCGGTTTGAGACTTCACTAATTCTTCTTCTCTTCTTTTTTTTCGACCCGGATACATTCTTTCTAAATCTACTTGGAGGCATAATTAAATCTCTGAATCTAACAATTAATGATGATGATAATATACTAAACATAACAATATCCAAAGAATAAATGACGAAACAATGAAAATATAGAGAGTAACGATTACATACCTTGACACCGGTTAGGTTCTTAATAGTTAAACATAAAAATTCCTGTTCTTTGATCTCTAAATTGACCTTCCACTTTGAAGTTTGAAGAGTAGATATATTATAGAAAAACATGTGAGAGAAAAATTAAATAATATTAGAGTTTGATATTTTACCAAATCATCAATATGACAATGTAATTTATTACAAACATTAAACATATATAATATACATACACAAAGAGATAGGAAAATAAAGGAAGTGCTTAATCATTACCTTCGTAGAAAGTATGAAGGCAGTGCTCGATGTTGAAACTTGAATATTGAGTGAGAAATAGGATTTTGGTTGATGGGTTCTAATCGTGGTGGTTTGGATATAAAAAAGACTTAAGTTTGAAAAAGAACAAAAATTATTGTAGGTTTTGAAGATGATAAAAACTAATATCTAATCTCTAATGGCTTCTTGAATCTTGAACTTGAAGTTTAAGAATGAACAAAGAAGAAAAAAACTAAGATTTTTTAGTTAGAAAGTAATTTGGGGAAACTAATTTGAAGAGTTTAACATTAATTTACTTAGAAACTTGAAGAGTTTAATATTAGTTTATATTACAAATAAAGAATTGAGTATAAAAAAATATTTAAAAACTAACTAATTAAGGAAAGTCATACTTCCACGAAAAGTGGGACATCACATGAGATAAACTGAAGAAGAATCCTCCCGTGAAATCCCGTGACTTGCATAGTTGCAATGGGCCGATCCTTTATAAAATGGTAGGAAAGTGTTCAATGGTGCCTATAATTTTTTTCTATAACACATATAATAGCTGGAGGCCCCCCAAAATTGCTGGCCCAAAGTGAGGTTTTGCTCGCTTTGGGTCAGGGTCGCCCCTGCACGTGTTTCACTTTCACGAAATAAAAGCAAGCCAGACTACCGTAGAGATCGAGCTTCGACCACTCTACCAGCCGTGTCAAACTCTGACCATTCCCCTCCATGATAACAACCCAAGGATAACATTCGCATGTCTATTATTTCTCTTGCAAGCTTACCGACTTGACAGTCGGAGTCCCTTTGGTCGGCACCATCCCGATGTCCCCCAAAAACCTCACTGTCACGTGTCTTTCGTTTTTTGTCACAGGTTAAGCCCAAAGATGTCGTCGTTTCCCATAAAAATATTAACAGGTGAAAGTCCGACTTCCGGTCAACAACCCAAACCCCTTGACTTCTTAACCACGATTTCGACCCCTCACAACCCTCACTGGTCTGATTTTTCATACCTTTGAGGCTCTCGTTCAGATCTAGTGAACCAGACTTCCGGTGAAGATGTTCCCCTTCGCCAGAGAGTTTTGACAGTGAAAGAAGAGAGAGAAATGATTTTTTTTAGGGTTTGGTCGCCGATCAGAAATTTAGCCGACCAATGACTTTCTGCAGGAGGTGAAGCGGAGAGGAAAAGATGAACGAAGGGGAGATCAGGTGAAGTGGATTAAAAATATAGAGGTGATGTGGCTTTTATGGTTTTAGTTTTTTGGAAATAATTCTATTTTTGCCCCCAAGGTAGTTTCAGAAACAATTGAAATTTTTGGCCTTTGAGGCCAAATCGAATCGTCAGACACTTGTGGGGGTCAAAACATCGAGTTGGTCACAAATTGGGGGCCAAACAAAATTAACTTAAGAGAAAGAATAACAGATCTTAAGAGGTTTTCTTTAAATTGGTTACCCTTAGAAATTTTAGTTTTAAAGTAAAAAGAAGAACAATTAAGAAATTAAAATTTTTATTAGAATTTTACAGTTTATATTTCGAAATATTGTGATTTATTAATTTTAAATTTTCGATAAATATTAGTGGTAAAGTATAAAAAAAAAATGGATAAGAGAGAAAAAAAATCGGTACGAGAAATGAAAATTTGCCGGCAAGAAATAACAGCAAAGAAGTATGAGAGATTGAAGAAAAAAGATAGAAAAACAATAGTATATATTCGTACTTTTAAAGGCAGAAAAGGGAGTTTCACTAATATCCAGTTAGAAAATAGGGTATAGCTAATTAGACATTACCTTTTTTTTTTTGAAACCATTTTCATTCATAAGTGATTAAATCACTGATTTACATGGATAATTAATTCCTCTTGGTTCAGCGACATGAGAGTTATATAAGCAAATTCTAAGAACTTTGAATGTAAAGTACCTCATGAGGTGAGAGAAATTGGACTAGACTCTGACGAAAAAGATAGAAAAAAGATGAAAGGATCCTAAAGATCACGAAATAAAGGACCCTAAAGGTCAACAAATTATCTAATAATATAAAATACTAATTTAAATCCCCGTCGCATTCGGCGGAAAACCGTCGTCCGAAAACCGTCGTAACGACCGGAAAACCGCCACCATCATAGAAAAACCGTCGTCACATAATTAATGCAACAAGTCTCAACGAGTCAATTCCTTCTTCTTTGTTACTGATGAAAGCGATTCCTTGTTCTTTCAGCCCAGATCTTCATTGTTAATCATATACGAACCATAAGTCCATAACCAAATCATCTTCTCCTTCCCAAATCACGATCGTGAATAGGTTGATGATAAAACCTAACCCACACCTCTCCATTGTAGATCATATGCAAAACCCTGGTTAGATCTATAAACCTTCGACATAATCTAAAATTCATCCAAACCTAATCGGAACGGTAAATCTACAAATCATATCTGCCTAAATATCTGCAAAATCAAGAAGAGGATGAAACCCAAAACATACAACATATTCTATAAAGGAAGAGAAAAAGAATGGGAAAGATATTGATGAAGAAGAAGAAGCAGACTAGGATGGAGGATCCTGATATGAAAAAGCTGATAGGAACCGTCAGGAACTGCAACCCTTGAACGGTTACCACCACCGGGAGGCGGCGCCTCCTTAGGAGGAAATCGCTCCGCCCGGCTCCCACACCCTTTCACTTTCAGAATATGTTTTCCTGTAAAAGACTAGGGCCTCAACTTTAATAGGAGACAAAATGATTTCAAGTGCCTCGTTCGTTTTATTGTAAATTTTCATATGAAAAGATACCATCTCAATGGAACTGGGATGTGACCTTTGATTTTTTTCTTAAGGCTACATATCCTCGAATTAGAAGTGGATACAAATTGAAGGCGTAAGTAAAGAAACTGTGAGAAGTGAAAGATTAGTAGAGAGAGAAGTTGTGGTTTTTCTTATTATCAATCAAAGAGAGAGAATCTCTTTATATACAAGTAGAGTGAGGGAGACGAAGGTTGTTATAGAGAGAGAAAGTTTGTTAACAAACTTTCCCACTCATAACAGAAAATGAAAAAGAGGAAAAGACCATAATACCCCTGGTCGACTTATTCTTACACTCCCATTACACTGATATCTCTTCTCTCTAACATACTCGATATACTTACACTCCTATTACACTATCTTCTCTTCTCTCTAACTCAATCTTCAATTATATCTCTAACACTCCCCCTCAAGCTGAAGAAGAAGTGATCTTCATCAGGTTGTTAATGAGAGAGAGAAATAAAGGGTTAGATAAGCCCTTAGTAAACACATCTGCAAGTTGAAGATGAGATGGAACAAAATCAAGTCGAAGAGCACCATTAGAGACTAAATCTCGAACAAAGTGATAATCTATCTCCACATGCTTGGTGCGAGCATGAAATACTGGATTTGTAGCCAAATGTCGAGCCCCCAAGTTATCACATTTCAGCACAAATGGTTTTGAAACAGAAATTCCCAATTCAGCCAAAACATATGATAACCACAATAGCTCAGAAGTAGCCACAGCTAGAGCCTTATACTCAGCCTCTGTACTTGATCTAGCTACAGTAGGCTGTTTCTTAGAACACCAGGCCACCAAAGTATCTCCAAGAAAAACACAGTAGCCACAAGTAGATCTCCTGGAATCAGGACAACCTGCCCAATCTGAATCACTATAAGCAGTGAGAGAAGTAATATCCCCTGGTTTGATCGAAATACCAGACCCAAGAGTGCCTTTTATGTATCTGAAAATTCTCTTAACCATTTGGAGATGAACATCTCTTGGTTCCTTCAAAAATTGAGCTACATAGTTCACTCCAAAAGCTATATCAGGCCTAGTCATTGTGAGGTACTGAAGACCACCCACAAGACTCCTATAATGAGTAGGATCATCTAAGAGAACACCATCAGCCTGAGAAAGCCTCTTCCCAAATGGAATTGGAGTAGCAAATGGTTTAGACTCAAGAAGATCTGCCTTCTGAAGAAGCTCCAAAGTGTACTTATTTTGAGTAAGTAACAACTCAGAAGAAGAGCTGCCTGTAACTTCAATTCCAAGAAAATAATGAAGTGTTCCCAAATCTTTCATGGCAAACTCACTATGTAGAGACATGATTAAGGAGTTAACCATTTCAGTAGATGAACCAGTTAGAATTATATCATCTACATAGAGAAGTAAGACCAAAGTGACACCTGTGGCCTGAAACACAAACATTGAGTGGTCTGTGGCACTCTTTTGAAAACCATAATCAAGCAAGAAGGTAGCAAATCTTGTGTACCAGGCTCTTGGAGCCTGCTTGAGTCCATATAAGGACTTATGAAGATGACATACCCAATCTTTCTTAGATGCTTCTGTAAATCCAGGAGGTTGTGCCATAAAGACATCCTCATCTAATACACCATGTAAGAATGCATTTGATACATCTAGCTGTTTTATAGACCATTGATTTGTAACAGCAATGGTGAGAACAGCTCTAATGGTGGAAAATTTCACAACTGGGCTAAAAGTTTCAGAATAGTCAAGACCATCCAATTGATGAAACCCTTTGGCTACAAGTCGAGCCTTGTACCTTTCTATACTGCCATCTGACTTGAGTTTGGTCTTAAAAACCCACTTACAACCCAAGATATTCATAGAGTCCTGTTTAGGAACTAGAGACCAAGTGTTGTTATGATGTAAAGCATCAATTTCATCTTTCATAGCTTGCATCCACTCAGGAGATTTGGATGCTTGAGTAAAGCAAGTAGGGTCTGTGGGTATGTCAAGTAAGGCTAGAAAACACTGAGGTAAGGGATGACACACAGAGTGATAAGTAACAAAGTCTTTTAGGTTTCTAGGCCTTAGAGCACCAGTCCTTGATCTAGTTGTCATAGGATGTATAGGAGCAGGGTTAGGAATAGCAGAAGTATTAGTGGTGCTACACTCACCTATATGATGTATTGAATTAGTAAAAGGTGAAGGAGAAGGCTCTTGAGGCTGAATTTGAGGAGCAGGAGAAGAAGAGATAGGAAACTCAGTATTAACAAAGGGTAGAACAACCTGTGCTGATTTAGGTGATGGTTGGGTAGAAGAAGATAACACAATTTGCTCAGCAAAGGGAAATGATTCCTCATCAAATATCACATTCCTTGAAATATAAATTCTAGCAGTAGAAGGATCAAGGCACTTGTACCCTTTGTGAATCAAGCTATAACCCAAAAATACACATTTTACAGATTTGGGAGATAGTTTATCTTGTCTAGTTGATGCTAAATGAGGATAGCAGGTGCAACCAAACACTTTTAGAAAAGAGTAATCAGGATGAGTAGAGAAAAGTACCTCATAAGGAGACTTTTGAGCAAGTACCTTGGAAGGAAGTCTATTGATCACATAAGCAGCAGCCTCAAAAGCATCAAACCAATATGATTTTGGAAGGGAAGCTTGAAATGAAAAAGTATTACCAACTTCTGTAATTTGTCTATTCTTCCTCTCAGCAGTACCATTTTGCTGAGGTGTATAAGGACAAGAACACTTTAACAAGATCCCATTCTCATCTAAATACTTTTTGAAGTCACCTTTAGAGAGTTCAGGTGCCCCATCACTTTGAAACATCTTAATAGAAGTAGATAAGAGTTTCTCATATGTAAGTTTGAACTGCTTAAAGCAATCCACACTCTCTGATCTTTGCCTCATAGGATATATCCAAAAGTATTTACTAAAATCATCAACAAATAGTATATAGTATCTAGTGCCATTAACTGTCTCCACAGGTGCTGGACCCCAGACATCACAGTGGATCATTTCAAGAGGAGATGAAGAACTACTAGTGGATAGAGAGAAGGGCTGACACTTACTCTTGCCTAATTGACAAGAGTGACAGACTTTCACAAAGTCTGTAGAGTCTAATTGAATAAGCCCTTTTGAATTCAGTTTTTCCAAGACACCTCTAGCAGTATGACCAAGTCTCTTATGCCATAAGGAGGGAGAAGCTGATAAGACAGCAGTAAGACCCAATGGTACAACCTCAGATTGACATTCAATAGGATAAAGATTATTGATCATTGGACCTTCTGTAAGAATATCACTAGATAAGAGATCCTTGATGCTATAACCCCAAGGGAAAAATTCGACAGAACAATCATTATCCTTAGTGAATTTGGCAATAGAGAGTAAATTTTTCTTTAAATGAGGAACCACTAGTATATTCTGTAAATCAAAATCATGAGTTGAGGTGTTCAAAGTTGCATTTCCAGTGCACACTATAGGTATTGAAGAACCACTCCCTACCATTACAGACTCATGACCAAGATAAGGAGAAGTTTTATCTAGTACCTTAGAATCATTTGTCATATGGCTTGAAGCTCCTGAATCAGCAAGCCAGACTTTTGAAGAAGAAACAGTAGTAGCAGCCATATGACACTCTTCAATAGCAACATTACACTCTTCTTGAGATGTTTCTGTATTATCTTCCACACTTGGTAAAGAAGAATTAGTATTATCTTCAATATGAAGGCCAGCAAAGTTTGGAGAATTCAGAGGTGTTGATGGTGTATATCTGAATCTGCACTTACTTGCTAAGTGACCCCATTTATGACAAATACCACAAGGTATGGAAGTAAAATCAAAATTTACTGCTTTCTTATTCATAAGTGGATGTCTAGACTGTTGTTGTTGTGAATTTGATGTTGATTGTTGAATTTGATTCTGATTTTTAAGACTTTGAGTCTGCACAGAATCAGATTTGTGTGTCTGATTTGATTTAGATTGATATGAACCTTGTCTGAAAGGTTTTTGATTTCGTGAATTACTTTGATTAACATAATAAGCTGTTTGTTCAACAGTTTCTTGAGAAAGAAGCCATTGTTCATGATGAAGAAGTTTTGATCTTAATTCAGGAAGATGAATCCTATCTGTTCTATTATCAATAGCTATAACAAATTGACTGAACTTTTTGCCTAATCCAGCTAAAATGATACGAATCATCTCTTTCTCAGAAACTTTATCATTAACAGAAGCTAAAGAATCAGCTAATGATTTTATTCGTCGAAGATAATCATTGATAGAAGCATTACCTCTCTGAATATTCTGAATTTGCCTTCGAAGAAAATCTTGTTTTGCTTCAAATTCTTCAGCATAAACTTCATTTAGATAACTCCAGATCTTGTGTGAAGTAGGAAGCCCTAGAACATCAGCTGAAATTGAATCTGAGAAAGTAGCTTTCAAACATGATTTTACATAATGATCATATTTTCTCCAAGTTTGAAAAGCTGGATTAATAACCTCTCTTCCTTCTGAATCGATAATAGAAGTTTCAGGTTGTGAAATCGATCCATCAACATATCCTATTAGATCGTTACTGATCAAAATCGATTCGAATTGATCACGCCAAACCAGAAAATTGTTTTCATCGAGTTTAATTGAGATGAAATTAGTAATATTGAATGTTAAAGGTTGTGAAGAAGATGAAGACGACGCCATAAATTTCGATTGTTTCTCTCTCTAGATTTTAGATGCGGAAGCAATTTGGAAAACCTAGACGCTCTGATACCATGTGAGAAGTGAAAGATTAGTAGAGAGAGAAGTTGTGGTTTTTCTTATTATCAATCAAAGAGAGAGAATCTCTTTATATACAAGTAGAGTGAGGGAGACGAAGGTTGTTATAGAGAGAGAAAGTTTGTTAACAAACTTTCCCACTCATAACAGAAAATGAAAAAGAGGAAAAGACCATAATACCCCTGGTCGACTTATTCTTACACTCCCATTACACTGATATCTCTTCTCTCTAACATACTCGATATACTTACACTCCTATTACACTATCTTCTCTTCTCTCTAACTCAATCTTCAATTATATCTCTAACAGAAACATGTAAATTCAAACCAATCGGAAAGAACTTTGATATTCCGTTTGGGTTAATTCTGGTCGAGAAAGTCTACATTTCCGTAATCGAAAACGGAGCCCCAAAACTCTGCGTTTTCTCTTTCGAATTTTTTTCCCTTAGATTTCTTTCTTATTTAACCACCAACCACTCACTATGGAATTTTTTCGTATTCAACAACCTATCCACCCAACCCTGTTTCTTATGGATTTCTTTCTTATTTAACCCCCTATCAACCTAACCTCTGCTTCTTTTGCAGAATGGGGAAAGATTTTTTCTCGAGAAGAGAGAAATGTAGTAGAAAAGAGAGAAAAAAATTTAGGAAAAAAGAAAAATGTAATAAAATAAAAAGTGGTGGAGATAAAAACTATAATTATTTGACATTTGATTTAAGAAAATCGATTTTTTATGTGATCTCTTCGTTGACAGAATTTCGAACATTTTTCGATTGTTAAGATGATTTTTTTTTTTTTTTTTTGAATCAAACACAACATCTTCTCTTTTCTCTCTCCTCTGTTTCTCTCTCTACCTTGATCAAATTGAAACAGAGTAAGAAAGACAACTTTATCTTTCAAGAACTTGAAGGGAGAGAACTAGTGAAAGAAAGAGAAGGAGAGGGAGATTAATAAAACTGTTTTCTACTTTGCAGAAACATAACCGTTTTATGGTTTCTGAAAATCAAAGTGGTAAAAGAGAAACTTCAACAAATTCAGAGAAGGTTATGATACTAGGGATGTTTGCTTGCTATTCATAGACAAGTAAGAAAGCCAACACCATTATTAAATTCTTCTCTGGTTTAAGAAACACTAAACTCCCAGTCGCCGAAGGAACATGAACACTTCATTACTGCCTTCTATTTTACTTTCTCTCACTAGAACGTCAGTATCTATCTCCAGCGTGACTCCTGTTGTCAGTTTCTACTACAACAATGGTGTGGTGGTGGTGGTTTGTTTGTGTAAGTTAAGATATGGGGCAGTGGGTGGTTGCATTGACGGCGGTTCCCTTGTGGTGGTGGTGGTGGTTCTCCGGTGATGGCGGCGGTTCTCCGACGATGAAGACAGTTTTCCGGTGATGAAAACAGTTTTTACGGTGACGACGACGGCTTTCCGGCGAAGATTACTATGGTTATTTTAGTATTTGTATTAGTATTATTATTTTGTCGACCTTTAGGGTCTTTTCATTCGCGACCTTTAGGGTCATTTTATCGAGTCGGTGTCTAGTCCCATTTCTTTCTCTTCATGAGGCACTTTGCATTTAAACGTATGTAACTCTCATGAAGTTTTTAGAAGAGAGAAATAAGAATTATATCCATGTAACATTGTGATTTAATCACTTATGAATGAAATTGGTTCGCATGGTTTAAAAAAAAAAAAAAAAAAAAAAAAGATGATTTTTTTTTGCCACAATGGTCGAAAATAGTGACAAATTTCGTTAGAGAAAATATTTTAAAATTTCAATACCGAAATATAATAGATTTTGACCACAAATTCTGTTATATTGGTCGAATTTTTTCCAGGTTCTCTAGAGATTTGGAGGAAAGAGAGAGGGAACCAACAAATGGAGATTTAGGATTTTAAAAAACTTGATTTAGGGTTTTTGTTATTACCCGTTCTTTTTGCAGAATTATCTTTACTTAACAAGATTTTCTAAATAAATATGAAATGTTGGACTCGTTTATAAGTTAGTGTCTATTTACTAGAAGTGCTAAAGCCCCTTTAGAAATTATGTCCTGATACACCTTAACAAGGTACCAAAGACCAAAATAAACAAAGAAAAAAACTATCATGAGTTTGAAAATGGAGGGGAGCTGAGTATTTTTGTTGGGGACCCATATTGGTTGAGGATACATAAATATTAGAAATTAAAATTAAAACTAAAATTAAAATTAAAATTTTGATTTATTAATTTAAAGACTTCAAATATCATAGTTTAAATTTAAAATTCAAGATTTTGAAGGACTCAAAGGAAATAGATCAAAGAATACTCGGCTCCCTTTATCAAGGCCGCTGCTTTGGGGAATAAAGAAAAATTTCAGAAAAATAAATTCTCTGTGGAATCCATGTTTTTTTTTTTTTAAATCTTCAGAGCATATTTTTCTATAGGGAATACAGAAAAAATTTACAACTTAGAAATTTAACTTTAAGTAAAAAAGTTAAACATTTTCTTTTTCAAGTCATTTCCACTTCTTTCTTCTTCCCTTTCCTCCAGGGCCGGCCCTATTCTTTGGAAGGCCTAAAGCGAAGTTAGAAAAAAGAGCCTTCCTACACAAATAAAAATTACATGAAATTAGGTTGAATATACAATATTAAGTTCTTTTATGTTAAAAAGACAAGTTACATTGTGGTTAGTTAAAAATCCAACATTTTGTTTTTGTTTGTTTGAAAGCTCAAATACTTCTATTTTAGGAAAATGCATAGCGAGATGAAGATAAGAAAAAAAAATTATTTATTTATTTTCCTCCAAAACAAAAAATTTATAAAGATTTTGACCGAATGTCGTATAATTATTAATAATGGCAATACTATCAGAAAACTTCATATTAGAAATGACAATTCGACTAATAACGAATCTACACATTTGAAATAAACATGTTTTTTAAATTGTACCAATACAAAAAAAATGTGAAATTAAAGTACTTGGTGTAACAATGATAATTACAATTTTGACTTATTTGTGACGCAGCGGAAAAAACTGATAAAGCCTTAGAACTCCGTCTAAAGACTATAGAACCGATATTGATAACAAGAATACTAAAATACCGAATTTTATTGATTGAATGAATGACTGAAACAACTCCTAAGCCCTCTTTATATAGATTTAGGGTTTCCTAATCTTTGTCATACTCCAATAGCAACTCCTAATAAAATAAAATATTAGAATAGTAGTAATCCTAAACTAATAACAATTCCAAAAATAGAAAAAAACTAGTAAAAGTCCGTTTTGAGGCCCTAAACGATGGAATTTTCCCCTCAGAGTGGGCACGTTATGGCGAAGCGACAACGAATGACCGGAACGCTATTTCGCACCATCCCTCAAAATTTCGTTCAATTCCGACACCCGTAGCTTCGGTTTTGGTCGTTTTAATCTGTCACTTTTGTATTTGGCCGCTTCTATTTCATCCATGTATTTCTCGACCAATTCCTCTACATCAATTTGTTACATGAAAGAAAACAACATTTAGAGATGAGATATATTTTATGAGGAGTCTGAAATATTAGATTATAATTCAAAGTCTCAAGGTAAAATA
Organism: Eschscholzia californica subsp. californica; assembly: GCA_002897215.1. NCBI lineage: Eukaryota > Viridiplantae > Streptophyta > Magnoliopsida > Ranunculales > Papaveraceae > Eschscholzia > Eschscholzia californica. The sequence continues at coordinate 288,530 of BEHA01001243.1, read as the reverse complement.
TGTTGAAACAAAAATTTATAAGAGAAAAAAATAAAAATAAATGTATAAGCAAGAAAGAGCACCTTATTGAGAAAAATAGGGAGAACACATCATTAAAGGGAACATTTGTGACAAAGAAATAGAAGGGAAGTTCAGATTTAAGTGAGATTTGGAAAATGATTTCAACTTAATTAGGTTATAATATTTTTTTTTTGATGAAATTAGGTTATAACTTGAAGATGTTAAGTTTAACGTTTTAATTACCTAATAAAGTACTACAGTTTTGTGTGAAATTTATATCAAGGTTAGGAAACTTCATGCTTTGGTTTCAATTACAAGCAACTAAGGTCCTGAAGTCATTTATTGTCTATTAATTAAGGTGCTTATAAGATTTTATGAGATTTTGGGCCCTTCTCTAGCTCGGGGCTGCTCTGGGTCCGGGCCGCCTTGCTTTCCTCTTTCTTCGTTTATGGAGAAAAACTCATCCGTGTCATCTCTTCATTAACTTCTAGCCAAACTTTTGTTCTTCCTTCTCCATCACTTCTTTTATTTATCTTTCCCAAGTCTTCAACCGAGTGAAATATTAACTATGTATTTTAGTTTGCTCCAATATCTTTATTTTACATTACTATAACTTTTATGTTGTAGTAAAAAAAATTCGCTCAAGAATTTAACTCAAAAAAGTAACTCACCACAAGATGAGTTATATACCAAGTTAAACATGAAATGGAAAAGGTTCATTTTCCATTGCTGAGTTCTCATGAACATTTCATGTATGAATTCTAACAATATTTACAAATATTCATTTCTCATCAAATCCTTAGTATTATTTTTAGAGGCTCATTTATATCAAGAGAGAAGATAGAACAAGTATATAGTTTTGCAAGACAAAATGAACCCAAAATCTAGTAACATATTAAATATTACTCAACCATGAAGTCATGGTCCATACGACGTTCTCAGCATTTTTTGTAGTGCTATGAAAAAGTCACTCAAGATTGACTTAATGGACATATTTATTCGTAACCAAAAATTGACTTGGTTTTTGTTTGACCCCTAAGTTTCATCTTCACGACTTCACCTCTACTCCATGCCACTACAACTTCCGACCTCCACACGCACGCACGCACGCTCTCTCTCTCTCTCTCTCTCTCTCTCTCTTTCATTGTTTCAACCAAAGAAAGTGCTCTTGAGAAGAACAAGTTGGCGCGTTCTGCTTTAAGAGTAGAACGTTATGTTCTTCTCAAAAACAAATTTGTTTATCCGGAATTTGAAGAAAAAAATTAGAGAATTTTTTAATTATTGGTTGAAAACTTGTTTAAACGATTTCAAGATTGAGATGAGTTTGGTTGTTGATCAAAGAGTTGGAGATTGAGAGAGGGAGAAAGGATAAAAAAAAATGAACAGAAAGAAATGAAAAAGAGATAGAGAGTGAGAAATTAGAAAAATGGAGATTTGATGTTTGGACTTCCTTTCGTAAAATTCACTTGCTGTTTGGACTTCATTTTTTAAGTGTTGCACTTTGGACTTCCTTTTTCAAAAAAGAAGTTAAATATAATAGTTCAAGAGATGAAAATATTATTTTACCCTAACCAGAGGTGAAAATACGATTTTACCCCTATTTATCATAACCCAACCTAAGTTTATTTTTTTGATAAAAAAAACTCAACCTAAGTAGTTTTTTTTTGGGGGGGAAATGAAAATCTCATAAATAACTCACAAGTTTACATCAAAAGAAAGAAAACTTATGTTAATTAATCGAGAAAGGACTAAAAGCTAAAGTCACCAAGTTAGGGGACGAAAGCGTTCATGGCCAAATTATGGGCCACCTGATTGCAATTCCGAGGAGTAAAAAGCACAGTGACGTGTCGTTCCTCCACTCTTCCACGAATCCGTTCAATCTCGTCCGTTAGTTTCCAAGGAACCTCCGAATCCACGGTATTTAGAAGCTCCACAATTACCTTACAATCACTTTCGAGTATATAATCCCAAATACCAAATTCCTCAGCCAACTCGCAGCCCAAACGAAACCCTAAAGTTTCGCTGTGTAATGGAGAATTTGGTCTGAAGCAAGAACTCCTTGTTCCGATGATCTCTCCCTTAAAATCTCGAGCTACCGCTGCTGCCGAGGCTTTGTATTCAGTATATGATCCATCACAGTTGATTTTTATACGATCTTGTTGTGGTGGAATCCAGTTAACTGATTCAGAAAGGTTAATCGAAAGGTTAGAACTGAGAAAAGGAGGTGCGTACCTTAATAACTCCTTCGTCTTCCTCCAACAGCGATTTAGATCTGGATCTTTATTTTGGAAATGCTTTTCATTCCGAACCTTCCACCATTCCCATATAAGAGAGGTAATTAAAAACCAATTTTTCTCATTATCCTTTTGTTCTAGAAAATATTTAAGATTGGTGACTAAATCACTTCCTGTTTGTTGGAGATTTATGATTCCTGTGAGTTGGAGTATTTCTCTGAACTTCGGACAAGAACCGAATAAATGATCTCTTGTTTCCACTTCATCTATGTTACATAAGGAACAAAACTGAGGTAAACCTGGAACCCTTTTACCTATATCATATAAAGTTGCTATTCCATTATGTATAAGCTTCCAAATGAATTGTTGTATCTTTGGCTGCATTCCTTTGATTTTTCAGAATTTTTTCCAAGGAAAATTATGAGCTTCCTGGCTAAGAATAGGGTTTGTTTTGTATTCTGAATAATATGATTTGGTGTTAAACCTTCTATTATCAGTAGGACACCATACCAATTTATCATTCTGATTGGTCCGAGAGATATTAATCCCCATGATAGCCTGCACACTTGACTGTTCAAAGTATCTGTGAAGAAGTTCTAAATTCCAAGTGTTAGTGCTATTAGAAATTAGATCTGAAACCCAAAAAATGTTATCAGGAAGATTAACTATACAAATAGGGATTTTATTTGGAAGAGTAGGTAGCCAAGGGTCTGATCTAATCTTTACATTTGATCGATCTCCTATAATCCACAATATGTTATTTCTCATGGTCACTTTAGTTTTCAAAATAGATTGCCAAAAAGGGGATATCGAATTGGGTCTATAAGATGACCAAAAATCATCATTATTCACATATTTCGACTTTAAGAGTCGAACCCAAATAGCATTTGAATTGGTTAACAGTCTCCATGTCATTTTGGCTATTAAAGCTTCATTTACTAGTTGGAGATTTCTGATGCCTAGACCACCTTTACTTTTAGGAGAACAAATAATGTCCCATTTGATGAAATGCATCTTCTTGGCTTCATGAGAATGATCCCACCAGAAACTCTTTTCGGCTCTTTCAAGCTTCTTAATAGTGTCATGAGGGATCATTTGGAAGCTAAATGGATAAGTGCAACAAGAAGCCAAAATGGATTTGATTAATACTGTTCTACCTGTTTGGGATATGATTTTTTGTTTCCAACCTGAAAGATTCTTGTTGAATTTATCCACTAACCATTGGTAGCTCTTGATCTCATTTCCTGGCTTGAGGATTAATGCTCCCGGGTACTTCGATTGATCTGTCATGATAGGAGCATTAAGCTGGGAGACAAATGTTGTTTTTGTGGATTGGGGCACTCCACTACTAAAATACAGAGAAGATTTGTCGAAGTTCACTTTTTGGCCTGAAAAAGCTGCATATTCATTCATCATATGTATAATAGCATCTAAATTCTTATTAGTAGCTTTTCCAAAGATGATCAAGTCATCAACAAAAAGCAGATGTGAAATGCTTGGGCTGGACTGATTGATCTTATAACTTGTAAACCTGTTCTGATATTCATAATGAGAAATAAGGAGAGAGAGCGATTGAGAGGTTAGGATAAAGAGGTAGGGGGACAGGGGACAACCCTGCCTTAGGCCTCTAGTGGCCTGAAAATCCCCCACCAAATTACCATTCAGCTTAATTTTTAATCTGGAAGTGGTCACACAAGACATGATTAAATGAAGAATGCGACCACTAAGGCCAATATGAGTAAGGACATTTTGAAGAAAGTCCCAATTCACCCTATCGTAAGCCTTTGACATGTCCACTTTAAGGGCAAAAACACCTTTCTTAGCTTTGGAGTTCTTCATAGAGTGCAAAAGTTCCTGAGTAACGATAATGTTGTCTATAATCTGTCGATTAGGGACAAACGCATTTTGAGTCCACATAATGGTATCCTCGAGACAAGGCCGAAGTCTATTTGCAATAATTTTAGTGATGAATTTATAAATTGAGTTGCAAAGAGAAATCGGTCTGTAATCAGAGGCCAAACTCGGGTTTCTGCACTTAGGAATTAAAGCAAGAGTAGTGAGATTGAGAGAAGGATCGATTGAACCTGATTGGAATGCCGATTGGATGTAAGTGGCGAGTTCGTTTCCAACAATGTCCCAGTGTTTCTGAAAGATAAAAGTTGGTAATCCATCTGGCCCCGGGCTTTTGATCGATCCCATTTCCATCACTACCTCCTTAATTTCTTCGACTGTAGGGACCCTTGAGATGTGGTCTAGATCCGTGGCCGAGATTATCTTATAAGCATTCAAAATCTCAATTGGTGGTTGACTAACTTGTTCAGCCCGGAATAAATTCTGAAAAAACTCCGTCAATTCCTCTGCTATTTCTTGTTCATTTGTTAAATTTTGACCATTAGCCGAAAACAAATTATTTATCTGGTTTTTCTGTTTTCTCATAGCTGCCGCCATGTGGACAGCCTTAGTATTTCTATCCCCATTTTTGACCCAATTTGTTTTGGCCCTTTGCTCTGCTTTTGTTCTCTGAACCTCTTCCAAAAAAATAATTTGCTCCTGTATTGTGCTTTCAAAAGATAACGAATCCTCAGTGGGGTTAAGATTTTGAATATCTACCAATCTTTTCCTTAGAATATTTAATCTATACTTAATAAAACCAAAAGCCCTTTCACTCCAAAATTGTATTGAATTTTTAACAGATTGGAGTTTTTCCGGTAGACCACCTTCACTTTTATCCCATTCCGATTGAAAGTAGTCGTATAGTCTTCATGTTTGGTCCAAAATAGTTCGAACTTCGAAATTGTATGAAGGACTTGACCTTGTACTTTCATTTTAAGTAAAATCGGAGCATGGTCACTGTTATACCTTGGTAAATGAAACAATCCGGATTCTGGAAATTCGAGAAGCCAATTATCATTACAGAGTACCCTATCCAACCGTTCTTTTGTTAAGTGATGGATAGATTTACTGTTTGTCCAAGTGAAAGCTGGTCCGTTGTAACCCAGATCAATAAGATTAGCGTCTCTAATAAAATTCTGAAAATTCGACAAGAAAGGTATATTAGAAGAACCTCCAAATTTTTCAGATCTAGAGGAAATAGCATTCATATCACCAATTAAACAAAACGGATTAGTTATATTATTGATTCTATTTAAAACCGATCTCCAAAATGCCGACCGATCCTGAACTCTAGGAGGACCGTAAATACATAACATATCCTATGGATTCGGGTTTTCAAGAGTAATAATAGAAAGATGAATTAAATTATTAGAGTGGAATAAAACAGAAACATCCCAATCAGGGGACCAATGTAAGAGTAGGCCCCCGCTACGACCAATAGAGGGAACATGATGATAATTAGTAAGATTATGTTTAGAAAATAAAAATAAAGGATTATAGTTAATAAATCTAGTTTCAGAGAGGAAGACCATAGTAGGTCGAGTTGCACCAAGGAACTGAGACAAAGTATCCTTTGTCGGGGTGTTCCCAAGTCCCCGACAATTCCAAGCCAAAACACTCATGGCTCCTTCGGCATTTGGGTTGCCGTGACCCTTTCTTCAAGCTGTTCTGAATGGGTGTTTTTAGCCGTCTTTTTGAATTGCTTTCTTATTCGAACTTCCGCTAGAGGCATATCTTCATCTGAGTAACCCCTTGAATTAGGATCATCTGACCCACCCGGTTTGGCTTTAGGCTGATCATCGTTGTATGGTACATTGGAGATGACAGATGTGATTCCTTTATCAGTCTGAATTTTACTTCTTTTCGCCTGAAAAAGACTAGAAATTAAGTTACCATAATTAGCCCGAATTTCTGGATGTTTAGCACACACTGATTCTACCCTATTTTCCGTATCTACGTCAATATTTAAATCGTTAAATTTCGGAATTAACTCTTGTCCAAAAGATCCTAACTCTTTTAAAGGATTTCGAGTAGAGAAAGGAACTTTAAAAGATTCCGGATATTTGGGTGACATTTCTTTTAGTATTTTAGATCTAACCGAGTCCGACAAGTTTTGTTTAAGAAGATCACCAAAAGCCAATATAGTCGGGCAAAATTTAATATTATGCCCAATCAACCCACAATATATACACAATATGGGAAATTTCTCAACTCTAATTTCTATGGAGATTAATTTAGAGTTAGACATTTTAAGATTAACTCTAGGCATAAGAGCCCGAGTGATACAAAGGTTAACCCGAACGCGACCAAATAGGCTCCATTTTGATGCATCTTCCTGGGTAGTTGGTATATAGGAACCAATAGAACCTGCAAGTCTGTTAACGATCGTACAATTTAAATGACTCGGAGGGATTTCGTGGAGTTGAATCCAAAACCAAACATGATCAAATGAATGATCTCTCGGTGACACCTCCGATTCACATGGTTGTAAAACAATAAGTTCTTCTTGAATGATCCACGGAGAGCTTTCAACCGCTAAATCCAGTTCTGAAGCCGTTTGAAACTTGATTAGAAATAGATTATCCTTCACTTCTGAAATAGTGAATTTGTTCGGTCCATGAAGAAGTCTAGAAAGTCAATACATGGCTTGGCTGATGTCTATCTTTTTAGGGCTTTGGAACCATATTACTCCTTGTTTAATTATTTCTGTTTCGCCTGTGTTGATATCCCCTCCTTCCACCGTCGGTGGTAATAGTTCCTCCGTGGTTAAAGATTCAAATTGATGAATGAATTGATTTTCCGAAGCATCCATGATCAACAACAATTACAAAAGAAAAAGAAACGAATTAAAGAGACTAAATCTCGACTATTAATGCCCCTATAGAGCGAGAATGAGAATTTAAGACTTTTAGAAAAGTCCAAATCGAGAAACAAGATATTTATGGCGGAGAACCGCCAAGATTCCGATCTCAAACAGCTAAAAGCAGTTAAATAACTGCCTAAAATAAAGGAGAACTTCCTCAATAGGTGGCGCCGGTAAAAGAAAAAGCAGGAGAGAGAATTACTCCGCCCGGGAGCGATTTTTTGCTTCTTTTGTTTTGAATCCTCAACCTAAGTAGTTAACGAAACAACCCCTTGTCTCTTCTGATTCTACATCAAATTCTGACAACCCCATTACTAAGGTCATACAGAAAATCAACTGAAACTAGACCTAACTCTAACAGGAGGCCAGGAACGTTGATCCGTTGTTGTTGGACGAAAATTGGTCGACCTTCTTCTTCCACCATTGTCAAAAGCATCCAAAGCTAATTGTTGCCTGCATATTAGAATGGAAGCTTCAACCCTAGCATTTATATCTTCCTTATCAATACTAGAGATTCCATTTATATGTTTATCTTCAATTTTTCTTCAAGTTCTTCATTTTCTTGCTTACCCAAATTAGTCTCTGTTTTTATCTTCTCATCTTATGCTACTTCATGAACTGATAATAATGGTGTTGATGATGATAATGACAATGACCCATTGCTAGTAATGATGTTTTATTGTTGTGGGTAGTTTTTTTTTTTCTTTGATCTTCTTACTTATAATTTCATTATCTAGATTAGTTTTCTCTGTTTCTTTACTTGACGAATTAGATCGGATTGATGTAAATAAGGTACTTAACAAAACAAGATTGAGAAGAACAAATACTAATAATGGAAAAAGTCGATGTTGAATTAATGATTCAAAAGCATGTTTTAAACCTCCTACTAAAAGAAGAACTAATCCTATTGTTGCCATTGCTGTCTCTATTTGTTCTTCATTCTTCTTCAACTTCTCTTCTCTACTCTAGTTGTTGTCGTGATGTTGTTTTTATCTCTCTAGATTTCTCAACCATAAACAATAAGCTCCCCAAATTTGAGATGATTTTGAAATTGATAATGAGTAATTTAAGGTAGATGTAATGATTTTTGTGCAAAGAAAATTTGGTAGAGTATAACTAGGGGTTGAAAGTGCAATATCAATTATATAAGGGTAAACTCAAAATTTATTGAATTATAACTTTATAGACGGAATATTTCCGAGTAGTTCCGTCAAAAGGGAGTCCAAAGTGCAACACCGAAAAAGGAAGCCCAAACAGCAAGTCAATTATACAAAAGGGGGTCAACACTTGCCCAAGTGGTTAAAGTGTTGACATATACTCCAAAGGTCCCTGGAGGTCCAGGGTTTGATCCCCAGAGAAGGTGGAATTTCTGGATTATTGAGCTTGGGGTTATTAGGGCATAAATAATAGGCCATAGTTAGATGGGCTTTAGGCAAGTTTTTGTTTGATTTGGCAGCTACCGTGCTTATCACATCTTTGATGTATCAACGCCTTGAGACCCTAAAACACGATAACCGCCTAACTTAAACCAATAATGAAAGGGGCCTAAAACCCAACAACATGAAAGAGACCCCAATGCCTGAAAATTTATTACATTATTTATACTTTTAATAACCCAAGTTCAATAAGCCATGGATTCTATGTTCTTCTAGGAATCGAACCAGGGACTTCTAGCTAGAGTTTTGGAGTTTATGTCAAAACTTTCAACTACTTGAGTAACCAAAAATTATTTTGTTCCATAGTGAAGGACTGATATTGAAGTTTTAGTTATTCATTCATAGGTTTTAGCGCTTCATTCATCAGTTCAATAGTGAAGGACTAATATTGGCCAACAAAGAACAAAATACATTAATTTTCTAACTTATCAAATTTTATCTTCGTCTGAAAAGAAAATCTGGGTGCTTGAGTTTTCACGAGATTTGGTGAGTGTTTACGAGTAAGATATGTAAGTTCCATGACAGAGACGAAAGGGGTTTGGAAGAGGATTTAGTCATGAGAACGGTTGAAAGTGTCTTGAATTAATACGGGTAGATATCAAATCTGGTGTATGAGCCACGAAATTGCTTTCAGGACACAATTTTTTACACGATTTTCTATCTACGAGGTAGGTCAGATCTGTTTATAATGGGTATCCATGTATATTTTAGAATTATAAAGAGGGAGACGGTGAGATTAGGGTTTCTAGTGGACTATATATAAACTGAAACTCTAGAGATATCTTTGTAATGTTTTTTTCATTCATAGTGAAAATCATCACGCCATTATTCTCCGTGAAGTAGGTCTCACACAACGAACCACGTAGATGTTGAAATGTAATTAGTAATTTTCTAGAAAATAATTATCTACATTTTAAGTATGTTTTTAATTACATAAGAGTTATGTTAATCAAGAGTTGAGAGTTTAGGAAATCAAGAGTCGAGAGTTTGTAAGTCTAAGAGTTTAGAAGTTATTGTAAGAGTTATGTCTACATCTATGATCTATATAAATAGATGTCTTTGTGTTGAGAAGATACAAGCAAAAACCAAAAACTATTCAACAATAGCAATATCTCAATACAATATAACTTTACAATTATCAATTGAAATTGATCAAAGAAATTGTTTTATTCCTTGATGGTTTACAAAAGAAATATAAGACTCTATTTATAAAGTTATAATACTCGACTTCAAACTGCTTTCGTAAGAACATCAGCCAATTGATCTTCAGATCGGATCTTTGATAACTCTACAATGTTGTCTTCCAACGTTTCTTTAATAAAACATCGATTCATCTCAACATGCTTTGTACGGTCGTGCTGGACTGGATTGTGAGCAATATCACATGCTGCTTTATTGTCACAATATAATTGAATTGGTCTTTCTGAAAGATATCCTAAATCATCCACAAGGAGTCTTAATCATAGCGATTCACATATGCCATCTGTCATACCTCTAAATTAAGACTCTGCACTTGAACGTGCAACAACGTTCTATTTTTTACTTCTCCACGTAACAAGATTTCCACCAACAAAGGTAAAATATCCCGCTGTTGATCGCCTGCCATTTACTTCCCCGAACCAATCTGCATCAGTATATACATCGATAGTTTGACAACTCGTATTTTTAGTAAACAGAATACCTTTTCCAGGAGTCGCCTTCAAATATCTCAAAATGCGTAAAACAACATTCATATATTTTTCATCGGGATTGTGCATAAATTGACTAACAATACTTAATGCATATGCAAGATCTGGTCTCGTGTGCGCCAAGTACATTAACCTTCCAACGAGTCGTTGATATCTTCCTTTGTCAACCGATATCTGATTAGGCTCCACGAACAACTTTAATCCTTCTTCGACAGGTGTATCAATCGGCTCACACGCTGACATTCCCACCTCGTGTAACAAATCTAGAGTATACTTTCTCTGAGATATGTAAATTCTATTACTAGATCGAGATACTTCAATTCCAAGAAAGTATTTCAACGGACCAAGGTCTTTCATCTCAAACTCTTTAGATAAGTAATTTTGTAAAGCCTTCCGTTCTTCGGGATCATCCCAGTAACCACCATGTCATCAACATATACAATAAATGTTGTGAGTTTTCCTTCCTGCCTTATTGTAAATAAGGTATGGTCAGAATTGCTTTGGCGATATCCAAATTCTTGTCTTTGTAAATCTTCAAAACCACGCTCTTGGTGATTGTTTTAATCCATACACTGACTTTTTTAATCTGTATACCTTCTGGTTATGTATCTCTGGTATCTTGCAACCTGGTGGAAGATCTGTATAGACTTCTTCTAATAGTTCCCCATGCAAAAAATCATTCTTCGCATCAAATTGTTGTAGTGGCCAATCTAAATTTCCTGCTACGATAACAAGACGGGGAACAAATGTCTCTGTGTAATGGACTCCATAAGTTTGAGTGTAGCCTTTTACCACTTGTCTCGCTTTGTAACGTTCAATTGTACTGTCTGCTTTGTACTTCACCGAATAAATCCACCGACATCCCACTGGATTTTTATCAACTGGGTGATCAACTAGCTCCCAAGTGTCATTCCTCTTTAAGGATTTCATCTCATCATTTATAGTTGCTTTCCATTTTGGATCTGATAAAGCTTCCTACACATTGTTAGGAATAAATCCGACAATCGATGATCTGACACATATTGGCTCATAGGATATTTGACTTTACTAGACAACTCAGGTTCATAAAGTCGGTTTAGGAATACCTCTGGTTTGACGCAACGATAATATTTTTTTAGGTGGTTTAGAAGGTGCTTCAGGAACATCCTCGACAAGCGATTGGTTTGGTGTATTGCTAACCCCTGGTTCAATGACTTCAGATACACTTTCTTCAATTACCGATTCAGGTGGTGGTAGTTCTGCAATTTCAATTTCAGCTCTAATTGTTTCTTCAGGAATCAAATTTACTTCCACATTAGATCCCATGTTGTTCTCTTCTTCATGATTATCTGTTTCTTCATAATCAAGAGTCAAAACTTCCTGCTTGTTTTTCTCCCCCTGAAGTTTAGGGTCAGGTGAAAAATACTTGGAATCTTCATGAACGATAACATCCAATGTAACAAACATTCGTTTAGTTGGAGGACGATAACATCTGTACCCTTTCTGATTTGCAGTGTACCCTACAAATAAACATCTTAATGCCCTTAGAGTTAATTTTGTACGTTGGTGCTCATGAAGATGAACAAATGCTACACAACCAAAACTACGGGGAGGTAAATCTGAAACTGTCGGAGAGGTTGTAGCATCCAATAGAGCTTGAAAAGTAGTCTTTAACTTAATATTACTAGAAGGTACTCTATTAATTAAATAGGGTGTGGCAAGAAGTGTTTTTCCCCAATAAGATGATGACATATGTACTTCGATCAAGATAGCCCTGATAACTTCTAACAAGTGACGATTCTTTTTTTCAGTGACCCCATTTTGTTGAGGGCCATTTGGACAAGTAGTTTGATGAAAAATACCATGAGAATCCAAATAAGTTTGAAGTTCGTGATCCATATACTCTCTCCGTTGACACTACGAAGTATTTGGACATTTGCGTTGTACTGAGTACTAAACAACTTATGAACCTTCTAAAATAATAACTTTACCTCACTTTTAGATTTCATCAAACACACCCAAGCCATCCTAGTACAATCATCAATAAAAGTAACAAACCACCGTAACCTACCCAAAGTAGAAACCGTAGATGAACCCCAAACATCAGAATGTAAGATCATAAAAGGAGTTGGACTTTTATTTAAATTTAACAGAAACGATGCACGATGACTTTTTGCAAGTGCACAAACATCACATTAAAAATTTGAACATCACATTTAATAAATAACGATGGAAATAATTTCTTAAGGTAACCGAAGAAGGAATGCCCTAGACGTCGATGCCATAACCATATTCCAACTTTATTTTTTTTATTTCAGAACTGTTTATTACTAATGTCCGACGCAATTTACTAGAGCTTTCAGATACTAAATCCAAGTAATACAACTTTCCTCGCTTAACACCATAAGCAATTGTGTGCCTCGTCCGGGTGTCCTTAAATACACAAAATTTAGGCCAAAAGATGACAAGACAAAATAGAGTTGTGGTTATTTGAGGCACTAATAATAAATAATGATCTAAAGATGGGACAACCAAAACAGAGTCTAAGTTCAAGGTATTAGTTAGAGTTATAGGTCCTTCCCTTTTAACAGGGGCGGAGGTGTCATTGGCAGTAAAGACACATGTATGTGAAGATTGGTTAATGGTTGAGATCTGCCTAGAATCAAAAGTCATATGATCTGTAACACCAGAATCAATTATCCAAGTACTATTCGAAACATGTGTAGAGATATTTAAAGTCTTGCCTACATTACCTGTAGTGGCTACCGTCGATGAAGTTTGCTCAACAGTTGGAACTACAATGGTCTTCTTACAATTTTTCTTTCGATTATGATCCCACCATTCTGGATAGCCTAATAGTTCATAACAATGGCTTTTGGTATGACTAATTTTGTTGTCGTGAGTACATTTGTAAGTAGTTTTGTCGGATTGACCAACAACCTTAGCGAAATCTGATTTTCCCTTATTCTGATTCATTATTGTGGAAGCATCAGTTGTTTTAGTTTCTCCCTTTTATAAATTAAATTAAAAAAACTTGATGAAGTTTGTTTTCCCTTCACTTTAGCTAAACTGGAAAAACAAGATGAAGATGAATGCTTTTTCTTTTCAATCAATAGAAATTCAAAAAACAAATAGGCTCTGGTACCAAGTTGAAATTGATCAAAAAAAATATTTTATTTCCTTGGTGGTTTACAAAAGAAATATAAGACTCTATTTATAGAGTTACAATACTACTAGTTTCTAATATTTGGTACTTCCTAATATTTTAATATAGGAACAATATCATATGGGATATCTTAAAATAAGGAAAGATATTCTAACATTATCTTTTTGCCATTCTTCTTGTAAAAAAGAAAAATCACCCAACAAATTTGGTATCTAAAGCCATATATCTCATTTTGTTTTAGTCAAAATCAATGGCGACAAACAATTCATGTTTCAACCTCTCATCAATTTCAGTTTCTATTTTTTATGGTGAGCACTATGACCATTGGAGCATTCAAATGAAGACAATTTTCATCTCACAAGATTTGTGGGAGACATTGAAGATGGATATGATGAAGAAGCACTAGATGCAACACAACTAAAACAAAAAAAGAAAAAAGATGCAAAAGCATTGCAATACATCCAACAAGGGGTAAGTAAAACAATCTTCCTTGGACTTATGGGTGCAGTAAAATCGAAAGAAGCCTGAGAAATTTTGAAAAATGAGTTTCAAGGGTCTGAAAAAACTATTACAGTTAAACTTCAATTCTTGTGGAAGGATTTTGATAGTTTAACTATGAAAGAGGGTGAAAATATTCAACATATTTCCTCTCATGTTACTGCAATTATTAATCAAATTCGAAGTTGTGGAGATACACTTGAGGACAAGAAAATTGTTTAACAAGTTCTTCGTAGTCTTCCTAAAAAATTTGACCATGTAGTTGCAGCTATTGAAGAATCAAAAGACCTATCTATACATAATATGAATGAACTTATGAGTTTTCTTCCAGCACATGAACAAAAAATCAATAGATCAACAAATCAACCTTTGGAGCAAGCTTTCCGATCAAGATTTAATTTCTCAAAAAAAAAAATTTCTAAATCCGAGCAAGGTAGAAAAGATGGTGGGCAGGTGGCAAAGAAAGAAAGGAAAATTGACAATCAAAATACGGGAATTCAAACCCCTTCTTATTGAATCTGCAAAAAAATCTAATCATGAAACTAAAGATTGCAGGTTCAAATACAAAAAACAGGAAAATGCAAACCATTCCCATACTAGTTGTTGGTTTGAAGATAAAGAAGAAGCAAACTTTATCAAAGATGAGGAGGAACATCAACTCTTTTCTTGTATGCACACTCAAAATGAAACTAACAACATTTGGTACTTGGATAGTGGTTGTAGCAATCATACGACGGGAAATCAAGATTTCTTTGTGAAGCTTTATAAAAATCACAAGTCAAAATTGAAGCTTGGAGAAAGCAACCTTCAAAATGTAATTGGTAAGGGAGTTATTGCAGTCAAGACAAAAGGAGGTACACAAAAATTAATCTATGATGTTTTATATGTTCCGAACTTACCCAAAACCTGTTAAGCGTTGGACAGTTGCTGCAAAAGAGTTATTCACTATATTTTGAAGATGGAAAATGCAGACTTTTCAGCAAACAAAATAACAAAATCTTGGCTGAAATTGACATGAACCAAAACAAGGTATTTCCTTTCTTCATGTCACAAGTTGACACATTTGCCTTCAAAAGTGAAAATGATGATAAAACATTATTATGGCATTTGAGATATGGTCATTTGAATAATAAAGGACTGCATTTGCTTAAACAAAAGAATATGGTGATTGGACTCCCTCTATTGAAAAGACAAATCAAGTTTGTGAAGATACATATATGAGAAAATACATAGGCTTTCATCCTAAAACATCTTATAGAGTCACAAACCCTCTTGAACTGATACATTCAGATATTTGTGGACCTACAAGGACTCTGTCACATGGAGATAAGAGACACTTCATCTTATTTGTTGATGATTTTACTATAATGATGTGGATTTTCTTTCTTAACAAAAAATCTGAAGCTTTTTCAGCATTTCTTCAACTTAAAGTGTATGTTGAAAAGCAAAGTGGATATGAAATTAAGTCTCTCCGAACGGATCGAGGAGGTGAATACCTTTACAGTTCATTCATGAAATATTGCAAAGAAAATGGCATACAAAGGCAACTCATCATTTGAAGAAGCCCACAACAAAATGGAGTGGCGGAAAGAAAGAACAGAACAATCGTTGAGATGGCTTGAAGCATGTTAAAAAGTAAAGATCTTCCTAACAAATTCTGGCTGAAGTAGTAAACACATCAATATACATTAACCGTTCACCAACAAAGGTTGTACGCCATTTGAAGCTTGACACAAGAAGAAACCAGTAATTAATCATTTAAAAGTTTTTGGATGCATAGCATATCCATTGGGTCCTTCTCAAGAAAGAGAAAATTTTGACAAAAAAGGTGAAAAACTTATTTTTTGCTGGTTACAGTGATGAATCTAAAGGCTATCGGCTTTTTAATTCTAACACTAACAAGTTGATTGTTTCAAGAAATGTTGTATTTGATGAAATGACAGCTTGGAGTTGGGGAAGTTCTTCTAAAGCACCAAATTCATATGAAATAGTGGAGCCTTCAGCAACCGAGGGAGAAGAACTACAAGTTGGTCAAACTCCACCACAAGTTGGTCAAACTCCACCACAAGTTGTTCAAACTCCACCATCTAGTCCAAGTACAAACTCACAAACAAGTTCATCAAGTGCCACAAGCCCAAGCAGTCCAGATTCACCACCAAGAAAGACACGGTCATTACAAGATATATATGAGTCGTGTGATGTAGCTTTTTTTTCTAGTGAGCTACAAATTTTTCACGAAGCTGCAAATGAACAAGTTTGGAGAAGCGCAATGGATGAAGAAATTGATACCATTGAAAAGAACAAAACTTGGGAACTTGTATATCTACCAAAAGGCAAACAAGTTGTTGGCCTTAAGTGGATTTACAAGAAAAAGTTTAATGAAGATGGTTCTATCCAAAAACATAAGGCAAGGTTAGTAGCAAAGGGTTACTCACAACAACCCGGAATTAATTTCAATGAAACGTTTGCATCGGTTGCAAGAATGAAAACCATAAGAACAGTTTTTAACTTGGCAACACAAGATGATCTAGATGTTTATCAACTAGATGTGTAATCAACATTTGTTAGTGGAGAACTTGAAGAATAGGTCTATGTGGAACAACCACAAGGCTATGAATTACAAGAACACGAAGACAAAGTTTATCGACTTCAAAAAACGCTTTACAGACTTAAACAAGCACCAAGAGCGTGGAATAGCAAAATTGATGATTATTTTCAGAAGAATGGATTTCAAACAAGTCCAGGTGAACCATCACTTTATGTGAAGAAGGAAGGCCTAAATGATTTTCTTATTGTATGCATATATGTTGATGATTTAATTTACATAGGCTCAAGCATGGATATGGTGAAGGATTTCAAAAACAAAATGATAAAAGAACATGAGATGTCTGACTTGGGTCTTACGAAATATTTTTTTGGGATCCAAGTGACGCAATCAAAAGGTGAGATATTTGTTTCTCAAGAAAAGTATACTGATGATATATTGAAAAATATTCAGATGGACAAGTGCAAGCCGCTGTCTACTCTTATGGCATTAAATGAAAAATTACAAGTCAATGATGGAGCAAAACAAATTGAATCTAAATTATTTCAAAGTCTTGTTGGATCCTTGATTTACCTCACAAATACAAGGCCATACATAATGCACTCGGTTAGTCTTATATCGAGGTTTATGAATGAGCAAGTATACTTCATTATGCAGCAACCAAAAGGGTTCTAAGATATCTTCAAGGTACAAGAAAACAAGGCATCTCGTATAAGAAAGAAGAGGATAGCAAGTTAGTTGGCTACACTGATAACGATTGGGCTGGATCTTTGGAGGATCGAAAGCGCAATCGGGTAACATATTTTGTCTTGGAACAAATATTGTTTCATAGAGTTCAAAAAAATAGAAGACCGTGGCATTATCTTCCGTTGAAGCTGAATATCTTGCTGCTAATGACCCAACATGTGAAAGAATTTGGTTGAGAAGAATTCTCGTTGATTTACTTCAAACTCAAGAATAGCCAAATCTCATTCACTGTGATAACATGTCAGCAATTGCTATGACAAAAAATCCAGTGTTTCATGCAAGAACGAAACACATTGAGTTACGTCACCATTTCATTAGAGATTTGGTAAACAAAAAATGAGATAAAATTAAAGTTCATTGGAACGAATGATCAACCAGCTGATTTTCTCACAACGCCCATCAATAGTGAGAAATTTGAGAAGTTCAAGAAATTCTTAAAAATTACAAATTATGAAGGGGTGTTGAAAGGTATTAAGTAATTTTCTAGAAAATAATTATCTATTTTTATGTATGCTTTTAACTACATAAGAGTTATGTTAATCAAGAGTTGAGAGTTTAGAAAATCAAGAGTTGAGAGTTTGTATGTGTAAGAGTCTAGAAGTTAATGTAAGGATTATGTCTATCATCTATGATCTATATAAATAGATGTCTTTGTTGTTAGAATATTATAGAGTTAATTCCTATTTGGCCCCCTACTTTGTGACCAGCTTCCCTATGACCCCCTGTTTTCCGTAAATTCAAATATGGCCCCCCTTTGTTAACACCGTCAGTTAACTTTAGTGGTTAACTATTTTGTTTCCATTATTTCCCTTGTTATAAAAGAGATTTTGGAGATTCAAATTTGACCCCCTTATAAATATGGGTTGATTTCCTATAAAATTTAACTTGTTTAGAAAAAATTAGGGGGCCAAAGTAGAATTTGTTTCAAAAATACTAAAGACACTTCTCTCACCTCCATCTCATCACTTATCTGTCCCACGTCATCACTCATCTACCACCTCATCATCTTCTCCGACGATGGTCGCCGGGGCAATAATTCCGACGACCATTAATTTTTTTTCTTCTCTCTTCTTCTTTCTCTCTCTTCTTTCTTTACCTTATTTATTTTCCTCTCTCCCCCCCCCCTTTCTACTCTCTCTCTCTCTCTAAAGCTCCGGCGAAGGAGAGGACTCCTTCACCGGAGCAACGGTTTCGTCTGGAAACCAGTGCTCCGGCGAAGGGGTCCTCCCCTTCGCCAGAGCTTTAGAGAGAGGGAGTAGAAAGGAGGGAGAGAAAGAGAATAAAGAAGATAGAGAAAGGAGAGAGAGAAAGAAGAAGAGAGAAGAAGAAGCGAGAAAGAAGAAGAGCGAAGAAAAAAAATTGATGGTCGCCAGAATTTTTGCCAGCCAGCGACCATCGCCGGAGAAGATGATGAGCTGGCAGGTGAGTGATGACGTGGGACAGATAGGTTATGAGATGGAGGTGAGAGAAGTGTCTTCAGTATTTTTAAAACAAATTTTACTTTGGCCCCCTAATTTTTTCTGAACAAGTTAAATTTTGTAGGAAATCAACCCATAGTTATAAGGGGGTCAAATTTGAATCTCCAAAATCTCTTTTATAACAAGGGAAATAATGGAAACAAAATAGTTAACCACTAAAATTAACTGACAGTGTTAACAAAGGGGGGTCATATTTGAATTTACGAAACACAGGGGGCCATAGGGAAGCTGGTCATAAAGTAGGGGGCCAAATAAGAATTAAGTCAATAATATATATTATAGTTAAGGGTTGTTTAGTAAATTGCCCTTTAAGGGCCTTTTAGTCTTTTATCTTTACTATATATTTGTTATCTTGTAAACCTAGTTTTATCTTTACTATATATTTGTTATCTTATAAACCTAGTTTAATCAATGAAATATGAAGCTTCCATTAGAATGTTGCTCTTCTTCTTCTCTTTGAATCTTGTTATAGATTTCTACATGGTACTAGAGCCTTTAAGATCTTAAAAGAATGATAACTTTATCACCATTAGAAAGTATTAGAGAGGAGGTGGTTTTTTTAAGGTAGTTTGGTTTTGGAAAAGAGTAGTTTGGTTTTGAAAAAAGGGGGTGATTTGGGCGGTTTTGCTGTTAGAGAAGGGCGGTTTTGGGTTTGTTAAAGGTGATTTGGAAAAAGGTGGTTTTCGATTTTAGTGTTGGAGAAGGGTGGTTTTCGTTTCTTGACGAGTAAGCTGTTTGAAAAAGGTGGTTTGAGACTGATTGGCTCGATCACCCGACTAGTTGGGTTTAGTAAGAAACCACAAAACTCGCGTCTAGTGGAAACCTAACCGCACGGAAATTGGAAGGATCTCTCCGGATAAAACGACCCTCATAGCTCAGTGGTAAAGTTGTCGGTAGTTCGATCGTAAATTGCCCTTGCACAATAGACATTTTTATTGCTCATGAGCAATTGTACATAGTTTGCTGTTTGCTAGATTGCTTTGCTAGTTCCGATTGCAATATATAAACATCCATTTAAGCAGTTGTACTAGGAAAATTGAAACAAAATCGACAGCGAACACAGAAAACAATATAACAATTACTTATCCATCCAAATTACGCACCGAATGCACCTTCCGTCCTTGCTTAGTATATCCAAAGCTTCATTGATGTCATCAAATTGTAACTCATTTGTCACAAAATCGTCCAAATTAAGTTCCTATTATCCAAAGAAGATATCAGCTTACTTAACTACAAAATAGGTTGTGCATGATACTTGGCTTGGTCATACTGAATGTTCGTTTTTGGTTGTGCATGATACTTGGCTTGGTCATATATAAACTAAATTTTATGTCATTTACCTTGTTGATGTAACGCTGAACGAAGATAGGAATATCTGTTTTCGCTTTAATACCTCCAAAAAGGGAACCAAGAATTGTTCTACCCGAATGAAGTATCTCGTGAGAACTTATGCCTAATTCCGTTCCCGGTTTGTCTACTCCAAGTACTATAACTTTGCCCGAACCCTACATTTTTCTAACCACGTCATTATGCTTTTATATATAGATAGAGAATAAAATTTGGAAATATACCTTTCGACAACAAGCAAATGCTTCCCGGATTAAGGATGTCGAGCCAATAGTTTCGAAACAATAATCAGCACCACCACTAGTCATCTCATTAATCACCTGCTCGACAAATTAATCAATATGCATACAAAGCAAACTCATAAGCCCAAAGTTCTTTTGTTAAGAGCAATACCTCACTTATAGGTTTAGCTCCACATTCTTTTGGGTTGATGAAGTCAGTGAGACCAAATCTTTTTCCTGCATTTTTTATTTCTCCATTCAAAAACTAATTTTGTAAGAGAGAATCATCAGAGCATTATATATGGTTCGTATATTTACCAATCTCAAATTTATCTGGGCAAAGATCGACACCAATGATTCGAACTGCTCCGCAGAGCCTTGATCCTTCTGCAACCTATCATTTGCAGAAAAGTTTGCCTAGTATGATTCATGTTCGGGTAATTTAATTGTGAAAAACACGAAAATGAACGTCTGTAATTACTTAATGTAGTGTTCGGTGTAGTCTTACCGCCAAGCCAATCCCTCCTATCCCAAATATAACGACTGTCGATCCTGTTTCAACTTTTGCAAGTTTGTAGGCAGCTCCTAATCCTACAAACAATATTTTTTAAGAATTACAAACAACATTGAAGAACATGTTGAAGTTTATTTGTCTAAAAATAAGTAGGGATGTTTGATGTTTACCTGTCGATATTCCACAACTAAGAAGGCAAGCTTTGTTAGGCGGAATAGAGGGATGAATTTTTACGATATGAGCAACATCAACAACAGTATATTCGCTAAAGCTCGATACATTTAAGAAATGGTATAATATGTCTCCATTCACATCTGTGAATCTGCTTGTTTCGTCTCTAGGCATCCAAGGAGAGACCTTGAAAGGAAGTTTGGAACATAGATTGCTTTTGTTCGATTTACATTCTATGCATTCACCACAATCAGAGAGAAATGTTGGGATCACCATGTCTCCTTTCTTGACTTCATATACATTCTCTCCTATGCTCTCCACAACCCTATCAACCAATAGACAAGAGAAGTAAGCCCCACTAGAAAGTTAATGAGGTAATATTTGAGGTAAATTTAGATTAAGAAGTTATGTGATTAGATGAGAGTAAGACATGGTAATAAAAAACTTTAGTTAAAAAAAATCCTCTCTTATATTTAGGATCCGAGCTCTAAAGTCTAACCGTTACCGATATTTTATCGGTTTGGCCCTCCATACCAAGGCTTCAACATTTACTAATACGTACCCGAGGTCTCCTCCAAGCGCTATAGGATATTACCACATGTTATCACCTAGGTATGAGTTCTCTTGAGCTCTAATACCAATTTCTATGACGTGAGCCGTAGCACTACGCCACTACTCATGAGATATTGTGTTCGTTTTTGGAACCAGACATGAAGTGAATGACAAAAACAAGTTTTATTCTTGGCGAAGGCTCATGTGGCACACACAAAGCACGTATACTGACTAAACTTGGAAGACACATACAACCAAGACCAAGACTGATAGTGATGTAGACTATGAAGATTACTCTACCACGGAGCTCGAATTATTTAAGATTCAAATGCACATTAGGCTTTGAGAATTACCCGATAGCCTCGTGGCCCAATATCCTGGGGAAAATTGCTGGATCCTCCTATAATAATAAAAGAATAAGCAAATTGAGAGACCACTCTTTATTTCATCAAATTTTGAAGAAATGTAGTAGGATAAAGTACTTAAAGTTTATAAATCTTACTTTCATTTTCCAAAAGGTGAAATCACTTTGAGAGAAAGAAGTACAGAGGATCTTAATCCGAACTTCGCGAGTTCTTGGAGGAGCAACCACTACCTCTTCTATCTTCATTTTCTCTCCTGCTTTTCTACAAACTGCAGCTGCGGTAATTCAAAACTCGAATGTTTGAGTCGGATGTTAGAGCGAAAAGTCTACCATCACCATGAGTAACAACAAATCTACAAATTTAGGAATTTGGGTTGTTGAAAAAAAAAATGAAATATTCATTTCTTGGAAATTACCTCTGCATCTTATTGGTTTTCCTTCAGTATTTCCATTGTTCTTCATTGTTTGACAGGTTAGTTTTTGTGTCACTAGAATTCTTCCAGCAGATCTATTTAGCTTCCTGAGTTCCTTCTTTGCATAACTACTTATATCTTGTAGGGACAGAGTACATTTACTTCAAAAAGAAAACTAGCTATATGCAGGCTTTTCTGTGGCTCTCAATAGCACTGCCAAAATCTCAACCGACAAAAAAAAAGTTGAATTTCTAACAAGTAACAAGTGATATTGATGAAAATAATAAGGAATTTGTCAAAATATTGAATTTCTAACCATTGGATAATAGTCTAATACCATGTTAAAATTCAGTTTTACTGTTGTATGTTCAAAAGGATTACTTTTCAATTGCCCCCTAAAATAGGGTAAGTTTCTCAAGTGGCCCTCTGTTTTGTAAGAAACATCTAGATGGTCATATTTTCATTTTTTTCCGACAGTTTGGTCAAATTTTCGAAGTAAGTGGAATATGATGGTGGGAGAATTAGAGAAAAAAAATTGGAGGGTCTTTTCAATACTAAGATGATGAAAATGGGGAAGAAGGTGAGAAAAAGGATTAGGGGAGAAAAAACTTTGGAAATTTTCTTTTAGGTTTTTTTATGATGACGAAGATGGAGAAATAGCGGAGAGGCACGAGAAAACAAAAACAGAAATTAATAAGATTAATTTTGAAAAGGGGGTAGTTGGCGATACCCCCTCATCCTTAATGTCCAATTAGGGATGCCCCTATTTTAATTGGATATTAGGGATGTCCCATTTTTCACACTTAAAAGTACAAAATTACCCTTATTTTTAATGTTTCTCTTTTTTATTCAATTTCTTATACCTCTTTGATGTTACAAGACCTACGTATCTTCGCTTCTCATAGTTTTTTTTCTTATCCATCTTTTTCTAATTTACTAACAACATTTATCAAAAATTTAAAATTGATAAATCACAACAATTCGAAATAAAATTCGTAAATTGTAAGAAAATTTTTTTAACTTACTCATTCTTTTTTGAACGTATACGAGTTATAATTAATAGAAAGAACAATAGATATCAAGAGGTCTTCTTCAAATTGGTTACATACATCAATTTTAACGTAAAATAAAAAAAACAAATGAGAAGTTCAAATTTTTTCTTAAAATATACAATTTTTATTTCGAATCGTTTTGATTTATCAATTTTCGATAAATTTGTAGGTAAATTAGAAATAGATAGATAAGAGAAAATAACTATGAGAATCGAAAATACGTTGGTAAGCATAACATCAATGAGGTATAAGAAATTTAAAAAAAAAAAAAAAAAACAATAAGGATAAGGGTAATTTTGAACTTTTAAGTGCAAAAAAGGGGGCATCCCTAATTGGACATTAGGGATGAGGGGGTATCGCTAAATACCCCTTTGAAAAGTCATACTCCCTCCGTCTCAAATTAAGAGTCCACTATTCCTTTTTTGGATGTCCCAAATTAAGAGTCTCATTCTTAATATCTATATAATAAAACAGAAGGGAAAACGATGACTGGGACAAACATCCTTATTTAATTATATATATTATTTAACAACCCTTCAGTATTTACAAAGTGATCCAATTCCATTTAATTTGGAAGCTTTATTCACGTTATTTTATTAAGATAGTTTGGATTTTACACTTCGGTCCACAACTATACCATGGTTACGGTTCAGTCCCTCCTCAAAAACTAGCAGCCAAACCCTTTCACGTAGTTTAGACTTAGGTCCACAACTATCCCGTGTTTACGGTTAAGTTGCTCCGCTAAAGCGAGCTCGAAAATCCGTAATTTACACATCGACCCAAAACTATACCGTGTTTACGATTAAGTCCCTGAAAAAAAATGATTTGCACCATTGATCCTCGCAACAAATAATTTGAGTTTGAACCAACTCATTGTTGTCTCCGGTTTTCTTTCTCCTACTAAAAAAAATGATTTGCTATATCGGTAAACCACTTGTATCAATACAAAAGAGTGTAAATTTTGGTTATATAAATAATACAAAAAATAATAACTAATAAAAATCTCTCTCTTTCAATAAAATTTAACAATAAATTTCGTAACATTTTATTGATACAAGTGTCTGTGCCCTAGGGCATGGGCAGGGGCGGAACCAGGATGTTATACTAGAGAGGGCAAGCCAAAATTCTATAACGTAAACTTCTACCTAGCTGAGAGTATAGCCAAGCAAAAAATAAGATTTTATATAGCAATTGGTCAATTAACTTAGAGTCCCTTACTACTTTGAAACTAAAATAAAAGTTCAAAAAGAGAACGTGAGGTAGGTAGAGGGTTTTGAACCCAGGTCTTTGGATTGGAAGCATATATAATCCACCACAAGAGCCAAAGTAGACTTGGTTGATTGTAGTAGGTTGGCTTGTATATGTGGAGACCAGGCCGGGCAACTGTCCAGCCTGGTCTCCACATAGTTCCGCCCCTGGGCACGGGAAAAAATGATTTGTTATATCGGTAAACCACTTGTATCAATGCAAAAAAGTGCAAATTTAGGTTATAAAACTAATACAAAAAATAATAACTAATAGAAATCTCTCTGTCTCAGTAAAATTTAATAATAAATTTCATAACATTTTATTGATACAAGTCAGTGCTAGGGCACGGGATATACCCTAGTATTATAAATTGAGGAAAGAACTGCTAGACAATATTCTTTATTGAGGAAGGGTATTTGTCCGAGTAAGTATAATTCCCTTCTGTTTTATTATATAGATTAATGTAAATCATATTCTATTAACTAATAACCATTTCCAAAGTCTTATTATTATCTATATAATAAAACAAAAGGGAAAACGATGACTGGGACAAATATCCTTTTTTAATAAAGGATATTGTCTAGAAGCCTTTATCAAAATTTAAAATATATTCCTTCGTAGAAATAAAGTTACCCATTTAAAAAACAATAATCTTTTCCTTCTTAGAAATAAAATAAATAATTTAAAAAAAAAATTCAAGGGTTAAAAAATATATTAAAATATCTCTCTCTCAATAAAATAATAACTAATTTAAGAGAGAAAAAAAAACAGAAAAATAATAACTAATAAAAAAATCTCTCTCTCAATAAAAATATAACAATAAATTTCGTAACATTTGATCGATACAAGTGTCCGTGCCCTAGGACACGGGATATACCCTAGTATCATATAAAATCTCTTACTTTTCCATGATTACCCTTTCTTTGATATTTTTAATATATGGTGCATTAATTAAGTTAATTAAGATATTCGACATTTTCCAACACAAAAGTTGGTTTTTCTTTGTAATCTTTCAATTACTTCAAGAAAAGTTAATTATTTCAAGAAAAGCTACATGTATTTCTCGAATAGAAATTATAATCCTTGAATTACTTCAAGAAAAATTGTCTAATAAATAAGGGTAATCCTAGAAGAAGAAAAAAAAATGAAAATAAGTTGGATCACCAATACAGAACTCTTAATTTGGAACGGAGGGAGTAATTCGAATTGACCGTCAATGAAGAGAAATATTAAAAAGAGCTCACGTCGCCATTTTCTTAATTAGGAACCATGAGGGATGCTGACCTAATCTTAGATGGGTTCAGAAAGTAACCCTAAGGATGTCGAAGTAGTTTCTTTACGTAATTGGGGACTTGCGGAAAACATCAAAAGATACTCGCACCCGATAGTCGTTACAATAGTTTTCCTTCTATAGTGCGTCTCTAATGCAAGTCTGATATGAAATTTGACTTGAGACTTGGATTGACTTGAGTTAGATTCTAATTGTTTGTTTTTATCTGTTCTGTGGTGACTAACCGGTTTGAGTGGCTTATTAGGATCCATTTGTTTCAGATTATTCAGAGTTAGCCAATTAGAAACATTTTGACCCCTAGAAATGACCAACTCATCAAAATGACCCTTGAAAGATGACAAGCTTCTGCATCCTTTTGCATATTTCTCTCAGTCAACTATAACAGTTACTCTTTTAGTCTTATTTACCCTTACCAAAAAAATTCTGGAAGAAGTGGTGTTATATAACTTGTGTATGTATATACCAACAAAGGTTTTGTATTTTGTTTGTACAACCTTGGGCGTGTAAAATTTTTGTGGGACGTCTGTTTTATTTTTGTTTGAGATACAAATCCCAAGTATCAGTACTCCATCTTAAGTAAAAGTTCAAGCATGATTACTTAGCTAGATATGACTCATTTTTTTTTATTCATAACATAAAAATGAGTCGAAGTCTAGACGTTTGTTTACCTGTGCGATTAGGGTTGCAGAAATTGTATGATCTATGGATAAAACAACTATTAAGTATCTAAATAGGGAGGGGGTGGGTGGGGTGGAGGAAGGGGCATACCATTAAGACAATGAAAATAAGAAAAACTCATACAAATCAAATAAGAAAGACGAATCTCCATTATGCCTTATTAAATTAGTTTACACACAACATTCCCAAAATCGTGGTTAATTGCCGCCTCCGACTAAGAAAACACCCTCAGCTCACAGGGCCAACCATATCCGCAGGATGTTCCGCCTTATTTGTGCCCAGGGGCGGAGCTATGTGTAGACTGACCCAGGCTATAGCCTGGGTCAAGTCTTGTTAGCTCCGCACCAAGATAATAACATTAATAGCAGGTAGCCCGGCTGGATGAAGACCTGCTTAGCACACATGCGGCAAGGGTTCGAAACCGCCCTTCACCATAATTTTTCTTACCTTTTTCACCTAGGTTTGTTATAAAGAATAATTCTAGTTTGGTCCCCAACTTATAACGAAGTACTGATTTCATCCTTAACACTTAATCAACTGATTTTTGACACTCAGTTATGTCTAGACTTTCTTTTCAGCCTCACTATTTTTGGTCCTTCTTCTCTTCTTTTTACCTTTATTTTTTATTTCCTCTTTTTGCATTTTTTTTTTCTATTATCACTTCAACCTCCACCATAAGCCTCTCCCCTACTAAACGAAATCATCGTGGTATGTCTACCATATTTCATTTCAACTACTTGGTAAGACAAAATAGTTGACGTTCTTGATTTTGGTGTTGTTGTCACAAATTTAACTTCAAATTTTTTTTTCGCTTCTCAAACTTTGAGTATGTCGAACGATAGAAAATAAAAAGATTTATTGTAAAACAATAAAATAAGTACTTGTGTTGCACAAAAAATGTCATCATTTTTCACAAGGAGTAATGCCTTAAAATTTCGTACACAACTTTATTTAGGTCAGCCCTGTCTAAGACGAAATCCTGGCTCCGCCCCTGTTTGCGCCTGTGAAATAAAAACACTTAACTGAATATGAGCCAAAACAGTGTATCACCATATTATACAAAAGTGCGGCATTGGATCGGTTACGCTTACACTCTTATACTCATTTGTTTCCTCATTTGTATCATCATATATGTAAAAGTATTTAAATTCAAATGAGTAACTACATGTATATTTATCTTGTGGGGTTACTTTGCAGATGCTAGTTAATCATCCTCACAAGTTAACTTCTGAAAAGAAAAAAAAGAAAAGAAAACTGTTTGTTCTTTATCTAAATAGAATCATCGGACAACAATCAAAATGAATGAATATTGTGTAACCGGTACCCAGACCAAAATAAATATGTCAAAATCCGAAAACTGCTTTATGCATTAGTTGAAATAGACGCAAAACAAACTTAAGCAAGAAAGTTAAAAAGAGAAAGAAAAGGTGGTATAAACACAAAGACATGCCATGGCCCATGTACCATACCAGAGTCTAGGTATTATGCACACCACCCATGCTCATGCCAAGTATTTCAGGCATGCCTAGCCGCCAGTCATGCTAGGTATTTTAGGCATGCCGCCAGGTATGCCTGGTATTTTGGGCATGCCGCCGCCAGACATGCCAGGTATTTTGGGCATTCCAGGTATGCTAGGTATGCCACCGGAGACAAGTATAGGAAGAACAAATAGGAAGGCGGAGAGCAAAAGCACTATGAAAATTTTAGACATATATTGTATGACTACACTTCTGCAATTAGTTTACGAGAATGAATCCAAATAAGAAGTATGATCTATTTATAATAAGATAGGCACACCTTGATAAATAGTTAATGAACTATTCTAATCATTATTGATTAGTCAACTTGTCTTTAATATTGATATCTTATTTTTTAAGTATAAGAAAAAATATTCTTTGTTTTATTTCAATTCAACGTGCATAACATAAATGAAATTTTTTTAAAAATTATGTAGGATGCACCCTTCACGTTTGTTTGAAAAACAAAGAGTTGGCAGCAATTTAGTTTTAAAAACAAAATTGTAAAACAAGAAAGGGAAATTTTAAAAGGCCCCCCCGTTTTTGTTAAAAGGCCTCCCCGCTAAAAGCGCCTCTCATTATAACCCATTTGGTTATAGGGGCCCCTCTACAAAAGAGCACCTCCTTCATCAATATTTGACTTAACGGCAAAGTTAACGCCGTTAGGTCAAACTTAACCCAAGACCGGTGATGTTGACCACGCCACATCATCATCTTCTCCGGCAGGGTCGCCGGCCGGCCTTCAAAATTTTTTTTTTTTTTTTTTTATCCTCTCTCTCTCTAAAAAATAAAAAAAAACTATGAACAAAACTAGAGAGAGAAAAAAACTAACAAAAAAATAATACCAAAAAATAATAACTAACAAAAGTCTCTCTCCCTCATTAAATTATAAAATAAATTTTGTAACATTTGATTGATATAAGTGTTCGTGCCCTAGAGCACGGGATATCATCTATTATGTAAAACAGAAGGGAAAACGATGACTGGGACAAACATCCTTATTTAATTATGCATATTGTCTAGAAGCCCTTCTCAAAATTTAAAATATAGTCCTTCGTAGAAATAAAGTTACCTATTTAGAAAACAATAATCTTTTCCTTCTTAGAAATAAAATAACTAATTTAAGAAAAAAAGAAACAAAATAAATTTCAAGAGTTAAAGAAAGAAATTAAAATCTCTCTCTCTCAATAAAATAATAACTAATTTAAGAGAAAAGAAACAAAAAATAATACCAAAAAATAATAACTAACAAAAATCTCTCTCTCTCATTAAATTATAAAATAAATTTTGTAACATTTGATTGATATAAGTGTCCGTGCCCTAGGGCACGGGATATACTCTAGTTTATATAACAAATTAGCTAAGGTTTTTTGCCATGTCATAACTTAGAGTTATAAATCTAGATCGTTGAATTATCTTTGTAAATCTTGACCTTTATTTTAAAAAGTCTTGAAGAGATATTATGTTTAAACATCAAAATAAAAACCCACTTCTTATAAATTCTCTAACTGTTTTCTCTTTCATATCTTAAAACTAATAATTCACTCGATTCTTTGTCTCCATCTTCTCTTCCTTCAAACAATCCAATTATATCTCAAAACTCAAAGTAATTACAATTATCATGTATATTACAATTATATCTCAAAACTCAGTGTAATTATAATTACAGAAAATTCGTGCCTTACGGTCACGGGCTATACCCTAGTTCTTCATTAAAAAAGAATGTTATCCTAGTTATCATTTTTCTTTCTTTTTTTGTTATATAGAATTTTCTAGATCTTGTCTGATAAGAAACTTCAGACAAGTTTTCCAATGATACATTAGATGAAATCTTACGTAAATTTTAGATTTTTAATTTACATTCATTCAGGGCATATTAAATTATGGTCCATAGTGGGATATTTCTCATAATATAAAGTCCAACAGAAGTTGCACATAAGGGCACCCAATTCCATGGTGTTGCGGGATCTGAATAGCGTGGGTTTCGATAAGACCATGTAATTCAGGTTCTAATTGAATTATTGGAGCAACTCCAACTCTAAAAGGTCGCCGACCGAATTTCAAATATTGGGTCTCAACTCTCAACCCCCCACTCCAACTCGAGATTTTTGGGGTTGAGCCTCGGCCAACCCTTAGTCGACTTTACTTGTAGAGTCTACTAAGGGACTTCCCACATGACCATTGGGGTTCTAACGATCCTGTGGGGAAATTCCATGGTCGTTGACTCGGTGGAGTTAAATATAGGGAACCGATCCATAATTTCTAAAAGGAAAAAGATGAATTAAAAAAAATCAATAGATTAAAAGGAGTACATACGCGTGTTTTGTACATACACAAAACTACATTCGTTTTTTTGTACACCCTCTTGAATTGAAGTTGAACACCTTGGTTTAATTTTGGTTGAGAAAGTGATTTTTAGGCCTAAGTCAAGAGAATCATGACCCTTAACTAATTAATCATGAACTTTGCATGTTTTCTTGGCCATCAACTACTCTATAAGTTGAGCCAAGTTTTAGGATACTTATCTTTGAATAAAGTGAATCACATTAGAACACTGTAGAAAAATGATTACATGAGATATGGGAGGAAACTAAAATCATATTTAACAAACTAAAATTGTAGAATTACAAAAGTAAAGTAACATTTGGTATGCATTTACTTTTATTTTTATTTTCTAGTCTAAGTAACTCTGTAAGTGGCCGTTTCTTGGAGTTGGAGGCGGTTTTGCAATTGGCATTGATTAATGGCAGTTTTGCAAATTAGCTCAAATTAAAGGCGGTTTCCAAGTAGGCGGTTTCAATTGGAAATTGGTTCTCAATTTGTAGCTTAGGCGGTTCTCAATAACAACTCTTCTTTAGAGAGAGCTAGAGAGAGAGCAAGTGAGAGAGAAATTTTGTTCATATGAACCAGATCTAGAGAGAGAAAAAAATAAATTGTTTTTAGAGAGAGAGAGAATAAAAAAAAAATAATTTTTGAAGGTCGCCGGCCGGAAGTTTGGCCGGCCGGTGACCCTGCCGGAGAAGATGATGATGTGGCGTGGTCAAATGATGTGGGTGAAATACACCTTTTAAGGGGGTTCTTTTCACCCATTCAAAGAGGGGGCCCTTTAACCAAGCTAAGTCAAAGGTTTTTTACTAAGTCAACGAAACCATGGGGAGGCCTATTAACAAAAACGGGGAGGCCTATTAACAAAAACGGGGAGGCCTTTTAAAATCTCCCAACAAGAAAACTATTAATAGTGTATAACATGCTTTATATCTGTCAACAATTGGTAGCCCAAGCGATTTCAAAGTGTTGACATAAAAAAGTCCTGAAAGTCCCAGGTTCGAATTCCAGAGAAGGTGGAATCACTATCGTTGATCGTAGTCAATTTCTAAAAAAAGAACATGCTTTATATCGTGTCTGAGCTATGACAGTAATGTGTTTAAGGGCAACCACTCTAGATTTATGAAAGTTAAAAGAATCATACAACTCCTTTAAGTTTTGGGTTTATGGTCCAAAAAAATGGCACCCTAATGCTAGATTCAATCCACCTTACAATTACTCAAGACTTTTAATCTACAAAAATAAAAGATAGACACCTAGTCCAAACACAATCAATCCTCATTCAAAACCCAAATCCCACTATTACACATTTCAATCTAACATCCATAATAACTTTTTATATAAAGATTTCAAAAAATTCCTTTGAGTTGTATGAGTGGTGACTAAAGCATGGATCCGGACAGGTCAGATTGAGGGGTGACTAAATATTAGCCATTTCACTGGTATGAGAGGGGTGACTAATAGGAATCTAGCCATTTCACTGGTATGGGAGGGGTGACTAATAGGAATCACCAGATTCAAAGAGAAATTTAGGGATGACCATGTCTCATTTGATACTGACTTGTACATTTTTTTTCCTAATCTTAGCTCTTCAATCTCTACAACCCTATCAACTAATAGACAAGAGAAGTAATCCTCACTAGAATGTTTTTTTTTTTAGCATTCGACTACGATATACGTAAGTGGTTACAATGCGTTGATACACCAGGAAGATGTGATAAGCATGATAACCGCCTAATTTAAACCATGAATGGAAAAGGCCTAAAGGCCGACAACATGAAAGAAGCCTAAAGCCCGACAAATTTATTACGTTATCGATCTCACGACCTCATGGACTTAAGGGGGGTGTCCAACCACTGCACCAAAGGTTGGTGGACACCTCACTGGAATTTATAATGAGGTAAATTTAAATTAAGAAGTTATGTGGTTAGGAGAGAGTCTCACATGGTAATAGAAAACTTAAGTTAAAAAATCCTCTCTCTCTTGATATTCAAGATCTAACAATTATCCTTCAACAACAAAAAAAAAAATCTAACAATTATCAATATTTTATTTGTTTGGCCTTCCAGGCTAAATCAGGATAATTTTTTATGGTGTGAATCATAATACCACATAAGAGGCTTTAGAAGTTACGAAGACATGAAGCTCCATAAGATCCTCCAAAATTGTCTTCGGAGCATAAAGACTTAGTCAATCAAGATTGACTTAGGGACATCTATATTTTTAGTCCAAAAATTTTCTTTGTTTGATCTTCATCTTCACCTCCACCACCATAACTTAAGACCATCACCACCTCCAGGCCACCACCACCACTTTCAACCACCACCACCCTTATTTGTCTCTGTTACTCTCTATATTTTTTGTTTCGACGAAGAAAACCCGTCACGGAACAGCTGATCTAGTTTGGGAGGTCCCCAAATTAAGGTGCGGCCTGATTTGAGGGAAAGTCCCCCAAGCCAGGTTTATTGCCCTGACAAAAGCTCTTTTTCATTGGAATAGGAAGAGATAAAGAATGGGAGAGAAAGGTAGATAGAAAGAAAGAAAGAAGGAGATAAAAATGACAGTAGTAGTGGGCGGAAGTCGTGGTGGCGGTGGGAAGTGATAATGGTGGTCGAAAGTGAGGTTGAAGACGAAGATTAGAGACTTAGAGCATCTCCAATGCAAAACTCCAAAAAAGTTCAAATTGTCCTATGTGTCAAGGCTCAATTGAGTTTCTCTTTCTTAGAGCATCTCCAATGGGACACTCTAACAAACACTTAAAAAGTCCTAGTTGTCAAGTGTCAATGAAGATTCTCTTTCTAATTGTCAATATAGAGAGACTCTAAAGATAATTTAGTCTCCAATGGAGATCTCTAAAATACCTCTACTTAATACACATGTCCCTCTTCAAGTCGATCAATAGATAAAAAGTAGTTGAAAAGCAAAGGTTTCTATTGATTAAAATTTTAAAGTGACGCTTAGAAAGTCTCAATGAGCATATCATCATATAGTGTCTTGTAGAGTGTCCCATTGGAGAAGGTTTTTTAACAAAAAATCTCTATAAATCCTAAGTGTTAGAATTTGAGTGCACCATTTGAGATGCTCTTAGATGATGTTGAGATACTCAATTCAAAAGACATCTCCAATGGAACACTTTAAAAACTTACAAATAACGTAAAGATGGGTAGATTTGCTTTTAATATTGAGTGGCCAATTGAGATCCTCAAAATAAATCTTAAATATTGAGTTTCTTCTTGAGATATCTCAACATTAAATGAAGCCACATCATTTTGAGATCTGAATTGAGTGTTGCATTGGAGAGAGAGTTTTTTACAAAAAAAAACTCAAAATATTCAATATCTATTGTTGATTATTCCTTCCATGCCACTATCTAACCGATAGAGGGAAGGAACAATGAAAGAAAAGATAAATAGGTAACAAAAATTATAGGGGGCTGTATTGGCGAGATCCAACGGTGAACAGCTGCTCAAAAGAAAAACCGCCTAAGTGACACTTTGGCCATGTTTGGCGCGCGGGAATGGAATGTCATTCCCGGGAATCACATTCCCGTAATGCGATTCCCGGGAATCAGATTATTTTGGTTAATGTTTGGTTCGACCAGGAATAGGAATTCCATTCCCGATGGATTCCTCACTTGTTCTTTGATTTGTGTAGGAATAGGAATGTACTTTTTTACAAAAGTCCGGTTATATCCTTTTACTTAAACTACATAAATTATAAGTCAACTTTGCTATATATTTTAATCAGTATTGTCTATTCAAAGTTATAGATATGAAATAGTAACGTAATACACTAATTTAATTTGTATTTAAAGATTTATTTAAAATAAATAAGGTCTCGACTAATTTTTTTTAAACGTTATGAAATCGATTTTTAATGAACAAGGAGCAAGAGAGAAGAAATAAAACTAGAGATATGAAGAGAGAGAGGGAGAGTTACGTTCGAGCGAGAGAGTGGGTGGGAGAGAGAGATAGAGTGTGTTGCTATGGTGGTGGTTGAAACCCTAGGTTTTTAATTTTTTAATAAAAATATTATGAGAATGACGATTTTAATATTAGTCATTCTAATAATTTATCAAGGATTGTTTTGTCCGGAAATATTAAATCAAATCATTTCCGGGAATGGGAATCACAAACCCACCCCCCTCCCTAGGTTTGCTATTACCCCATTTAGATGGAATCCCATTCCTCCGGGAATAGGATTCCCCCTGCATTCTCGCGAGCCAAACATAGTCGTGAATGTGATTCCCAGGAATCACATTCCATTCCCACGCGATTCCCGCGTGCCAAACAAGGCCTTTGAGTTTTTCAATTTGAGTGTAGGATTGGAGACGCTCTTAGAAACAAATAAGTCAAATTTTTGACAAAACAAGATCGCCCCAACGTCAGACCTGATTGACTGAAGTCTTTAGGACGGGAAGAATAGTTTGGGTGCCCGAGAGCAGCGGCCCTTTTCGTTTTTATCTCTTTATAGGGAATTCAAGTTTCTACAAAAGTGAGGACTTGAGGTAATCGGAACTAATCCATGGCGTCTCCATCACCAAGCTCATCTTCAGGTTTTCAAAACCCTAAAAAACAAGTAGGGTTTATAGCAAACGCCATCAAAAGGAAAGACAGTTTCATTCAGCTATTCGCAATGGCAGGAATCTTACTTCTAAGTATGAGATCTCTTGGTCAAAAGTACCGTCTTTATGATCTTCAAGAAGATAACTATGCTCTTAGAGATGAACATGAAGCCCTTACTGAAAGAATGAAGAATATCAAACGTAGTCTTCTTGATGAAGCAGCTCTTGATCCTTCTGGTCTCTTAGCTTCCCGACTTCGCACCCTTTTTGCATCTGATGAAAACTGATCCATAAGTGAGTCATTTTAGGGCTTTTCATTTTGTCTCCTTTTAATGAACTTAGGGTTTTAAATTGCATCTTTCATGAATGTAATGATACTTGATTCTTCACTTATTAAACCTTTGAATTGAAATAGTTGAAAATTTACAATAATTTGATATGAGATTGTCAATTGACCTGATTTTTTCCCTGTTAATTACATTGTTTCTATTAGAGTTTTATGCCCTTAATTATGAGTATTGAGTTAAACAATATTTTGGACGATTAGGGACAGTCATATCCTAACAGTGATAAGTAAATAAGCATTCAACTCAGATGGTTTAGGTTTAGGTTTAGGTACCTTATAGATGAGAGAAATATGGGTGCTTGTGGTGAAAGATTTAAGTTATCTTCTTGAATGAAATCGTTTGAGAGAGGCGAGGTTACTCATTTTCTTGACACTATATCCAGTAATGATTCATGGGTTGTTAATCAATTAGAGGTTGGATTCCTGATCATGAATTTTTTTTTGTGAATTAATGGGCTTCAAGAGAGTAATTTAACATCCTTATGTGCTTAAGGAACGAAAGAAAGAACCCTGACGTGCATAATTAAGCTTCACATATTTTGTAATTTTGTGACAGTTGTTTACCTTCTTGTTTGCCATTTGCTAGGTTTGCATACTAAAACTAGATGGAGAAAACAAAAGCAAATTGAACTTGAAGTTAGAATAAGATCTTGATTGTTTGTGCAATTACTTTACCGTTGAGGAGGATAATTAGGTAGAAACTCTTGAGTTAGCCTGAATAAGACGTCAAGCAAATAGAATTCAGGAGTTTATCTCATAGTGTTTAAATTCAGTTCTCTGAACTTGAAATTAGTACCTAATAGTCCACATTCCTTCATTTTCATGTGCTATTGTCATTGTGTTGAACGTATAGTCTTTTCCTAAATCGTGAAAAGGTTACGAAGATGAACCCTGATAATTAATCACAGACTATTGATGTACAGTTTTTTGAAATGACGAATTAGTATTATATTAAAAACAAATGAGTATATACAAGTAAGAAGAAGTTAGAGAGAACTAACTTGTTGCAAACATAGCCTCCCGAGTCCCGGCTATAAACGAAATTTATATAAGACATATTCGACGCCCACGTTTTGCCCCTACTCCAATAGTATAAGGTTCTCTTGATTAACAAAATGAAAGGAGAGTAATCTATTGGTTTTCCTTCAAAGTAGCTTTGTTCCTTTCTTTCGAAATACACCATATGGTTGCATGGGGGATATGTTCATGCAGCTGCCTACTGCTCTTTGATGTCTTGATCTTCGTCCATTGAGCAAGTAGATTCTGAATATTGCCTGGCAAACACCACACACAATTCATAGTTTCATAATGTGGAATTTGTCAGTCCTAGGTTGTATTTTCTTGGTTCTGATAAGCTTGAAGTTAAAGTTGCCTCTTGATCCTCTGCAACTAAACCTCTGTAGCAGGATTTCACCTGAGAAAAAGCCATACTGCGAAGAAGGGGTCCATGAGCAGCTGTCATGGCTATTAGTTGGGGGAATACCATCAAGGATGCCTAGGAAGGAAGCCATAATCTCAGATTACTGATGTACAGTTGATGTTCAGATTATTAGTAGACGATTATAATTTGAGGAAAGTTTGATTATCGTACATTTTGGTTGCAACAACTAGCGCTTGTCGATGATCACATTGTAATGCATTATCACTATAAAACTGTGCATCACATTTTCAGATTTCTCTTATATAAGTTTCTTTTTGTGGAGATCAGAGAATTATATGTTAGAAGATGGTGTCAAAGGCATGGCTTTCGCCACCCTGCTGCCTCTCAAAAAGGTTCTATTTTGTATTCTGGCGCCACCGTCTTTCTCATTTAGGGCGTATGTGATTAGTAAAAACTATGTCTCTATATATTATGGGTGTCTCGCCTCCTCCAGCCACACACGACCCTTAGTTTCCCACTCCTTTACCCCACCATGTCTTTCTCCCATAACAACATTCAGATAATTACGTCTCCTGGACCTAGACTCGTAGCTGACGACGGTGTTATGAGTATGGTCTATAAGTTCAATATAATCTTCTTGAAACTCGTTATGCTAACTGTTTATATTATATAGATAGTATATATATTTGAACCAATCCACACATGAGGAATGGCTTGAAATGGTTACTTGTTTTTGTTGTTTATTTGGTGGTTGAGAGGCACAAACTCTGTGAGTGTTGGGTTGATGAGTAAGGAACTCCTATAACTCTGTTCTGTTGAAAACAAACATTTCTCTAGTTAAAGTGTGGGCGAGCAAATGTCGACAATTATCTCGCTCGGATTAATGTATTAATGTTCAATTTTTCGGGAATTATAAATATCCTTATTGTTTTATACACGATTATAAACAATATATGGAATTGTCTTTTTAGCCATTTATACTACTTGTACTTATTTTGTTAATTTGTTCTAATAAGCACACAATATAACTACGTAAATACCCATATTTGGAGACTGGAGCGAACCACCAATATAAAACCGTTCGATGATTTGACGTCCACGCAGCCAAGTATCTTTTTATATGGTTGGGGCTAGCTAAAAATATGTAGGTATTTAATAGTTAGGATGAGTATGTTGATGTAATTAGTCATTTCATACCAATGACACTACCCAACCGAAACCAATTTCCTTTCCCCACTCCTACTTTTGAACTGCATCTCAAATCATCTTCTCTCTAAACCAATTTTAAAATGCAAACTTTCCTGTTTTAAAGCATCTAATCTCTCATGATAAACAACCCACATAATTAACCCTCTTCTTCTCCTCCTCTCTCTCTCATTTGCAAGGAACCACCCTCTCTCTCCCTCTCTCTAAACTGAACAAGATGGAAGCATCCTCCATGGTGATTTCAGTAATGTTGGTTTTACTCATAGTAGTGGGTGCAGAAGATCCTTATCGATATTTCGACTGGCGTATAAGTTATGGTGATATATATCCTCTCGGTGTTCGTCAACAGGCTTGTTTTCTTAATCTTTATCCCTCAATTATTCACTTCAAACTTCAAATTAGACTTCGAAAGTTTTATCTTTACAATCATCTTTTTTAATTTTATTTTAGAATTAAGTTTGTGGAATAAATGCAGGGGATATTGATCAATAGCCAATTTCCTGGTCCTGAAATCCATTCGGTTACTAATGATAATCTCATTATCAATGTCTTCAATGCTTTGCCTGACCCTTTCCTCATCTCTTGGTCTCTCTCTCATTTGAGCTTCAGTTATTAATTAGTTGTATTGGTAAAAATAACTCCCTCCATGTTTAAAAGAAGTTTCTTAACTGCCAAATGACACACTTAAAAGATACATTCACTTTATTTTTCAAGAAATATTTGAGAAGCTCACTGAAAGCTAATGTGGCCGCCTCCCGTGGTTGAGGGATTTCCGGACTAATAGGAGTCGGCCACATCAGCTTTCAGGTTGTGGTCGTCCCCCATTTTCTTTTACGAGGACGAATATTTGCTAATAATTATTTGGGATGGAATAAATTATAGGAGTGGAATTCAACAAAGGAGGAATTCATGGGAAGATGGAGTATATGGGACTAATTGTCCCATACCTCCAGGGAAGAACTTCACTTACAAAATTCAAGTAAAAGATCAAATTGGAAGCTTCTATTACTTTCCATCTCTTGATTTTCAAAAGGCAGCAGGAGGGTATGGAGCCATTAGGATTCTCAGTAGACCCAACATTCCTGTTCCTTTCCCTCAACCTCATGCTGATTACTCTGTTCTTATTGGAGATTGGTACTTTTATGATCACAAGGTCAATTTTCATCCATAGTATTTATTTATTTATTTTTCGAAAACCAAAACTTGGATTTGAATTAAATAGGTTTACTTATATGCTGAAACCATTGCACTTATATGCTGAGGCAAAAACGTTAAATTCCTAAAAATCTAGGCTTACCACAGGCCGAGAGTTAATGTGGTCGACTGAAATCGGTCGGACAAAGAGAGAGAGAGAGAGAGAGAGAGAGAGAGAGAGAGAGAGGATCCCCGACCAATCTGGGCTAACCACATCAGCTCTCACTCTGTGGTCGCCCCAGATTTTTCGAGCCAATTATCAACTATGATACTACGGACTCTTGATTTCTTAGTGACACATTTCCACAGACAGGAACTTATGTCGTCTAATTTTAAGTGACTCGCCCCGCTTGATAGCTCGTGTGCACAAATTTTATTGTGAGCGTCGTGTAACAGATAGTCAGCTGTGGTTGAAACACATTCAACTTAACATTAGTGTTTTTGGGAAGTTTCAACCTCTTGAGCTATAGTTTTCTACAAAGGATTACCCCTTATAAGTTTACGCCTAGCTCTATCAGATCAAGATTCATTAGTCATTAGGACCCCAAGAAGTCATTGTCTCTACTAGAATTACATTAATTTGCTAGATATAATTCCTAATGACAAAATCACTATGGCATTGTAGCACTTGAAGGCAGTTTTAGATGATGGCATGCGTTTGGGTGTACCTAATGGAATTCTCATCAACGGCCATGGACCCACCGGTGAATCCTTCACGGTGGAACAAGGTACTTCACTTTTTTACACTGAGAGTCATTATATTGATACAACAAAATTACAATAAATTATTTTGAACCCATAAAATTTCACGATTCTTGTTATTAATAACAAATCTAGAGTTACAAAAGTATACGAAATAGAATCAACTATTGATATTGTGATATGAATGCAGGAAAAACTTATAGGTTTCGAATATCAAATGTGGGACTACAAAATACACTTAATTTGAGGATTGAAGGACACAATATGAAGCTAATAGAAGTGGAAGGAACTCACACTCAACAGGTTACTTATTCTTCGGTGGATATCCACGTGGGCCAATCGTGTTCAGTTTTAGTGACAGCTGATCAACCAGTTAAGGACTACTATATTGCTGTGTCAACTCGGTTCATCAGCACAGAACTTACCAGCACTGCCGTTCTTCATTATAGCAACTCTGTTGTTCCAGTTTCTGGCTCTCCCCCTCGTGGCCCTACCTCCAATTATGATTGGTCTCTTCGCCAAGCTCGCACTATTCGGTACCCTTCTCTCTGTCATATGGAATTCAAGTCTCTTAGATCACTCGACTAATGTATATATGCACCATGTCTTATGTCTTGGCTAGGACCAACCTTACAGCCAGTGGACCAAGACCGAACCCACAAGGCTCATACCACTACGGTACTATCGACGTTACACGAACCATCCGCCTCTCAAATTCTGCAGGTGTAATCAATGGCAAACAACGGTACGCTGTTAATGGTGTCTCATTTGTACCTGCCGATACTCCTCTAAAACTTGCAGACCACTTCAACATTCAAGGCGTTTTCCATCTTGGAAGTATTCCTGATACCCCTTCCAACAATGGAATGATGCACTTAGACACATCGGTCATGGCTGCCGATTATAGATCATTTGTTGAGATTGTTTTTGAGAACCATGAAGGCATTGTTCAGAGTTGGCACCTTGATGGTTATTCTTTCTTCGTAGTTGGGTATGGACTTCTGTTTAAATACAGAGTTTTTTTTTTTGTTGAAAAAAATACAGAGTTTATACATTACTTTAAAATCAAAATTGATTACCGAAGACATTATCGTTTGCGTTTTGTGATGCAGGATGGATGAAGGATCGTGGACTCCTTCTAGTAGGACACAATATAATCTTAGAGACGCAGTTTCACGCTGTACTATTCAGGTTCAATCATGTCTTAAAACTAAAAAATTATCATAATAGTACTAAACTATGCTAAAATTTAACGACGGAATTCCAATTTTCTTGGATTTGCAGGTTTATCCAAATTCATGGACAGCTATTTATGTATCACTAGATAATGTTGGAATGTGGAACTTAAGAACGGAACTTTGGTCACGTCAATACCTTGGTCAACAATTTTATTTACGTGTTTATTCGCCAGTACAATCATCCAGAGACGAAAATCCCATCCCCCGTAATGCTCTTCTTTGTGGTAGGGCTACTCAGCTACTGTGATCCAAATTTTCGTCATGGTTCTAACTTGGAACTGTTTGAACGAATAGGTTACTCTTGTAAGCATAATTTGGGAC
This sequence comes from Eschscholzia californica subsp. californica, assembly GCA_002897215.1. Taxonomy (NCBI): domain Eukaryota; kingdom Viridiplantae; phylum Streptophyta; class Magnoliopsida; order Ranunculales; family Papaveraceae; genus Eschscholzia; species Eschscholzia californica. The sequence goes on along the minus strand of BEHA01001243.1, from coordinate 247,358 downwards.
TAAACTATCCTAAATCAAAAGGACGAAAAATGTTATTTTATAATAAGATGAAACCATTTTTAGTCATGGGACTACTACTTATGATTATAATCAGAATATAATGAGTTTGATATACTCCCTTAAAATAGAATTTGTGGAATAAATTTAATTTGACTCAAATTTTAGAATTTGAAAGAATTTGTATTATGTACAATTAGAAAAGAACATCATGACTGAAACACATGTTATTACCTTGATAAAATATTAATTAGATTTCCTAATCAAGAGATACACAGGTTACTATCCAACTAAAACGGATTTGCTTCAAGAATTGGATGATAAGTATTTTTTCTAATCAAGTATTATCACTATTTGACTCAACCTTATTTAATTGAATGAAGGAAAATGATTGGGCTGCCAATGTCAAAACCAACTCTAGAAAGAACATGAAATCAACCACTCAACTAGGGGTGGGAATCGGTCCGAATCAGGCCGGTCGGGTTCATGTTATTCATCGGGTCGGGCGACTCGGGCCGGTCGGGTTTTGAAACTCTCTGTCCAGTCGGGCTTTCAGGTTTAATCGGGCGGGTTATTTAAAAAATCCTAGTGCCCAAAACTCGTCCAAGTCCGTCAAACTTTTCGGGTTTTTCGGGTATCGGGGGGTCGAGTATCGGGTTTTCACCAGTTTCAAAATATCTCGGTCGAAATCACCAAAATATTTCTATTCCGATGGTACCGAAATTTCTATAGAAATTAAAATTTAATTAAATTTCTCTTAACAATGTTGTGTCAAGGGCATTCCTCACTTGGACGACAATATATGTATATATATATATCTAAATTATACACTTGAAATACTTTAAAAATATATCTATATATATGTTATACATGCATACATAAATACATACAAGGAAGCATACATATAATGTGCATATGTATTATCATATAAATGGATGACATTATTAAGCGGTTTATGTCGGGTAAAGATTATCGGGCAGGCTCGGGCGGGATGTCAGGTAGCACTTCAAAACCTGTACCCGACCCGTTGATTTTATCGGGTCGGTCGGGCTAAACCCGCCTTCGGGTTTCGGGTACCCGCGGGCTCTAACGGACTCGGGTACCCCCGACGGGTTTCGGGTTTGCGGAATTTTTTCCCAGCCTACATTCAACCGTCATGATTTGAGTGTCTATTCTCTCTAAATTCGTGTATCACATCTCCAAAAATATTTTGACCTCTGATTTTCATTTTCTCTCCAGACTCTTTTCACTTGTGGGAAGGTGTATGCCAGCAAAAATGATGGTATGCCCGCCAAGTATACCGGCGGGGGTATTTGGACAGGCATGATCTAGTGAGAGATTTGGCTTTCTCTCACTAGATCATGCCAGTCCAATTATCCTGGAGTTCGACCGGGATACTTGTCGGGCGTACCATCATTTTTGTATTGGTCGCGGTTTTGGGGAATAAAAAAAAATTCTCCGGGGAATAAAGACTTTTCTTAAAACTAGTCAAATAAGATTGACTTTTATGTTTCTTTTTTATTGTTAAGGGGCTACTAATTTTAGAAGATGCTATAAAAAAAAAGCTCCTTCATCTCATCACCTCATCTTCTCGCCACCTCATCATCTTCTCCGGCGAAGGTCGCCGGTCGGCTACCTTCAAACATAAAAAAATGTATATCATCAGTCTTGCCAATCTCATCATTATCATCCAAATTATAACTTTTTCCAAGCTTGTTGTCATCACAAAAACCATTTTTAGTACTACCCACTTCCAAAATAGGAATTGAGACTGAGCCAGAATTCAAAGATTCATCTTTAATTGAGAAATTTAAAGTCTCCCCATTGTTATCAATCTTTCCTTCATCATTTTTGGATGATTGTTGTAATGAGATTTCATCATGAGAAACGCTCTTGAGGAGACGAGGACCTCTTCTTTTGTGATTAACCACGTAAGGAGAAGGAGGATAAGATGATGCCGACGAAGAAGAATCAGGAAGTGGGGTTGATGCAGGAGTAGTATACAAAAGTGGTGAAACCAATTTTTGCCGATTGTTTTGATTTTCCTTATCTATATTAGGTCTCTTCTTCTCCAGTTTGGGAGCAATAGGGGGTTTCACTTTCCCCGAAGATTTTGGAGTGGTCGATGTAATAAACTATCTAAAGAAATTGCAATAAACGTCGGCATGGATTCTCAAGCATCAAAGTTTTTCAGAAAAAAAAAGACCCTTCCCTATTTATGATCCAAATCAGAAACACTAGAATAGAGAAAGCGTTAAAGATTAGCAGAGGAAGCTGAATATTAGAGTCAGAACCTCCTCTATAGTTGGAATCAAATACCTTTGAAGACCTAAATGCAGAACAATTGTCATAAAGAAATTGGGACCTGTTAAAATGATGGCTACAAGTTACAGCTCTGTAAAATGAAGATCATAGAGAGAGAGGAAACCCTAGTAAGGTGAGGTGAGGGGATGGATGGATTCCTTTTAAGATTCAAGGAGAAGATGTAAAAGAGAGATTCGAGTTTGTTTTTATTCGGGGTGCGGCCATCACATCTTAGTGCGTCGTGTCTATTCCCTATAAAAACTTATTCCCTACAGAATTTTCAAAAAAATCTGGATTCCTCCAGAATTTATTCCCCGGAGAATTTTCTTTATTCCCCAAAGCCGCGGCCTTTGTATTTTGTGATACAGGCATCTCCAAAAAGTGAGAAGACATAGCCACGGTGATAGTAGTGTTTGACTTTCTCCCCCTAGATCATGGCCGTCCAAATAATCCGGTTGAGATTCGGTCAGGATACTTGTGGGGCGTACTATCACCGTTTGAATGAAATATGTATAGAGGATTTTTCCTCCTATTGTAATGGTCCAAAAATTCACGAAGTTGGTCGGAAGGAATTGTGATTTTGGTAGCTTCTGGGTAGATAATAATACAACCCACTGTCAAAATAATCCAAATTTTCATAGTTACTTTCCTTCTCTCTCTAGATTCATCTCTTCCAGGCCTCTGTGTCTCATTTACTGCTGACAATTGATTCTCTCTCAATAAGTTGGATCAAATGATTAAACTCAAAATATGAGGTAATGGAACTCTTTCCTTTTTTGGGTATTTGTTGTTTTGATGATTTTCTTGTTTCTTGGGTATTGAGTTTTCATGCCTTTTAAGTGTTTGATCAAATGCTTCAATGAAGTTATTACATGGTTCATTGATCAGCTTATGAGTTTATCATCTTGTTTTTGAATTATGGCAAGAACTGATAATTGATCTCCTTAAACCAAAATCTTTCCTCTGATTTTCTCATTAATGTTTTTTCTAACTGATGAAACAATTGTATCTTCTAGAAAACAAATGCCTAAAGTCTATAGCATGAACTTTTGTGACCTCTAAAAAACAGAAGAGAAGAAGAAATGAAGTGAGAAGTATGTCATTTATTGAGTAGAGGGGAATTGAGAAAGAAAATAGAGAAACACAACTTGGGGTGGAGTTTGTGTTTTTGGTCATTTTCGAAAACCATGTTTACATGTAAAAGTAGAAATAAAATCATTTATTGAGACGATTCGTGTGAGACAGTTATACACCATGTATCAATGTTGAACAAATTAATCTATTAGGAAAACTATAGGATGTATTTGCAGTTGTGATCTTCTTAACTTCTTGAAAGTAATAACAGGCTTTTGATATGGTGACCAGTCCTACCAATATCATATGAAACTTGTTTCACAGATTTGGAAACAATATGTTTTAGCTTCTGGGCACTGGTCCATCCGTCCATGAAGATGGGACTCGAAGCGCAGAAACCTATTTAGAAAAAGAAAAGTGATTACTTCAAAATGAGCTAATAAAGTATAGTCCATGGGTTAGACACGAGTATGTTTCATGCTAACATCGTGACAAAGTTTTGTCCATTAAGTTCTACTCTTACTTATAGTGCAATCATTGTTACCATGATGGTATGAACTGCATAATGGATGATGATATTCTTCGTTTTAACTTTAGACCCTCTGCAGAAGCTTGTTCTAATGTGGGGCGTTTGTCCAAACTCCAAACTTCCTCATACCTAAAATGAAGCATTTTTGTTTGTAGAACATATGATCTTTTACTAAATTCTAAATTATTATCACGTCTCGTTGTTGATGCTATCTTTGAAATTGTCACTGTGCTTTTGTATTGTATCGGCATTAAGAGGTGATGGAAAGATAATATTGCAAATAACAGATCAACTTTCAACACAGAAATCAACAAGAATGCAAAGCTTATTTGAAAAGGATTAGTTTGTCTTCTTTTTTTCAAAAATGACTCTTAAAGAAGTTCTATTGTCCAAGCCAAAGGAGAATTGGATTTGGTTTTCGATGACTCTGATCCTCTGTATTGAAAGCTGATTTGATTATAAATCCCTTAAAGCGTATCTTTTCATCTAATGCGACTGGTCATTGTCACCGTATCTTATAGACTGATACCTCAAAAAATTGTGCAGGTGGTTATTCGGGAAATTGGATTCCTGAGCTTCATCCTTCTTGCAGTCTGTATACCAACCAACAACTTGAGTTAGCAATCTTTTGGTCATAGTCAAATTTCGCTGGTACAAGGGGAAAAAGAGTTCCTAGTTGCTAATGCTGGAAAATCTACAGGTTAAGTTCTTCAAGACTTTACCAAGTCTACAAAAAATAAAAATAAAATACATAAATGGTTCTTCTCTCACATCTTAATCATAAACTCTTTCCATTAGCGAAGGTTCAATTTCCCTCCGCGACTGCACAGAAACCAATAATTCTTGATTAAAAAAAGATAATTTTTATTACAGCCACATGTAAGGGAAATCTTGAAAGAAATAAAGCTGGTCGTTGATTTTGTTGCTACTTTTAAAGTGGATTTTGATGAATTTGTTTAATCTTTACAACATTGTGGCAATATATTTATTACGTCCTTGGGCCAGTCTTTAAGATTATACTTTTAGTGAAATATACTTCACATCAACCTCATGTCTAATCTTGGTATTCCGGAGATATATATAGTAAATTATGTTTACAAACTATAGTTGTTTATATTAAGACAAATGAATTGTAACCTTCTAGATGCATGTACCTTAATCGGGATTCTACCTACTGACGATATATATAGCACTATTGAGTTAGTATTACTAACTCCCAGTGTCAGCTGTTTCTCCTCCGTTTTGGTCGAAGGAATAAATCTGTGGTTTGGGGTTAATGGCAGATTCGAATCGATCCACAACCAGTTGGTAGATCAAGATATTTTCTCTGTTTGCCCTTCATTAATCTAGATCTTTTCTCCTGATGGGTAATCCTCTTTCATTTACTGATTTTTTGAGCTCAATCAAGAAAGAAACCATGGTAGCGGATTTTTCTCAAACTCCACCTGACCTCTTAGATTTTATCTGTAATAAATTCACCAACTTAATTGATTATGTTAGATTTCGTGCCGTCTGTCCTAAATGGCGTTCCAGTACATCACCGATCCCCCGCAACCTACCTACACAAATCCCATGGATAATACTTCCATTTGATCCAAAAATTAAGAACTATCGTTGTCTCTTCAATCTTTCAGAAACGAGTATTTACTTGTCAAATCTACCGGAGCTATGTTCAGGTAGCAAGATTGCTTGCTGTGGGTCTTCGCAAGGGTGGCTTACTTTATTAGATATCGACGCAAACATGTTTCTCTTCAACCCCATCACAAGGAATCGAGTACAACTTCCACCTCTAACATCGTTCCCAAATATATTAGGTTTTGAAATTCGAAATGATGGTGGAGAGTACCTTCTCCAGAGTTCTCATTCCGGAGAAATTTATCCCCTTAATTTTTATGAGATGTGTGATGGATTCATTCAGAAAGTCGTTTTGTCTTCAAATCCTAATTCTTCAAACGAAGATTACATTGCTGTAGCAATCTTTCATTCACAGCGCGGACTGGCTTTCTGTAAAAAAGGCAGTGAAGTTTGGAACATGATACATGATGTTCCTGACAACAATTACATTCATGATGTCATATATTACAAAGATTTATTCTATGCTGTTTATCCTACAGGATCTCTAGTAACTTTAGATCTTATTAATGGGGTTACTAAACAAGTGCTTGTAAGATCATCACCAATCACGGGGTCTACTAGTGAGATCCTTTATCTCGTGGATGTGTTGGGAGATTTATTACTTGTTTGCCGGCATATTGAGAATTTACCTTGTAATAAGCTTAAGTATTTGCCTTTAGGCTTTGACAAAAGTTGCCTTAACAATTTTAGCTTTGAAACAGCTGGGTTTGATGTTTATACATTTGATTGGAGCGAGCACGAATGGGTAAAAGTTACCAACTTAGGAGATAGGGTATTGTTCGTCGGTGGTGGATTTTCGTCCATGTGTTTCTCAGCTACTGATAGCCCTGGATGTGAAGGAAACTGCATCTATTTCTCTGATGACTACTCAGGCATGTACGATGATGGACCTGGACACTACGATATGGGTGTGTTCAGCTTAGGGGATGGTAGTATTAAACCACTTCCATATCGTGTCCCCAAGACCTGGTTTAAAAGTCGTCCTCCCATTTGGTTTACACCTAATCCATGTTAAGTTTGAACCTTTGAAATTATGTTCATGGGTGTTCGGTTCTTAGTCTCTAGCTTCAGATCTTATGTTGCGCTTCTAATAAATCAAGAAACAGCTTTCTTCATGTTGCTTAATTGTACTCTCTTTCTTTCTCTCTCATCAATTGAGTAATATGATGATAATCTCTGCTACCTGTTGTTTTTTGTAATGAAGGCTGATGATTTCTTTAGCTGATTATACTTATTAAGTTAATTCTGATTGAAATGTTGGTTTGGTTTTATTTCTAAAATTCTGTTTGTGCTAAAGGCTGTTTAAGTCAATGAATGGATGTTATCTTGTACATGATCCTCCGGATTTCTCAGGTTTATGTTTTGACCCGAGTAAGCAGTTCAAATAATCCTAGAGTTTGTTTATGTTCTCTAACCGCTGCCTCAAGATGTGAAATATTTTCTACGTGCAGGAGATTGTTGTTGATATTGAGCTTCTACTTGCCAACAACATGAGACACCACCAAGGTAAGACCGTAAGAGTTGAAGTTTCGCGTAAAAGCTTTAATATGAGATGAAATGGAGAGATTTCTCCCTACCCATTTTATCATTTTTCTTTGAATTGTGTCGTTATTTTGGTAGGCTGTTAGTATTGTGATCTTCTATATGATTGGAATATCTTATCTACGATCTAAATGATTTTGAGCGTTTTCTTGTATGTACCGGTAGAACTTGGTGATATCGACTTTACTTGTGTTGACTCATTTACGAGGAACTAGATAGTGAGAATAGGTCTTACATATGATACAAGGTTTTTGCCTTGTTATGAACTTGCGGCCGGAGGTCAAGAGGTTCTCTTTACTTTACCAATCTAGATGCCAAACCTACCTGAAAGATCAGGTGGATTCTATTACATTAAATAGAAGTGGTATAAGTATTACTCGAGATCTGAATTGACTCGTGCGTTTAGTTTGTTAGCAGGGCTGAGTCAGGTCGATGTTAGTTCTAAGTTGTGAACAGACATAATATAAGATTAAGATTGAAATAAGAAACTAATGTCTAATATACTGTAAATTGACTATTTTTGTGAATCTAATTAACACTAATCAGATTTTGGGAGAGTTAAATTTGAGAATCAAAATCTAAAAAGTGAGAAAAAAACATCAGCCTTGATGTCAAATTATTTGCTCTCCACTTTGAAGCCAGAGACCGACCAGTATTGATGACTTTTTTTTTTCTTTACTACGTCAAAAGCTATATCTTGTCTTCTTTCTCTAATTCTACTTCCTTTGTTGAAATATCTTTTTTTAGGACCATTTCTAATTTGGTCCCTATTTGTGACAGACTGAAAAGTTTGGTTTACATATTTGTCCAACATTCGAATTTGGTTTTGAAGATTAAATTTTTGCTAGTCAAATTTAATTGTCAATGTTTTTTTGTAGTTTTCCCTTATCTGAAATTCTCTTGCTTGTTCTCTCCTTATGACTAGCTCGAATGGGTTGCCAACGGATGGTTGACCGACCAACTTTTGGCAAGCTCTAATTTGAAAAGAAAACTCTTCCTACCATCATTACCACAGCCACCACAATATACGAGGAGAAAGAAAGAATATAATGGTGATGGGGTGGTGTTGTAGGTGGTAGTGGTGGGGTGGTGGAGATGAAGAAGAAGGTAGTTCCGTATAAGTTGTCCATTGGTCGTATTTGGCATCCCAATTTGACCGGTTTCAGAGAGAGGATAAGGAGGAAAATATTTTTGAAAAAAAAGAAAAGAGGACGTTGATTGTTATGTTTGAGTAACAAAAATACGTTTTGAGTCTAAATTAGAATGTTTGGATAAACACACAAGCCAATTTTTTTATTTGGTCACATGCTTGGAGACAAATTGGAATTAATAGTTGTTTTACATGCAATCCTACATCTAGATGGCTTATACTATGGTGGATACAAGTTATTGATAAGAGAACATTGACTGGCCAGCAACTCATAATTAAGTTGGTAGGTCATGTATTCCGAAATTCTACATGTCTTAGGTTGGATTCCTAGAAGTGAAATCCACAGCCTATTAAACTTTGAATTATTAAAAGTATAATGATGGATTAAATGTAATCTTTTATTTAGAGCATCGTTGATGCAACAACATATCTTTGAAATTCTGAGTGTCAGGTAAGATTATTTCAATCTTTTTTAAAGTGAATTCTAATGTAAAATTCGATCTAGATTTGACACTTGTTAAATATAGATATCTAATTCTATCATTTTTAAAATTTGGGTAAACAATGTCTTCCATTTTCAAAACTTTCATCAAAAAAAAAAAAGAAATTTGAAACACTAGCTGATTTTATTTACCGAAAATAAGAAGTTTTGCCCTTGTTTTACATAAACACCTTGATTTTCTTATGTTAGAACAACTAAGATAAAACTCTAGATAATCATTCTTGAGGCAAGAATTAAAGTAGTCGGCAATAAAATTTAGAGAGATTATCCTCAGAATATGAATAACTTAGGGTAAGATGGTGACTCCTTTAACAAAAAGAAAAAGGTAGATGGTGACATTGCCTCTTCCTGTCTGGATTGCTCTTAAACTATATGTTGGTGCCGGCATTCTCCTTTGGCATTCTCGAACCAGACAAAATTGGAGATGGCTGTCACTAACAAAAACTAAAGAAACCCTAGACACCCTTAATTTATTTTTGATTTTAACTCTTATGTGTCCCATGACTGTAATGAATCTTTTTTTTTTCATTTTGATCTTTTTTTTTGTGTTTTCGAGAAATATCTACGTTTGTTTCTACAAGACATTGATGCATCATCCAGATGTGATAAATACTGTAATTATTAAAGTTAAACCACTTAGACAACTAAATGTTGACTTTTTTGTTGAAAGACTTGTTGAAAGACTACAATTGTTATATACTATACGAATAAATTTCGACTTTGATGTAAGTCATTTGTGTGCCAAACAAGGCATCTAGAAGCTAGAGAGACTGACTTTTTTGTGTTCAAAGTTGAGAGACTGACTTGAGATCACTTATGTACTCAATTGCATCGTTATCATATTTTTTGGCCACTTTTTATATCAGATGTTGGATATTATATCCAGACGGTTGAGATTGAAACCAATAATTTTCTTGTTTTAGTTTGGCAAAAATGATGGTAAACTCCAATACGTGAAGATATTATTCTCAAAACTTGATGAGTCACTTTAATTTGACTTGGTCCAGAGATAGCAGCAATCTTTGTAACTCCACATGTAACTAATATGCATCACAAAATAGAATCATTGAAACAAAAAAAAACAAAAACAAAATAGAATCCGAAGATATCTATGAAAAGTCTTTCAGATTTGTGTGTTACTATCTGTCGGCAACTGTCTAAATTTGCTTTAGTAACTCGACAAAATAAAAATTAGAATGTTAACAACATTCTCACAAAAAATAGTTCTCAATACGAATCAAGTGACGTAGACACAATATATTTAAATAATTGAATTGAAATGAAAAACTGGATGAAGAAGCCACAACTACATTTTGTGTGATATTATCAAATCGAAGGGGCGGAATATTCTCTCATGTAGCGTGAACAAGTGTGCATCTTGTGAAGTGGAATTATATTAGTATAATATTTACAAAGACGTAGACACAATATTTTTCACAAGCAAGTGGTTAGAATGGGGACCATACCCTCCTAGACTTCAACTCATGTTCTACTCAATTAAATTCCTAATGAAATTACCTCATTTCATTGAATCTTGGAGTATTAAAGAAATTTCACAAAACCTAACCCAAGATCCTTACAAATACACAAACTCTCCTTTATAATACAATACACAAATTCTCTCTCCCTCTCTCTCTCAAACTCTCAAACTCTCAAACTCTGCAAATACAGATAAAACCATGAAGATTAGTTGGTCAGAACTTCAACCTGAATTGATTGAGATAATTGCTACTAAAATAACCAGATACATAGATTACATCAGATTTCGTGCTGTTTGTATGAATTGGTCTTCTTCTTTACCACCATACCCTCTTCATCTACCTAGTCAATTTCCATGGCTAATGCTTCCTTCCAATTCCCACAGTGGAACTCGTAGAGGTTTCTATAATCTTTCTGAGAAAAAGATTCATCATTTATATTTACCTGAATCACTTGGAACTCGTTGTTGTGGATCTTCTCAAGGTTGGGTTGTTTTAATTGAACAAGATCCAAATATTTTTGTATTAAATCCTCTCACTAGAACTCAAATCCAACTTCCACCATTAACAACCTTCCCAAATAACCTAAATTTCAATATGGGTAGACGTAATTTGCATCATTTGCATGATTTCTTCATCAAAAAAGTTGTTTTATCTTCGATCCACGAGGATAATGAAGATTTAATAGCAGTAGCAATTCTTACTCAAACAGGGGAATTAGCTTTTTGCAGAAAAGGAGGAGATTCATGGATATTGATTGAAGATATTGCAGAAGGTTACTGTCTGGATATAACATTTTACAATAACCTTTTTTATGCTATAAATCGAAATGGGTCGGTCACCATTTGTGATTTTAATGGTGGTTCTGGTTCTGGTTCTGGTTCTGATTCTGATTGCGGACCGTTAGTGAAAGTTATAGAACCACCATTACCAGTATTGGATGCAACAATACTTTATCTAGTAGCTTCATTTGATGAACTACTACTTGTTACTAGACATGTCGATATTTTAGATGAACCGGAACTTGATACTTTTCTTCATAAAACAACTAGGTTTCATGTTTTTCGATTGGATTCAAGTGAGTTAGAATGGGTAAAGGTAACGAATTTAAGAGAATGTATATTGTTCTTGAGTGCGAATTCATCTTCGTGTTTATTAGCTTCTGACGTTTCAAATGGTTTCGAAAGGAATTGTATTTACTTTACAGATGATTACTTTGAAGCAAGCGACGAAGGTATTCCTACTTATGATATGGTTCTTGTGAATAATGATATGGGTATGTATAACTTAGGAAATGGTAGTTTTAAACCATTACCATATTGTACGGGTAAGTATCGATTACTTTGGCCTACTCCGACTTGGTTTATACCGAATCCGTGTTGAGATGGAATCAAATTGAACTTGTATTTGGGAACGTTTTGTTGTTTCTACACTTTCAGATGTAAGAAGGTGTAAATTATATATTTGTTAATTCACACTTATATTGATTATTCCTATTCTCAAAGCAATTTTTTGTCAATAATTGTGAGCCATTAACCTAATCTAATTAGACCCCTAAAAAGGTAATGAAGTGTTGTAAAACTTTAGTCCCATATCATAAGTTGAAGATATGTGACCAAAATTGGTAGGTTATAAAGTGAGACTTAGTGGAAGATGTAAATTATCTTTGCGCTTGGGGCAATGACGTAGCTAGTGAGGTAATAACCGAGGCACGTCAATTGCTAGTTGAAAACTATTTCCAAACCCCCTCCTCGGCCTTTGGCTCAGCCTAAGGCAGAATTTCTGGAAGGGCTCCCTCTAAACAAGGGTAAAGCCCTACAATTCCACTAATCTAAATTTTGATTGAGGGAATGCTCAAACCTTCCTACCCGGCAGAAAATCTGCTCCCTTGTACACTTACCATTTTTACCTGCCACACTCTCATCTCCTTTGACTTCAACAAAAATTTTCATAGATGTGAATGTATATAATAAAAATGGTGAGTGCATTTAAAATTTTCCCCTTTTGTATTGTGTATGAGAGGTGTATGAGAGGCCTGCTAAACTGGGCCCTCATTGGAATCACGTGACAGGGCCATAATGTGAAAGTGATATTGGCCCAACCCAAATATACCAGCCCAATGGTAGAATTCCCAGACCCCAACCTACCCACAACAATGAGGGATAACGGCTGACCCAAAATGTGCTAATTGACGCAACCAAAACTGCCCCACAAATCCTTACTTCTTCCCCTTTCATAAAGTTCATGAGTTAGGGTTTCGATAAAATCCCGATCAGCCTCTTATCCTACTTAATGGAAAAAACTCGGTTAGGGTTTCAATAAGAAAGTGTTGAGAGACTACAGAGATCGAAAATACTCAAATAGAGAAGAAACACAAACTAGTTTCTTGACTTCGATGACAAAAAAGTTGAAGATGGTGGTGCCGGCACAACAGCGACTGGATCCTGCTGCCGACGCCAACAACAACACCAATGACGCCATTGTTTCAACAACCCCTCTTGCTCTTGGAGGTAATAATATGTGTTATGAATTAATGCTTGAAATACTAAGCAGACTTCCACCAAAATCACTGATGCGATTCAAGTGTGTAAGTAAGAGTTGGTTGTATTTGATTGAAAAAGATAAGTACTTACACAGTTCTCAATCATCAAAATCACACCAAAAACTCCTTATAACTAGTTCACTTAACAGGGGCATAATTTTTTCACCCTAGATTTGTTTCAACCTAAAAGTAGGTATGTAAGAAGATATTCGCTTCAACGGGAGAAAGGTTGCATACTAGTATCTGCTTATGGTCTATTTTGTTATGTGAACTATAGCGATTTTTCTGTTAAAATCTACAATAATTGCATTAGAGAAAAAACAAAATGGATCAAATCAAATATAGGAAAAGATCCCACACTTTCTTATTCCAAATATCCTATTTGTGGGTTTGGATTTGATCCAATTACTCAAAAACATAAAGTAATATTCATGTGGGGTAGATCGGTGAATGAGCGATATAAATATCTAGATTTTGAGGAAGTGCCTGTTTGTGAAGTGTTGACGGTTGGTGAAAATACTTGGAGAACCATTGAAACTGACACGCCAAAAAAAATTGTTATTGGAGACCCAATTTATGTGAATGGTTCTTTATATTGGTTGGAAAAACCCGTTTGTCCCAATCTTCTAGAAAAAAAGAATATTGATAGCATAGTGGCATTTGATGTTGGAAAGGAGAAACTTAAAGTGATAAAGTACTCTAACGATATTATCAAGAGTCGTCTTCCTGGTGCTTTTTGTATTGAACAGTTATTGGAAGTTGATGGACATTTAGCTTTAATAGACCAATGGTGTCGTTTTGAAAATGGGAGATGGTCCAAAACAAAGATGAAGTTGTGGATTTTTATCGAGGATGGGAAGGAGGAGAATAGGTGGATTGAAGAACCAATTGAATTGCCTTGCCATATGAGGAATAATAAACATGCTTATGTTTTCAAATCGATTGCAGGAACAAATAAATTAATAATAACAACTACACCAAAACTCTTGGCAAACTCTGAAGATGACAACGATAATGTTTTCAATTTATATATTTATGACAGGAAAGAGAAGAAATTGAAGGAATATGGTAATCTCACCAACCCAAGGAATAAATTGCTAAGAAAGCTTTTCATGTGTCCTTATTTGTGTAAGGCTTCAATTATCATGGAGAGTATTTATCCAGTTCAGATACGAAACAAGTGGTGACCACCATTATTACTAGAATGATTTGCTGTGGTATATGTTCACATTGTCATCTTCTTTTGTTTTATTCCAACATTAATGAATATATAAATTAAATCAGTACCTTTGCTTGCTCAAAAAAAAAAAAAAAAACTGCCCACTATGTAAGACACCCGAGAAAAACATTCGTGGGAAAACCGGAGTTGGTAGTTGGTCTATGTTTTTTTTTCAAAAATCGACTAGGATCTACGTTAGTTATTAGAAGGCATTGATACATCATAAGATGTTATGAGCACGATAACCGCCTAAGTTAAACCATAATGAAAGAAGTCTAAAACCCGACAACATGAAAGAAGCCTAAAGTTCGACAACATGAAAGAGGCCTAAAGCCCGAGAACATGAAAAAGTCTAAAGCCCGACAAATTTATGGAGTATATTATGGCCGCGACTTTGGGGAATAAAGAAAATTCTCCGGGGAATAAAGTCTTTGGTCAACAACATTAGGTCTATAGGACATATTTGTTTTGAGTCCAAAAATTGAATTTTTCGAGTTGTGCTCCCTAATCTTCCTCTCTTCTCTTCTTGTTTATTATGCTTATCCTCTCTCTACCTTTCTCTCTCCTAATTTACTTTGATAATCTTTATAATCTCAACCCTAATCACAACACTCCACATCAAAATTTAAATCATCATAAACACCAAGAAGCCACCATGAAACATGAATTTTTTTCTCTCTACTAAAATACCACCATTAATTGCACCAACATCAACAAACCCTAATTTTCTTTATTACCTACCTGTTTCTGTGTAGTATAGGAACACTTCTTCAATAACACCATTCCAATCTAACTTGAACCCAATGTCCATTAAGTGAGTGGTAGTGAAAATCACGGTCTTCAAATTGGGTTTCTAATTTGTTACAGAGTCTTAGTTTTTCCTTTTTATCAAACTCAACAAATTTCAACCTAGGTGTTAGAGAAGAAGATCAAAAATCGCATACCTCACAGAAGAAAACACGGTTGGTTCTATTGCTTTGAAGAAGAATAAAAAATGAGTGTTAGATTCAGCAAGAGAGAGATAGGGCGAAATAGGTTGAGGAGGGAGAGAGGAAGAGATGAGAAGAAGATTAGGGTGCAAAAATCGAAAAACTCAATTTTTGGGTTGAAAACAAATATGCCCCTCAAATCTTGTTGACCAAATATTCCCCGGAGATTTTTTATTATGCCCCAAAGCCGTGGCCTATATTATTTACTTTGTATATTGCCTAAATTGCATCGGATAAATCTTGATGACAAACTGCTTCCACCGAGACTCGATCCACGACCTCATAGGCGTAAGTAGGGGTGGGAATCGGGTGGGTTCAGGTGTCCTTTATGACGGGCTCGGGCGGATCGGGCACAGAAAGGTGTAACCCGCCATTGATTGTCGGGCGGATCGGGCCGGGCATTTTGCCTCAATCCCACAGCCTGACCATGCCCGCAAACCCGGTCGGGCTTTAGCGGACGCGGGCCGATCAGGCTACGGGTTGCCCGTGAAATCCTAGGGTTTGAACTTCGAGTCAGAGAGTACAAAAAAGTTAGGGTTTTTTTTAACTTGTTAATAAGATTCTGTCTTAGACTTTTACAGATTTAGCAATGAAAAGATCTATTAATAGATGAATAATTCTATTGTGTTGATGCACAAAGTTAAAGAGCTCATTATTCGAAATCCATTGAATGATTTAATGAACGTTGTCTTATTATTTCTGACTCACTAACTAGGGTTGATCCGATCTGACTCGGATTTAGCAGACCTGGTCTTAGGTCGGATTGGGTTCAGTAGTGTCATCCCAGCCCCTGATAAGCAACACTATATAAGACCATTATTATCGGTCATCTTCGTTATATTTAGTCACAGACATCTTTTTTCGATTATTTCTTCTATTTTTTCCGTTCTCCTTTTGTACTTCGTCTTTGGGAGCATTCAACATGTTAGATATGGAGTCATATAGGTGGATAAATCTTGTTGTATGTTTCCACTTTATCATGTTTCACTCCCTCTCACTGTCTCCGTCTATTGAATCATCTTTCCACTGTTCAAATATCTTACATTCAACTGAGCTAAACTATTCAAATAAATTGAGCTTTTCAAGTGATGAGCAGATTTTCGAGATTAATAATCCCAAACTTAAAATCAACAAAAAAATATGTTCAAAATATATTCCCTTATGAACATATTTTTTCTACAAAATAATTATTTTAAATATATATTTTTTTCAAAAATCTTTTTTCTTTTCAAAAGCTGATTTTCGGAAACCTTTTTTTCTTGAAAACTGTTATTTCTTGAAAATTATTTTTTATTTTCGAACTGTTTTTCCCAGAACGCAATTTTTCTTTGATAACCAAAATTTCATGAAGACCATTTTTCCTGGAAAAAAATTCCCAGGCAAAAACGGTTTTTGGAAAAAAAATAAAAAATCGTGAAAAACATTTTTTCGGAAGTTTCGATTACCGAAAAAAATGTTTAAAAAAAAAAAGAAATTTCGAGAAAAAAAATCATTTTTCGGAAAAAATATCTTTCTGGAAAAATGCTCTTTCTAGAAAATTAAAAGAACTGTTCGAAAAAAAATGAGTTTTGAGAAAAGGGGTTCTTCAACTTTTTTGAAAAAAGTGTTAAAAAAACATATAATAATAAATCTTAAGATTCTTATTAGTTAACAAACAAATAAAAAAAAATTACTTGGGCTCATGAATCTCTGGAATCATGAACCCGAAGGACTCATGAATCCACGGATTCATGATTACGTCGTCCAAACACACCATCATCGTTTTCTTTTGTTAGGTATTGTAACTTCAACCCCAAGGTTAAATCTAAGTATCCTTATGTATCCACTGCCCAAATTGTCTGAAGCAAAATTATCTACATCAATTACGTGCTTGGGTGGTCTTTTTTTTTAACAAGAAACTTTATTTCATTTAAGCATTATCACTTTGGATACAAGTTTCAATACAATTCGGAGTATTAACCCTATTCCAAACACCGTAGACATCGTTGTGTATTGCTAATGTTGCTAATTCATCTGCCGCCGTATTGCAAACTCTCGAGCAGTAGCAAAACTGAACTGATTCGAAAGTAGCTTCCAATATTGTATATCACTGAATATTAGTTTAAGTTTTTTTTTTTTTTGAAAAAGTATTGGTTTAAGTTGCTAAGGGATGATAGTGTCTTATTGGAGCAAGTCATTTATGAGTGATTGAGAGTCACTTTCTATTATGATCTATGTCAATTCTGAAACCGCCTCGTGATTTACTCGACTACCCTAATAGACGAAGAAGGCTTATATCTGACTCTGACCCGCCCAAATTAAACTACCGGTGAGGCGTGAGCGCCCATAGCTGCCTGAGGACCCCTTTTAAAATCACCCACCTAAATTTCTACGTGAAGGCAAAATCACAAAAGAGCTCTCAGATGTAATAAAATTTCAATTTTGATCCTCCAAACTGCTCAAAATGATATTTCGACCCTCTAACTAATGGTTCTGTTAAAAAATTTAAATTCAATTTTCGGTTTACCAGGTCCCAAAGTTGATCAGAGAAAGGACTTTAGTTGTCAATTGTTGGTCTCTGAGGTACAATCAAGATCCGATTAGATAACATTTACAACTTTCGTCGTGTCAGTGGGAAAACCTTGACAGAGAAACAAGTTACAAAGTAAAACAAATTCTAGAGAGAGAAAGAGTCAGGTATAGGTCATAGACTCCTATAGACCCCCCCACAGCTTCCTTCTCTCATAGAGTAGATGAAGAAGTGGGTAATTCTGGGTTCCGCCGAATTTAATTAATTACTACTTCATTACTGATGAAAGAAGAAGAAGAAGAAGAAAGAGACTGATTTCAAATCTGTATTTATTAACATCTCCATTAAAAGCCAATACTGTATAACCGTTACATACCACGTGTCAACTCTTTTAATTGCTTATCTTTCTCTCTCTCTCTCTTGTTTTTCTTCACTCATTAACCATTACCCTTTTTTCATTACTTTACCCACCAACCTAATTTATCTCTCTAAGTAAAAGTCCATCCATTTCTTCTAAGATTTTCCGGCGACGTAGTTGCCGGAAAATGTCTTCTTCTTCGACGGAAACAGAGCAAGATTTTGTGAAGGAAAAGGAAGAAAAGGGTAGATGTTGTTATCCTACTCCCCTTGCCTCTCATGAAGAAGTTGTAGAAAATCCCACTGTTTTCATGGATACTCTAATTCGATTTCACTCTTTAATGGGTACTCGATTCATGTAAGCTTGTTTAATCTTTAATGGGTTTTAATTTGTTTTGTTTAATCATTTTGATTTTGTTCTAATTTTTTAACAAGGATAGAAGTTTTTGTACTTTTATGTGGTTCTGTTTTCATTTAATCCAAAAGATAATGTTTTTTCAAAAGAAGATAAATCTTATGAGTTGTTTCTATCAACCACAGTTTTAATCCAAAAGAGAAAATGGGTTTGTTTTCTCTCTCCTTTTTAGAGAGAGAAAATTCAAAAAAAAAAATGTCTACTTGTATACAAAATTGGTGGTTTCAGATACCCACCACCCCCTGTTCAAACACTTTTTGTAGTACCCATTTTTAGGGTTT
The DNA here is from genome assembly GCA_002897215.1 of Eschscholzia californica subsp. californica. Classification (NCBI taxonomy): domain Eukaryota; kingdom Viridiplantae; phylum Streptophyta; class Magnoliopsida; order Ranunculales; family Papaveraceae; genus Eschscholzia; species Eschscholzia californica. Next base: position 228,835 of record BEHA01001243.1, on the reverse strand, counting down.
TGATTCTTTGTTTTGTTGTTTAAGGGTTCCAATAATTGGAGGAAAAGAGTTGGATTTGCATACTCTATATGTGGAAGTTACTAAAAGAGGTGGTTTTCAAAAGGTAATTTGATCTTCAACAAACCAAACCCAAACCCAAACTCTGTTTTTTTTTGTCAGTTCAAATTGATTCAAGAATTTGATTTTTTGTTTGTTGATGAAATTGAAGGTTGTAAAAGAGAAGAAATGGAGAGATGTTGGAAATGTATTTAGATTTGCACCAACAGCAACAAGTGCTTCTTATGTGTTGAGAAAACATTATTTGAGTCTTCTTCATCAGTATGAACAAGTTCACTTTTTTAAGCTTCAACCTCATTTATTCACTCCAACAGGTATAATACTATATAATAATAAATGAACTTTCTCTCTCTAAACCCCATTTTTTAGAAATGGGTATGATTCTTTCTCTCTCTAGATTGTCACTCTAAGACTAGAAAGATTGGTAGTTTTTCTTTGATGGGTTTCCTGTTTTGCTTGTTGAATCATTCAGTTATAGTGGATTTATTTGAACTTTTTTTAATTAATTCTTTCAGTGGGAATACCAGTAAATGAGAGTGGTTCAACAAGCAAAGTTGAAAGTTCTGAGCCAAAAGTTCTTTCTGCTCATCAGTTCATGCAAATAGTTCCAGAGAAGAAGACAAATAACGCTTCTGATACACAAACTGGAGGTAAAAAAAAAAAAGTAATTTCTATTTTGAAAACAAAAATTTTATTTATCCCTCCATTTTGGTCCCTCCCCCAACCCTCTGCCGATGTGGCGACATACCACTGGAGTATATTTTCTCACAATTCTCTCTCCAATTGCTCTACACTCAAGTGATATGTTGGCACATCGGCGGAGGGCTGGAGGAGGGACCAAAATGGTGGGATGAATACAATTTCTCGAAAAATATCCATCAACTTTTAAAACCAGTGTGAATGTCTTGTTTTTCCACTTCTCTTTTACCCCCTGCGTATAGGGATATCTAGATATCCCTATTTTGTTCTCCAGAGTTAAAACCCGAATCCTATCTTTTTCCCTCTTGCATCACTATAAGCTACCCAAGCTTTGGTTCGTATGCTTGTGGATAAAGAAGGCCGAAATTTCTTTAGGTAGTACTTTTAAAAGAGAGATCTGGCCTTTTGGAATCCATAACCGTTTGACACAAATTTTGGTAGCTTACAATGATGCAAGAAAGAAGAAAATAGTAACTCGGTTTCGGTAAGAACGGGATTGAGATCGAGTAGTTTCTTGTTCTTTATTCTTTGGCTTGGGAAGAAATTGTAGGAGGGAAGAAGTTAGGGTTCGGGTTCGGCCGTAGAGAAAAAAAATAGGGATATCTAGAAATATCCTTATATACGGATGGTATGAAAGTAACAAAAACAAAACAATCTCACAGTATCTAAAAATGTTGGAGGATATTTGTCCGAAATACTACCGACCAGGGGTATTTATCAAAATTCCCTAAAGAAAATGGGCGCGCTTCCTCTTTCTTTGTTTTGATTTGTTAGTTGACTCAAACTGAGGAAGGGGGATGGGAATTTAGGCGGTCATGATACTTCGGAAAATGCACGTAAAATTTTAATACTGTGAAAGTTTTTTTGACATTTTTACCCCTGTGTAAAGAGATATCTAGAATTTTTAGGTATCCCTTTATTCTCTTTTAGCCAGCTGAACCCGACTCCCTCTTCTTACCTGTATAGGGAGGCATAGGGTTCAGCTGGTAAAGGGCAAAATAAGGGAATATCTAGAAATTCCAGGTATCTTTTTATACAAGAGTAAAAGAACATAAAAAATGATACTTAACAGTATCCAAAGTTCCAAACTAGGAGGGCATTTGACCAAAAAACCCCTTGACCAGGGGTATTTCCTCAAATTTCCGAGGAGGATTCTCTCAACCAAACTCGTCCTGGTCAAATAAAAGGTTAGGCTTGAGACACTAAGTAATGGTATGAGATAATTAAAAAAAGAAAGATAATGGTATGAGATTATGTGACTACTGTATATTTATGTAAAGTGGATGGTGTAGGATCAGTTCATTTGATCAACTTTCCGTTCTTGACTTTGAGTCTTTGACCATTGCGGCTGCAAACTATAAGAGAGTAATGTTTGAACATTTTTGTTGAGAGTAGCATGTATCGCTAATGCGAGGTCGTCTATCAAGGAGCACTTGAAGGTTGAGGGTCTAGGGCTTAAGGAAAGATGGGATTACTTAAATCTAGCCCGCTTACAATTTGTCTTCAAGGGGAGGGCTAGTAGAGGAGCCCTATTCGGATTGCTTACTCCTTCCATGCCTTAAACCCTCGAAAAGAAAAACCTTATTTGAGCTTCCCTGAGAAGAGTATGTTTGACATAGGACTTTACGATACCAAAACATTAAAGTGTTCACCATGTATCCCCACCGAAAGGGCTATGTATCAACGGCGATAAAGGTCTAGGGTTTAGGGTGTAGAAAATGATGTGATCACTTAACCTAGGCTTGTAAAAGTTCACCACACTTTCAATTGACAATTGACCCGATTGGCGCGAAAATAATCTTCAGGGCTGGAGATGTTTGGCCCTTACAGTTATTGATAGCAAGGCTCTGGTTACCATGCTACTTCTGTCTTGCTTTTTCAAAAACTTAATTCTCGAAGATAGAATTTCATCACCATCTTTGCTAACATAGATATAATTTTGATCTTATTGATTGCAGTACTACCCACATACTATCCTGTGTTTGGAACAATCGACGGTAAATTTGATTGTGGTTATCTAGTTTCAGTAAAGCTTGGGTCGGAGATTCTTCGTGGAGTACTTTACCATCCACCCGAGTTTGATTCTTCTTCTTCAGCTGTAACTGAGACCGCCATTGTCCCTTACAACCCAAGTGCTCTCTTGAATTGTAATAGTAGTACTAGTAGTAGTCGGAAGAGGAGGAGACGGAGAAGGTTCGAGGATCCGACACGACCTAAACCTAATAGAAGTGGTTACAACTTTTTCTTCTCGGAGAAACATTCGAAGCTTAAAACTCTTTACCCTCACAGAGAAAGAGATTTCACTAAAATGATTGGCGAGTCTTGGACTAGTCTCAACGCCGAAGAAAGAATGGTTAGTATAATTTTCACGCCTGCGAGTATTTATCTATATATGACGAGAACATTTCTTTCTTCTAGAGTATCACTTAGTCTTACTCAAGCAGATGTTCGAATTATTGGCTTATTTGGTTTTGAAATTTTGTAGGTTTATCAAAAAATTGGGCTGATGGACAAGGAGAGATACAAAAGAGAGTTGAAGGAATACAAAGAAAGGTTGAAGCTTTCCCAACCCACTGGGACTAACAGTTAGAAGAATCAAAGGGGACACCTAAAAATCAAAGAAAAACAAATTAACCTGGAACTTGAGTGTTTGATGTGTCCTTTTTACTTGCGTTAGAAATATATATACTATTTGGCCCAGTGATGCTTTGTGCATATACAGATGACTAGAAAGATATCAATGTTTGGATCTAACTCTTTGGAGTCAAATTAGCTCAAAAGAAGTTTCAAATCAGTCAATCAGATGAGTAGACATCGTGAGTTAGACAAAATCAAACAATCCCAGATGAGTATTCATCAATAAAAAAAAAAACTCGGAATTTAAGGCATATTTTGGACCTATCTTGCAAAGAAAACTAGAGCATGTCTAAATGAACCGCCCATCTAGACCCCGAAGTGAACCGTTTGAGAGAGAAACCCATGTTTCTCTTCTCTCTCCTCTCACGTGATTGCTCACGTGGAGAGAGAAACATGGGTTTCTCTCTCAAACGGTTCACTTCGGGGTTTGTACAGGCGGTTCAAGTAGAGTTTTTGAAAAAACAAACACTACCAAAATGTACATATGCATTTGGCATGGTCTATGAGGAATCTATCTTAAGATCTCCCAAGTTCGAAGCGGTTAGACACGTCTCATCTTTGACACCCATGTAGAAGATGAAAAATCTAATCTAACATATGAGGAGTCGAAACATGCGAGGACGCTTTAGAAATTGTTGATCTCTGAATATAGAAAAGTAACGCAAAATGCTGATGCAGGGAGATTTTCAAGAGATATTCCAAGTATCTTGGATATCTTAAAATCTAGTTATTTTAGTAGTATAATATTTTTGTTCGTACATAATTATTATTTTTAGCAGTTTTATATTTTTTAGGAAACCTTTTAGGTTTTAGATTCTAGTATTTTGTTTATTTAGAAGTTGTTATTAGAATTTGATTAGGTTTAGAAAAGTAATATTTTATTTATTAGAATTGTTATTTGAGTTTGATTAGATTAAGGAAACCCTAAGTCTATATAATGGGGGTCTAAGAGTTGTTTTATTCATTCAAGTGGATCAATAAAAATTCAGTATTTTAGTATTACTTCTTATAGTTTCGGTTCTATAGTCTTTAGACGGAGTTCTAAGGCTTTTTCTAGGTTTTAAAAGTTTTAGACGGAGTTATAATTCTTTTACGGAATTTTCCGCTGCGTCAGTTGGCGTTAAGAGCGAGGATTTGCCTGGTTCGATATCAACTACGAGAAGATCACTTTAGAACACATCGATGGATTTGCCAAAGATGCATCTAAAGTTGGTTTAAAAAAAAAAATCAGATTATTATTAGTATTCTCTATTTTGTTATCAATCACTCAATATGGAGAATTACTATCATGGTAACAGTTTTTCAGTTCAAGTGTATCCACGTAGAGAGTATAAGACCAACGAAGAAATACTAATTTTCGATGGGTATTCAACTATTAAAGAGTTTTTCGATTGGCTAGATAAGGTCGAACCACATGTCAGTAATAAGTGTGCTACTATTCTCAATGAGCAGATAGTTAAAATCATTGTTTATAGACTTAGAGGGAGTGCTGCAGATTGGTGGGATCAATTACAACTTCTAAGGAAGAGACGAGGAAGGGCTCCAATTCAGAGTTGGTCGTCTATGAAAGAGAACTTGAAGGAGTGGTTCTTACCTCCTGATTATCAACAACACTTGTTAAGGATATACCAAAACTGTAGACAAGGGTTGCGTTCAGTGAGTGAGTACTATGAGGAGTTTTCAAAACTGGCTCAAAGAAACAATATGGAGAACATTATAGAATATGAAGATGTTGTAGCAAATCGATTTTTAAGCGGATTAAAATTTAGTTTGCGAGAAAAAGTGGGGATAGTTACAGTATGAACTATTCCGGAGGCGTACAACTTGGCCCTAAAAATTGAAGCTGAGGAACGGGAATATAGGAAGTTTGGATTTCGGAGGGAAGAACAACCTCACTTAACTATTAAAAAGGTAAAAACGAATCCCTTAGAGAATGTTGAATCACCACGAATAATCACCATAGACGATTCAAACAATATTGTTCATGAAGCAAAATCCGACGTTATTGTGTTCACGGATAAGTCTCCTAAAATCAATTTACACAATAAAATAATTATTTCTGAAGAAATTATTCAGAAAAGTGAGTTAAAGGAAGCGGTTCAACCAATTGAGTCAAAGGAAGTTGTTCAGGAAATTGAGACAACGGACGTTGTTCAGGAAATTGAGACAAAAGACGTTGTTCAAGAAGCTGAATCAAAGGAAGGTGAAAAACTTTAGAAGTCAGACATTAGTCCAATTGAAGTTCCTTCATACGAAGATCCGTTCTCAGAATCTTGAGAATCTCAAATTGTTTCACATGGATTGACAAGTAATTTTGTTCGAAAGACTTCATCGAAGTTCATAATTTTCAATCACTATACTCATGATCTGTACAAGTTTATTTTTCGGGTGAAAAGAGAGCTTGAGTCAAATTACAAATATAGGCAGAAAATATTTTATGGCCTAGTAAAATCGTCAGTCAAATCTGAAAGTTTGGTAATTCCTATACATAGTTCACGAGAAGGATATATCAAGGGAGTGTCAATCAAGATAACATTCAAGTCAATTAATAAACTCGAGGCGAGTTTCTTTGAAGTGGAGGAGACTGATGCAGGGAGATTTTCAAGAGATATTCCAAGTATCTTGGATATCTTAAAATCTAGTTATTTTAGTAGTATAATATTTTTGTTCGTAAAGAATTATTATTTTTAGCAGTTTTATATTTTTTATGAAACCTTTTAGGTTTTAGATTCTAGTATTTTATTTATTTAGAAGTTGTTATCGGAATTTTATTAGGTTTAGAAAAGTAGTATTTTATTTATTAGAAATTGTTATTTGAGTTTGATTAGATTAAGGAAACCTTAAGTCTATATAATGAGGGTCTAAGAGTTGTTTTATTCATTCAAGTGGATCAATAAAAATTCAGTATTTTAGTATTACTTCTTATAATTTCGGTTCTATAGTCTTTAGACGGAGTTCTAAGGCTTTTTCTAGGTTTTAAAAGTTTTAGACGGAGTTCTAATTCTTTTACGGAATTTTCCGCTGCGTCAAATGCAGACAAGCCAAGTATTTTCTCTTTTTCTTAGTATATTTGTTTATTTATTGATTGGGAAGAAAGGTTTCTTACTTTTGTTCAAAATTATCTTGGACAACAGAAATTTGAGTTGGGCTGCAGGAGAATGCTTAGGCAATGTCTTTTTCTATGTTACAAGTTATTTTTTTTTTTTGTTAAGAGAATGTTACAAGTTATTGTTAAAATGTATCAAATTTAGTACAAACTTGGCCTCTTGGTCCACCCCATTTTTTTTCTTTGTTGAAAGGGAAATATTACTAAAATTAAGCTTATGGTTTGCAACAAAAGAAAAAACTAAGTGCATGGTTACATGTGAAACAAAATGAAGAATATATTTTGTTGCTCCGCTGTTTTCTTATTCATTTGGCTAGTTTGTCCACTGAAATGTTGAATTGTTGTTTGACCTGTTGATGTACGTGAATTTCATGTCTTTAAATTCAGGGATTATTTTTTTTATTAGCTTAATGTGGATGATAAACTGCCGTTGTATTGTTTTCCGCTCGTTATGCAGTCTTTGGTTATCACTCTCAATGATGAATTTATAATTTAACTCAGTTGCCAATCGTGCACCCATTACAGTTGTCTTGGCTTCACTTTCTTCACTGATTTTTGTTCTAAAATGAGATGTCTTAGCTACTATGAACTTTGTCTGATGATCATGTATAATTGCATTGTTGTCAGTATATTCATTAATGTTAGTGAACGATGCATTTGTATTGATTTTGTGATAAAAATTAAGGGCCCGTGGGGCCAAGTTCCAAACGGAAATAGGGTCATATCTTCCAAAAAAGAATTTTTAGTCCTTAAGCACTTTGGACTCTATTACCCTTATAGACATTAAACATATTTCGATCCAATCCTTCCTTAATTTCCGCCCAAATTTTTGAGAGCAAGACGCCCAGAACGCATCCAACCAACCGAAACGTGTACTAAAACCCCTTCATTTAAATGACATTACAAATCTTTTTCTCTCACATTAAAAGTTTGTCTCCCTCCCTAAAACCCTCCAGTTTTTTCACCTGAAGTAACTCAGCCATAATTCTTCTTCCCTCTCTAAACTTATCTTCCACAGCTTCCTCTCCATCCATTTATTTTTCACTTTCAACTGTTTTACACGAAGATCAAACGGTAGATTTTAAAGGGAAAGCCGACCAGAATCGTCAAAGGTTACATTAATCAAGTGTTACCAACCGAAAAGGTGAAGCATCCATAGGTCTTAACGTGTTTAGGATATGTTATATGATGTTTTATTATATATTTTGGTAAGTTTTGTTGATGGTGTTTAAGGTTTTAGGATTTTCTTGACGTACGGTTTAGGGGTTTAGGTTAGTAGTCATTTTTTTCCAACCAAATCTTGTTTTGTTAAATGGAATGTTAAAAGGGGATATGAAGAAACAAATTATTTAATAGTTTGATGAGGATTTCTGAAACAAAACAAGATTTGTTTGTGGTTTTTTTGTTTTGCTTAATGGAGGTTGATTGGGAGAAATTTACCCGACTAAAAAAATTGTGTTTTTATATTCAAGAAACCAGATGGAAACTACACAATGGTTGAAGATTAACACATTTTGCTTCACAACATATGGTTTCTTTAAACCGGAAAACTTATATTCATGAAAGATTTTGAAATATATGTTTTTCAATCTAAGTTGTTATTTTCCACTTACCTTTCACCTAATAACATAGTGGAAATCGAAAAAATCATTGAAGCAAAATGGGTTTTTTCTTTATCAAATAGTAAAAATGACATTCCACTACATGTTATTTATTTAAAACTTTGAAAAATTTATTACAAAAAAATGGTATATGTGTGTGTGCAGGAGATCAAAGAAAATGTCACCAAAGAGCAAACCTACAAAAAAGCATGCAAAGGAGACCACACCCACATGCAAAAGCCCAATGAACAGAAAAAGCATTATGATAGAGGAAGATCAAAGAAAGAAATCAAAGAGTACAAGTCTGGTGATAAAAGAGGTAATGTGTTGTGGTAAAAAGTAATTTTGTAATGACAAAATATATTTTCTACGCACAATGATGCGTTACTAGTTATTGTGTTGGATATCCATGACCAAAATTGTAATTGTCAGTATAAAATTGAATTATGGTGTTTTTTTTGTTGAACTTCTTAATTATGTTGCTAACGGAAAGCAAAAGGAACGATACAAAAATCATTTACGTAACATACAATATGCGTAATGTTAATGAAATGTCTAATGTTTACGGTAAATAGCTTATTTTCTTGTAAAAAAAATGAGTTGTATTGATTGTCTGCTTAATAATGTTTATGGGGACCAAAGATATAACATAGTTAGTACAAATACTGTTGTGTATCAAACATACATTAAAATATAATTTTTGGGCTTATAGTCCAAAAAACGGGTCTTAATAGCAGATATAGTCCTCTCTAATCCTATAAAGGGTTTCAAAACCAAAAAAATAATATAAATAGATATCTAGTCCATTTGGTCTCATCTAGAGAGAAAACACAAATCCCTAGATTACATATTAATTTATAATACCTATACTAACCTTCTTTATATATAAAATCTGATTTACATTCTAAAATCCAAAATATCTTTTTTTTCATTTTTATCTCCACATACTCTCTCCAATCACGTTTAAATTCAAAGTAACCACTATCTTCAATATATTCCGTAACTGAAATCTGGAAACTTTCTCTCTTTCTAAAAACGAAAGTTCCAATAAACCTCCATTAAACTCACCAGCAGCAGTAGAAACCTCCATTGTTTCATCTTCATTACAGCAAGAGTCTAAAAACCTCCATTGTTTATCAGGTTTTTAAACTGTGAAACCGTTTGTTCAAGCCATTGATAAGATCTAATATTGCTTCTCAGGTTAAAGAATCATATTCTCTCTCTCTCTCTAAAAACATCAGATTGACAGAAATCTTGTTTGAATCTGTTTGACTTTGATTACTATTTTCATTAACATACTCGATTTGCTGTTTATTTTCTCTCTCTAAGATATTCATAACTGTTTATGATCTTGATGTATAATCATTCTTTACTGATTCCTTCAAATCGATTATGTTTTGTTTTCATCCGATTATTATATCATTTTTCATTAAATTTAGGTTTAAGTTTCTTGATTTTCTGATATTTCTTCACCTCAGATCTTTGGTTTCGTACAATTTTATGAACCAGGAGTTATTTCGTACCTTTATCATAACAGAATATACAATATAGGTAATTTACAGTAAATTTTCATACTTTCTAGTACATTACGCAAACATCTTCGGAACCATGTTTTTATAAGACTATGTAAAATACGCGTAATTTGTTATACATTATATATAATTTATAATAAAATCTAAAATATCGTATATGTGCACATAAATTATGTATTATTTATTTACCATTACGCGTACTTTTCACACAAAACAGTAGCCTTGTTAAGCTTACCAAACTACTCAAAACCTTCAAATATTGTCAAAATTTGACAAACATTATACATAATTTACGGAACTGTACATTTGGTTTATAATACAATATATGATTCTTTTTTTAATGTGTGTGTATTTATGTGTGTAGATTTGATATAACAGATGAAATTTCAAACAGAATCATCAAATCAAAGTAAGTTAACGAAACTAAAACCTGATGGCTCGGATAAAATATTTACTGAAGTTTGTCAGTTGTTTCCTGGTGGTGCAAAAGCATTTGGATATGCTCTTCGACAATATAGTGTAACTGTTGTTTGTCCTGCTCAAGACCACAAATGGAGAGTACATGGATGAACACCACTTTTGAACCAGAGAAGATTTTGTACGTTTTTTTAGTAACAAAATGTAAACGATGTGTAATGTAAAAGAAATTATGTGTAATTTATTGAACAAGACCCACATACATTTGATAAATTACGTTGTATACATGACAAATGATGGTTTCCTCGTCATAAATAACACATAATTTACTTATTTGTTTCATAATTTGTATTCGATGTGTATTTATGTATGAGTAAAAACGAAAACAAATGCTGCTTTAATGTTCCCAGAAAAATATACTATTTCTAAATCTAAAAGTTAAGTGAGAGAAAGTGATATATATCTATTATATAAAACACAATGGTGTTTTGTGAGGTGGACCGTTGATTTATGTCTTGGATATTTGTGTTCGTAGGATTTAACTTGATCATCTTTCTATCCAACAGTTAAAATACATGCCACGTCCTTAGAAACCACCTCTTTTCTCAAATTTGGAGTAGAAAATCGTGGGAGGGATAGCAATAGAAGGAATAACTGATCCAAATTAAGTTATGTTAACTACCTGTCCATGTCTCTCATCAAAAAAAACAACCTGTCCATGTGTCACTCATTTACAAGGAGTTACATACCACCTCATACTACTCCCCAATTTTCTCGCCCTTGATTCTCTCTTCATCCAAACCGGTCCAATAACTACCTTCAGGATAGGAGAGATAAATGGAGCCCCTCATGATCTCATCAAATTAAACCAGGTCTACTCACTAGGAATGAAGATCGAATTATTCCTGTTCGGCAGAATCAATTTATTTTCAAATGTGATGGGTTCTCAGGGTGACTTCTTGATGCCATCAATTAAACCTTATCAATGATCGAAGTTCCATTATTTGATTTTTCTTTTCCTATTTATCAAATCTTCTTTGTTAGTCATTGTTTATATGTTTAGTTTGTTTGATCGTTTCTTCTTTTAAGGTTGAGTGTCTAGGTTGTATACTGTTTTTTTTTTGTAGAGAAATAAAGATGATGATCTAATTAGACAAATTATTGTATATCAAGACTTTCTGTACTTCTTCAAATAAATTTGTAATGGACATCCATATTTGATTCAATCTCTCATTTTCCCTCTCTCTATCTCTCTAGATTATTGTTTCCTTAATTTCATTATTCAATCTCTCATTTTCCCTCTTCCTATCTCTCTATATTATTGTTTCTTCATTTATAACTTTCTCTCCAAGTCTAACAACAATTAATCTCTCATTATGTTTCGTTAATTACAAATTTTACTATAATTCTATTAGTCAATTCTCTTCTCGATCTCTTTAGTTTTTATAAATTGGAATTTAGTTGATTGTCATCATCATATGTTAAAAAGTAATAGGATACGTTACATAAGGAGGATCGAAAATAGGAGATTCGGCGGTCAAGATAAGTTGCAGAAATAATATACGTGTGTAACACGTGTATGTACGTGACGGATCGAGAAGACGAGATCCGACGATCAAGAAGAATTCAGAATATATTTGAAGATACGTGAAGATATTAGAAGATATGTGAAGATATGTAATATTAGTATAATATATTCAGAATATCTCTTGTAACTATCTAATGGTAATATTAGATAGGTTTTGTATTATTTCCTAGTTTAGTAATCAGAAACTAGGAAACCCTAAACCCTAAGTCATCTATAAATAGGAGAGGGTTCTAGGATTCAAACTCATCGAGTTATGTCTGACCAATGTAACCGATCAACCCACATACAATTGTATGTGGTGATTATTAATAAAAAATTATTTCTCCGTGGATGTAGGTCTTGAGTATTCGACCGAACCACGTTAAATTATCGTGTCTTTAATTCATGTCCATATCTCCGATTATTATATAATCGTGAATTTAACATGGTATCATGAGCAGGTTCTGTGTTCATGTGTTTATGCTTCCGCAAATTTCCGACGATTTTTTTTCGTTGTAATTAAGTAATCGATAAGTTACTTCGTCGATTTTTTTTCCAAGTTAATCTTGTGACTATTTATCATCTTGATTACACTTCTAACATGGAGTTACAAAGAAAAGAAAAGTGTCATAACGACAATAAAAGAAAAAAAAAAAGTTGAAACCTTTATGGTTGGTTCGGCAAAGAAGGTATGTTCTAGATTTAATTTCCAATTTTTTCATTATTTTTCCAATTTTTTCATTATTTTTCCAATTTTTTCGAATTTTTGGATATTTTTTTACCACTTTTAGGTTAGAAACCAATTTTGTCCCGTTCTGGTTCTAATTCGAGACCCAAAACACACCAAATCCGGTCTCTTACAATACCAGAATAGACCTATCCAGATTGATAATTGGAATAACGTTGTCAAGACCCGGAACAGATTTATCCTGGTCAATCCTAACCAGGAACAAACCCGTCCCAGTTTGGAACCAAAATTTCCTTTTGGTTCCCGACTTATCACTTATCTTCTCCGGCGACTTCCATCTAGGGCTTACGGCCGATCGTTTTTTCGGCTTGTTTTGTTCACCAGATGCATACCAGACTCTGACTAAGTCCGGATAGGACCATAATATATTCCCTCCGATCGATTTACCTTCCGATTTGATAGAGAATCGGTCGAATTTCCCCTCGGTATTCGGGAAAAACGAGATAAAGGTTTCATCGGCTGTTGCATCTTATCGCAAACTGTTCTAGACGAATCCTAGACCTAGTAGGTCTTTTTTTCCCTTCGGGCGACATCATCATCGTGATCTTCTTCAACCCTTCACGTTACCGGAATATCTTCTCGCCGGAACCCTAGATTGACAAGAATCCGAGATAACATCACTTTCTGTCTCTCTCGACCCTGTTGAACGAGTCAACGAATTTGACCCGTGACCACCTTGACCGAAGTCTTTAAGACTTTGGTGTTTCAGTCAATTGTTTTTATCTTGACCACTATTAGACTTGGCGTGCCTTTAGAAATTTCGTTAGGCCCGTCTATAACCAGGTTCTGTGCAACCCGTGACTAACCCGGCAAACAAACCCCCAAACCGGTTCCTTTTCTTCCGGCAAAATACAGCTCGCTTATGCAAAACCCTAAGGGTTATTTCCTCTCGGTCTGATTTGATTCTACCGAACTTATCGTTACCAATCGATTGATTCAATCGTTTGGACATCATATATTCACCACTAAAGATCTCCCTTTTAATTTGGTGATGAATACCAATTTTATAAGCCGAAAAGTCATATTTTCGGAACTTCCTCTCTCTATAAATCAATCCATCAACGGTAATTCTTATCTGTGTTTGATTATACCAATCATCGATTTGGACTCTCATACACATCACAGATGATCTATCTTGTGTAATTTTTTCAATTACCTTCTGATTTGAGAAATTTCTCAATTTGGGTAAACTCTAATAGAGAAGTTCCTAAATTTCTCCAAATTAAGTATTTGTGACAGTTTCTCATCTCACTGTTTTGTGACAGATTGTTTTGCCACAGTTTATCTGTCGGAAATTTATTTTGTGACAGACTTCTAATGTCACCTATCACCAACTTTTTCTAGTTGTGACACAATTTTTCTGTCACTTTCTCTTCTATTTGTGACACTAAAAATTGATTAATTTCATCTAATTTTCTTTCCGGATATACCCGTGACATTTTCAAAGTCATACTTTGTTTATGACGATTTTATTTCTCTACCAAAATTTTGGACTTTTCTTTCGACGGAGATAGAATTCCTATTTTGGATTTTCATTCCGGAATTCAACCGCGAAATTTTCATAATCATATATTTCTAATGATTATTTCCTTTCTTCCAATTCTATTTTGGATTTTTCCCACCAAATTATATTTTGGAATATTTTTTCACCTAATATAATATCTCTTCCACGAATAAAATGTCTCTATTTTTCATTCCAGAATTATATTCGCGGTCTTGCCTTTTTTGGCAATGAATTTCATGTCGATCATCGTTTTGGTTGTTCCTTATCCAATATTTTTTGGTATTCCGACAATGATTTCTTGTCGATTTTAAACAAAACAACATAATTTTGTTGTCACTCCTAAAGTTCATACTTGACGTTTTTATACGACAAGATATTGATCATCACAACCTTTTAGTTGTTGACATTTTCTTCATACAATGACCAACTTTACATACATGAGAAAAATACATGTAGTTTCATTGTCATTGATTTTCGCTCAACTTTTTGACCGCAACTACCAACCTTTTGGTTGTGACTTAATCATCGTTCAATCATCTTCCAATGAATCCACAATCCAAGATATTGATCATCCACAATCCAAGATATTGATCATCCACAATCCAAGTCGGACACTTCAAAATTTACGTGCTCCAACTTGCGGGGGGGGGGGTAATAGGATACGTTACATAAGGAGGATCGAAAATAGGAGATCCGGCGGTCAAGATAAGTTGCAGAAATAATATACGTGTGTAATGATGAGACATGAAAATGTCCCATCTAAGTCTCTTAACTCAGACTAGTTAGTCCATTTTGAGCAGTTACTCTCATGATTTGCTTGTTTTTCCTACTCAGGTGTCTTTTACGGAGTTCAATGCGAAATACGGATAAAATCAGGAGAAAGACATGCCAAGGACATTATGGTCATTTGTGTATTCTGGTAATTTTGGCTGATATTGATGGTTCGATGGAAAGTAGAGTCCAAGACGAACCCAACGGCGAAAACGAGAGTCAAATCGGAGCCCGGGTGAGCAAAATAGACCTGGTCAAAGGTTGAGTCAAAGTCATTTGACTAAATTGAAGCTAAGGAATCCAGATACACGTGGCTAATAATCTGTTGGCGAGGGCTAATTTTTGGTACGTTGGTGGTACGCATGGGATGGTTTTCAGGATCCAGTTGAGGGGGCGATTCACTGCTCCGCGGGACACAATACCACGGTACTCCCCTCATGATCCAATGGCTTATCTTGTGGAGCGTTACCGAATAGCTTCATCCGACGGTTGTCTTGCTTCTATGCACTTAACGAGATAGCTCCTGTTGCACCGTGTATATCAACCCCTCATGACAGCACGTATAATCTAATTGGTTACCAAATTAAAAGGTAAATCTGATTTACCTTTTCTCTCTCTCATCTCCATCTTCTACGTTTTACAGTGGAGAAAATAAAAGCGGGTAGAGAGAGAGATATTTGGAAAGAGACGTTAGAAATGGGAAGAAGATAGGAGCTGATTTGATTAAGGAAAGAAAAGGAGAGAAAAGGAAAGAAGAAAGACAGAGAAGGAAAGCCGAGAGAGAAGATTGATTGAAAGTGAATGAGATAGAAAGAAGATGAGATGGATAGAGAAAGAAATATTTTCTTTCTCTTAATAGACAGAAAGAGAAGACAGAAAGAGGAGATACTCGGTTATAAGACAGAGAGGGAGAAGTAAAAAGAGATATTGGGGGGGGG
>BEHA01001243.1:199457-210180 GCA_002897215.1 Eschscholzia californica subsp. californica | reverse complement strand
TTTAAAAAGCAAGAATATTTTGCTAGTATCTTATGAATTTGTTACAGTAGGTTAACAAATACTTTTTAGTAATTAAAGTATATTATGTGAAATTGTTTTTGTTACATTTTCAGTATTTTACTAGCATTTTATTGATTTTGTTACCATCTGATATGAATTTGTTACAATAGGTCGATTCTAATAAAATTCTATGCTGGTAGAATATTATCGAGTCCAACAACATTTTTAACATTTTATTTTAACGTTTGTTTTTTCTTACTCTTCACTACTGTAGATGATGAATGAAACCAGCAATCGATTCTCTCTCTCTCCCACTCGATGCTTTTGCCTTTTTCACTCGGTTTAATTTGGCGTCGATGATGAATGAAATCAAAACCTAGTTCGTATATTAGAAAATGACGATGCTCTCTCTCTCTCTCTCTCTCTCTCTCTCTTCGGTTTGATTTTGACCAATTCTAATATAAATATAAAACAAAGTATTCTGCTAAACGAAAAAGACAACTATTTTTCCGGAAGGAAAGTTTATTTTTAAGGAAATCATTTAATGAATCTCTAAATATTATGGTATATTTTATTTTAGGTTATTTTTTTTTAACTTAGGATAGGTTAGGTAGTAAAAGAGAATGAGAGGATAGACATGTAATTTACTTTGAGTGGATTTATTTTCTATTTCAGATTATCTTTGGTCTCTAGACTCATTGATCATGCGATTTTGGACTTAAAACACATCCCCCGTTATTAAAGAAATAATCTTTAAGCTATTAATTGTCTTTTCCTAATCTAAACGAACCGGTCTTTATCTTTCTAACTCCTAAACGAACCAATCTTTATCTTTCTAACTCCCTCTATGTATGTCCCTTTGTATTTAGTTTTGTTTGGATGAATTATTATAATTAATAAAGAAATATTCTTTAATCTATTATTAATTGTCTTTTTCTAATCTACATCAACCAGTTTTATCAAAAATTAAATTAACTTGAGTTTTTTTTTCTTCTAATAACTAGGTGTCCACCGCGTCCTACGGACGCGGTAGATCCCTTTTGGCTAACGCCGTCGTGTTTAGAGTATAAGGCATGAGAACGTATTCATTCGAATACGTCTCAATGGTATGCATAAGTCGGGACCGTGCATATACACAGACGTTAATGCGTCAAGAAATTCATTTCCGGACCATCTAAGATCAAACAAGACCTGTGATTCGCATAGCAAATGCGAATTACAGGTCCATGTATAATGTTGGATGGTGCGGAAATGAATTTTTTGACGCATTAACGTCTGTGTATATGCACGGTCCCGACTTATGCATAACATTGAGACGTATTCGAATGAATACGTTCTCATGCCTTATACTCTAAACACGACGGCGTTAGCCAAAAGGGATCTACCGCGTCCGTAGGACGCGGTGGACACCTAGTATATATATATATATATATATGTTTTGAATATTAACTCCCAAATCACGCTAAATTGATCCAAAAAAATATCCCAAATTTTTTTTACATAGTAAGATAGAGAAAATTGATTTGGTTTCCAAATCTGTAAAGAAGAGAGAAAATTGATTTGGAAATATCTGTGGTGATTGCGTTTTGTTTTGGTTAGGATTTTAGTTTCTGACTAATTCGGATAATAGGAAAGAGAAAATTTGATTTCCAAATCTGTTTAGAGGAGAGAGAAATTATGATTTGTTTCAATCCATTTTTTGCTAATAAATCCCCCAAATCACGCCCAAATCTATCTTTCCAAAACGCGCGAAATTTGAGCGTGGGACATTGACGGTTCTGTGTTTAGAAAGTGAGGGTGTTTATGTCAATAATGTAAAAGGACTAAGTATCCATATTTTGGGAAGTTTTGCATAAACCTTATTTTGGTCTATATACCCATAGACCCATTAAAATATTAGCCAGAAATGATATTATAAGTATAAATACGTGATTTTTATGAAACAAATGAATTTTTTATAAAGAAAATTTTGTTAGTGAACAAACTGAATTTTGTTATACATAAAATACGTTGCGTATTATACATATGTTAAGATATTTAATATGTTTGATCAAATAATCAAAATTAGGAAAAAAATTCCATCCATCACACCAAAATTTGATCAAATCTTGGAAAATTAGTCAAAAAATTAAAAAAATAAAAATCTAGTCCAACAACTACTTATTTCCATAGAAGTCTTGGAAAATTTTAAGCCAAAATTAAAGGGTTAAATGTGGGTTTAGGTGTTTGGGACTCTAATTTTGGTTTAAAATTTTCCGAGATTTGTATGTGAATGGGTAAATTTTGGACCAGATTTCTGTTTTTAAACCAAAATTTTCAAACCTACCAATTTTCAATTTAATTTTTTAATTTTGCACTTCACTTTTAGGTGTGGAATGACACCTTTGTGCAAAGAAGCATTCTATTATAAAGGGTAAAATTGGAAAATTTTCTCATCCATTAAACCAAGATTTGATGCAATAATCAAAATTATGAAATTATGTCCAAAAATGATGATAGTCCTGTATACATCATATAATTTCCTAGGGGTGAACATCGGTTGGATAACCGACTTTTTCGGCCAATCCAAAGTCCAAACCGAAGGGTTCGGTTTTTTCAAATCTAAATCCGAACCAATCCGTTCATGGTTTGGTTCGGTTACCGATCCGAACTATGCATGAACGGTTTAGATCGGTTGGATAACCGAACCACCTGTGATATTTTACCATATATAAAATTTCGCACTTTCGACTTAAAAACGTGGAACTAACTTAACTATTGAATTAAGCTACAACTCTCCACGTCATTTACTTCTGTTACACATGCATTAAGCTACGATATTAACAAACATGAAACTAACTTAGTTATTAAATCTCAACCGTTCATCATTCCTATCATTTATATTTATATATAATATATAATAAATGGTTTGGTTCGGTTTGTTCGGTTATCCGTCAACCAAATCCATAAACCGATCCAAACCATTCGGTTTTGCCATTTTAACATCCGAACCAATCCGGAATATAATTGGATCGGTATCCAAACCGTTGAAATCTGTTTGGATCGGATTGGATCGGTCGGTTTGGATACTAAATGAACACCCCTAAATTTCCAACTACCCAAATACCATGTCCCAAATCTCATCTTCTCTTTGCTCCTCCTCTTCACCACTACGACGATTTCGTCTCACTCAGACAGAGAAACTAATACCCGCCATTAAAGCTCGATTCCCACCTTCAAATACCCATTTTCAATTTAGAGAGAGAAAGATTATGGCTTTTCCAACTCTACTCTTTTCTTCTTCTCCTAATCTCTACTTGAAGAACCCAAAACGCCCAAATTTCTCAACCCGACGACAATCGATTCGCTGTTCTTCTTCTTCTTCACTTTCAACAACTACATCACCAAAAACTTCTTCCAAGCAGATTCAATTTGATCTTAAAACTTATTGGATAACCCTAATCAAAGAAATCAACCATGAATTAGAAAAAGCTATCCCTGTTAAATACCCAGAACAGATCTATGAATCTATGCGGTACTCTGTCTTAGCTGAAGGTGCTAAACGAGCTCCACCTGTTATGTGCGTTGCTTCTACTGAACTCTTTGGTGTTTCTCGTCGGGCCGCCTTCCCTACCGCTTGTGCCCTAGAAATGGTCTGTAAATCTGCAACCCTATCCTTGTTTTTCCCCCCAAAAAAATCGAATTTTGATTGCTACCCATGAAAAATTTAATCCAAATTTATTGAAAAAAAAACAATATTTTTTGTTGGATTTGATATTACAGGTTCATGCAGCTTCATTGATTCATGATGATTTGCCTTGTATGGATGATGATCTTTCCCGGCGAGGACGACCAACTAACCACGCAATTTTCGGCGTAGATCTAGCGATTTTAGCCGGAGATGCACTTTTCCCTCTCGGATTTCAACACATCGTTACAAATACTCCGTCAGATTTAGTCCCTGAATCTCGAATTCTGCGCGTAATTGGAGAATTCGCACGCGCCGTCGGATCTACCGGAATGGCAGCCGGTCAATTGCTTGATCTAACAACAAGTGGTGGAGAGAAGAATTTAGTTGAGTATGTACAAGAGAAGAAATTTGGAGAAATGGCTGAATGTTCCGCCGCCTGCGGCGGAATAATAGCCGGAGCTGAAGAAGAAGAGGTGGCGAGATTAAGAAGGTATGGAAGAGCTGTGGGAGTATTGTATCAAGTAGTGGATGATGTGTTGGAAGCAAAACAGAAGAGAGAGAAAAAAGGGGAGGAGAGAGAAAGTGAGAATAGTTATGTTGGTGTGTATGGAATTGATAGGGCATTAGAAATGGTTGAGGAATTAAGAGTTAAAGCAAAGAAAGAATTAGATGGATTTGAAAAGTATGGGGAAAAAGTTGCCCCACTTTATAGTTTTGTTGATTATGCAGTTGAAAGAGGATTTGCTCTTGGTGAGCAAGTTGATGATGAGATTGTAGCCATTGATATACAAGATGATTGTATTGCTGCTTTATAGTTTTGAAGTTGCAGTTATTTTTTTTTTGTTTGAGAGTGAACTTGTACACATTCTTGGATCTTGTCTGTTTTGTTCTATTTGGTTTTTTTTGTTGGAGAGAAATATATTACTAAAACTTAAGAGTACAATTATGATAATTATATGAAATAAAGTTCCTAATGTATTTTTCTTTTGTAAAGACGTTAATAACCAGAGGCGGAGCCAGGAATTGATTGAGGGACGGGCTGAAATCTTAAGTACATATTAACCATATAAATTAAAATTTTTTTTTACGTAACTTTCCTGCCACTAATTGGCGGAAAGTTAAGGGAGAAGAGGGTAAAACGTGAAATTTTCGTCTGGTTTCAGTAGGGTTTGGGTTTGCTTTCATGGAGCTTCACGTTTCATCGAGTTGCTTTCATGGAGCTGTGAAATTTTCGTCTGGTTTCAGTAGGGTTTGGTTTCGATTTAAGGGAGAAGAGGGTAAAACGTGATATAGGTCAGGATTTAGTAAATGGGGTTTTACGTAACTTTCCTCCCACTAATTGGCGGAATTCCGTTAAATCTAACGAAAGGTGGGGGTATTAGTAATTACAATAAAAGACAGGGGTTTCAGTAAACGCATTATCAAAAGATGGGAGTTTCAGTCATTCTCCCTAACCTAAATGCCAAAAATAATCAATATTGAAGTATTAGAGGCTTTAAAAAGAATAAGAAAGAAGAGGGAAGAAATATCACTTACCTAGATGCTAAATGGTAGATAACAAAGTTTTGAATCCCTTGATTAGTTGATTTTATTTTTGTTGATAAGAGAAAACATGAAGAACTATAAATTTCAGTTTGAATCTTCACTTTAAACCCTAATAATTATTAGAGAAACTGAGAAAGTGAGAGGGGGGAACTGAGATGATGCAGAAATTAGTGATTAGAGAGAGATGATGAACAGGCTACCTCTCGATCAAGACTCGGATAATCGGAGTCCTCTCGGTCACGGCTCTTTCTCTCTCTAGTCGATTTTTCTTCCAAGCGTTTTTCCTTCAGTAAAAGAAAAAAACCCCGTCTGCAAATACGAAAATAACCCTACCTCTTTAGAAATGTAACGGAACTACCTGTGGCTGCAGCCAGGAGTAGTCTGCTTGTGGCTCCGCCCTTGCTTAGGTTATGTAGGTATTGAATCAAGTTGTTGTTTTAACTTTCGATGATAATATAGGAGCGTTTGAGTTTAACGATTTTTTTAACTCCTAATTTATAAGATAACTTTTGCCGCACTTTCTTCACTGGTTTCTAAGAGTTGTTGCTTTCTTTCAATAAATGTTGCTGGATAATCATGAATAATGATACCAATACAAACACCTTGTTTATATTTAATTTAATATTTTTAAAAGAGACATCGACGTTAATCTTGTGATACGGGTATTCTAGGAGTACCCAATTAGGAGAATTAACCTCCCCAGTTGTTTCATCATGGTGAGGTATGTGGGAAATTAAGGATTTTTTTAATTACCTGAGATGGAAGTATAGTTGTGGAGTTGAACATAGATCACATCTCGATTTCAATATAAACCATAAACGGAAGTGCTAGAATCACAAAAGATTTTGACAAAAGAAATTTCCCAGCTGATGTGGCGGTTGTGATATTCATCTCTCAACGGCCTAGATTTAGTCAAACTTTCAAACCACAACCGCCACATCAGCTGGATACCTTCTTTTGTCAAAATCTTTTGTGATTTTAGCATTTTCCATAGTAGAATAGTGCAAGTCCATAACTGAGTGTTGAGTAAGCTAAATTATTGTTCTCGTTCCATGACGTGATCCATTCTGGTGAAGAGATAACATTCGTGGATATAATGTTAGTGTAGAACCATTCATTTTTTTTGGCGAATTGACAATGAAGCAGTGCATGCTCTAAAGTTTCAATATTATTGCAAACATGACAAATATACTGATTTTTCAAACAAGTAAAATAATAAAAGGAAAATAATAAAAGAGACTCCATTAGATTAACATCTAATGAATTTAAAATCTAAAAGATCCTTTACGAATTTAAAATCTAAAAGATCGTAAAAAGGAAAATAATAAAGGAGACTCCATAAGTATACATACCCAAGGCCTACATATGAATCAACTTGTTAACGAGAATGAAAAAGTTTATCAAGAGAAAGAAAGAAAGTTGATTAAAAAATGAAAACCGTTAATTTCGTGTAGGTATGAAGTAGAATTTGACTTCTTGTAACGTTACTCTTCTTCTAACGTTACTCTTATAGTAACCTCCTAATACCTAGTAGAACATGCATTAGGGGACAATTTAGAGAGGCTTATTCCACCACAATATCAGTATCTGTAGTTAAGATTTCTTTTATGCCAGCATAAAGCTAACTAACATGGTGAAGGTCCATTAGATTAACATCTATAAGCTAATTCTCCTTTATAAAAAGAAATGTACTTCCCATGACTACATTATAACCTTCACAATCAACTATGATATATTGTTCAACAAAAAAAAAAGAAAAACTATGATATATATAACTACTACGAAAAAAAGAAGAAAGTTAAGAGTCATTAGGGAGTAAAAAATCGAACTTTTCATTATAAAAAAAACCCTTTCTTATTTGTATTAGCTGCCAAAATTTTGATTCAAAATTAAATAAGAAAATGTAAAAATACTATTAGTTTGAAATGAATAGATTAAAAAGATAAAAAGAAAGTGGAAGCTCAAATTCTACTTGTAGCTTCCCTTTTCCTCTTTAGAGTAATCTAAGAGTTCACTTCCTAAAGCTTCATAGCAGAAAAAATGTGATTTGGCTTCATGTAATAAGGCAAAAAGAACAAAATTCCCCTTTGGAAGGCAGAATGGCAAAACAGAATCATCATTCCCATCCTCGTCAAGCTAAATTTCCCGCTTCGTTCGTGTCATCCTCTGACAAATGTCACAGTAATCTTCTCTTTATTACTTTTGCCGATGTTTAAAACGTCTCTTAAACGCTTAAGCGCCTTGTGGGTACTATCAAAGTGGCAACAAATTCATGAATGAGTTCATCAATTTGTACAAGCAGTCCAATTCGAAGGAAGTCGATTTGATGTTAAAGTAGGCATATTTCGGACGTTGATGTCCAATGGAAGCATTCTATACTCAACCTCAAGATCTTTCAAGATTCTAATCAACTCTTCAACCACAAAAGCTCTCCTTACCCACCTCTCCCCCATATCTTGGTGGTTCATTCTGTGTTGAAACCATATTGAGATCTTCAACCTATTCATGTCATCTACATCCCTCACAACAAACATTGGACCTAGGTACCAATGGTCTGTTTTCCCCTCGATATACCTACCGAAAAGAAAGAAATAAACAGTGAGAATGCATGAAAAATGTGATAGAAAACAAACGGTTCTAACAAAAAAAGTATAAGGAAATTTAGTTCATTTTGATTGGTAGTTAAACAAAAGAGATTTTCGTATCTACATTACTTATCAAGATGAAGAAAAAGATGATACCCGGAAATTCTTTGCTTTACTAGGGCAATCTTTTCAGCTGGTGTAGAGACATGGATACAGAAGTCGATGGTTTCTCCCATATCCGGACTTCGGTAGTAATTACCAACGGGCATTGTAGCAAGAACAGTATTTGGGTATGTTATCTTTTGATTATCGAATCTTAGAAACACCGTTGTTAGAATATTCATCTCTTCTACTATCATCTGAAACCCAAACAAGTACATATAATAGGTAAGTATCTCCTGAAGAAAGATGGAAAAATCTATATATGTATATATATATATGTGTGTGGCAATGTACCTGAACTCCATCAATTTCACATCTATCGCCAACGTCAAATGGGTGCATGACGAATAAAAAGACTATTGCTTCAAACGTCGTTTTGCAGGTATTTCCAAAGACGAAAACTACCATGAGAAGCTGAGAGCTTATTATAACCAAGATGTGTGTAGTAGTAATTTCAAGAATGAGAAGCCAAAGAACAAGAATAATGATCCCGACAACAAAATTCACTATATGATGCAGTTTTCTAACTGCAGTTTTTGTATCTGTTAGTGTCAATGCAAGTGCTCTTCTTTCTCTGAATGCATTAACCTGAAAACCATAAAATACATTACCATTTCAACCCATATTTTTTCGTGGATATCGATATTTAACCATTGTTTATTCAAGTTCAAGATTAGTACCACCCAGTTCTTGAGAGATTTCTTGTTGACTCGTTTGTTTTCATTCGCTCCTTCGAAGAGACTCATTGCTTTCACAGCTTCATCGTCTCTCATAAACCGCTGCAGATCTTGAAGGTAAATGAATCTGTGATATAAACACATTAAACAATAAGATGGCTAGTAGACCACAACACTGATGTCAACTAACGAACTGAAACTCAAACCAACTATACATTGAAAAAGTGTCTTGACTATGGGTCAATTGAGAAGCTGAAATCAAATTCAAAATCCGTTTTGTGGTGACGGGTTGGGAAGCTATCAATGTATGGGGTGGGATTATGTTTTTCGTGTTGGAGATGAACAAGGAGGTGTAGAGTTATAGGGTTATCGAAAAAGAGCTCTTTTGAAGTCCTATTCTTATTCTTCATATACAATGAGAAATCATCTAGCCATTTTCGCAGTAGAGTAGGTCTTTCTAACTAAACTACAATCTCTTTCGTTCTTGTGTGATTGGTTATTGCATTGTTTCTTCTCTAGTTTACCTTAATAAGGTTTATAACACTAACAATTCATCCAACATTTACGCCTCAATATAAAAAAAAAAAAGTAGTACAAGATACCAAAAAAAACTTACTTGGACTCGGACTTAGCTACATTGTTGAAAATATTCTTGGCAGCAAGCTTTGCTTCATATTCACTTCTTATCAACATTTTTGCCTCTTCTTCTTGAGTTGAATCTAGAATGCTTTCATCCAATGTCGTTATAACTCCATGTCGAATTATATTTATCAACCTTTTCATGTTCCAAGCTGAAATGTTTTTCTGGTTGAACTTGTGTAAATGATCAATGGTAATTCCTTGCTCAGGTTGTTGCTTATTAATCACTCCAGATACCTTCATACTCTTTCCAAACCTACTACTTCTTTGAAGTCTTCCACTCCCTATAGCCCTCCCATTGGCGAGTTCTTGCAAGGCAGTCGCCTTAACGTCGGGCGCGATCTTAGCGCCTGCATTTTGAAGCTTTTGAATCTCAGACTCGGTATTCTTACTTTCTTCTCGCTTCTTCAACATCTCAACTAATGGAGAACCCGAAAGGGTTTGAATCACATACTGATTAAACAAAGATTCTTGAATTCGATCGAAATATGTACTCATATGAAAAGATGAAGCTAAAACTTTAACAAAGAGTGTTTTCACAAGCCAAACTAAAGTACCAACCAAAAGACAAACTATAACCTTTGTCACATAAGGCAAAACTTTGTTCTTAACTTCTCTCTCGACTTTCTTATCGAACATGAAATGCCAAGCCGTTAAAACTAAACCTAACCATAGACAATTTTGAACAGCTTTTCGCACTCCGTAAACGAAATACAATACCCGTTTTCGTAACATGAAATTCCTTTCGATAAAGAAAACTATGATTCGAATTCCCCAACCAGATAGTAATCTTCCACAAATTAATACTAAAATCAAAAGCTCCCATTTCCAAAGGTGAAGCTCCCAAAGTGTTTTCTTTACTGCAGCAGGAATCAAAAGACTACAGATAAATGCAGTCACAATCAAAATAAAACTTACCCATTGAAGAATTGTTAATGCACTTAAATTAGCTTTCTTGAATTCACCAGGAAGATCTTCAACGGCGAAAGGATCTTCATCGTCTTCGTCCACACCTTTTCCTGTATATCCAGATAGTAATTGTCCTGATTTCCTATATTGTTGTTCATCAGGAGGTGGATCGATTAATCTTGATTTCGTTTTAGTCCTTAATAAACTAGCATTAGTTTGAAATGAAATATTAGATTGACATCTTATAAATGAACCTCTTCCTGTTCTTGAACTAACACCAATACCGTTGAAAATTGAAGATCCAGCATTATAATTCTGAATTTCCTCTTCATGTTCTTCATCATCTTCATCTTCATCATCAAATGATTGATTTTTAGTATCATTCAATCTACCAGATACTTCAGTTATACCATCACTATTAAGAGTACTACTATAATGTTGAAACGAAACTCGAAGATCTTTCGATATTTGTGGATTAGGACTCTCTGCTATAGGTGGTAAAATTCTATCATTTTGAAGTTCATCCATTTCTAAAT
>BEHA01001243.1:157330-176879 GCA_002897215.1 Eschscholzia californica subsp. californica | reverse complement strand
ACCTTCTTCTCAAAGCGAGTAGAGTCTAGAACTCACAATCTATTACTTCAACTCATTGGATAAAAAATGCACTTGTAATCAGAGAAACTCGAAATCTTTGATTATTAGATTAAAACTCTCAATCAATTCGTGAATCTCATTAGCAAGAGGATGAGATCTATCTGAAGCAATAAATACATGAACTTTATTCTGTAACTCAATCCAACTATACCCAGGTTGTTTTTTTACCTTATTACTTCTCATCATTCTCCTCACTCTCGTCGCTTCATCCCATCTCCCAGCATCAGCATACATATTATACAACAAGACATATGGGGCCGAGCTCTCAGGCTCAAGCTTCATCAAAGCTTCACCTGCAATCTGAGCAAATTCTACATTATTATGAACTCTACAAGCACCAAGTAATGCACCCCAAACTGCTCTATCCGCTTCAAATGGCATAGATTTGATCAAATCCATGGCTTCTCCAATATAACCATTTCGACAAATTACATCCACTAGAGAAGCATAATGCTCTAGTCGGTGTTCAATGCCAAAGTCATAGAGCATGGACTTGAAATGTCTTCTAGCTTCGTCCACTAATCCAGCATGAGAACAAGCATTCAGAACCGAAACGAATGTTATATGTGTGGGTTGCACTTTCTCTTTCTTCATCTCTCTAAAAAGCATTAGAGCTTCCATGGCGAAACCATTATAAGCATATCCTCCTATTATTGAGTTCCATGAGACTACATCTCTCTGTAGCTGCATCTCGTTGAATACAGCGCGAGCCTTTGTTACCACTCCGCATCTTGAATACATTGTTATGAGGGAATTGTTTATCGGTGTATCTGCAATAAGTGATTTCATAATTTGCTGATGAATCTGCATTCCTAAGTGAAGAGCTGAAAGTCCAGCACAGGCACTCAGAATCGAAGATAGTGTATGCTTGTCAGGTCTGTCACCTCCTGCTTGTAGTTGACAGAATAATTGAATTGCTTCTTCGTATTCTCCATTTTGTTCGTATCCTGATATCATAGAATTCCACGACACCAAACTTTTCTCAGGCAGTTTGTCGAAAAAATTACGAGCAAGATCCAAGTTCCCATTCTGGGTGTATCCCAAAATCATTGAATTCCACGATTGGGCATCAGGATTTGGCATTTTGTCAAAGAGCTTTGATGCTTCTTCTAAATTTGATTCATGAACATACCCACTAATCATTGTGTTCCATGAGATGACGTCTCGTTCAACCATTTCATCAAAAAGCTTCCGAGCTGAACAAAGATCTCTTACTTTAACATAACACATTATCATAGTATTCCATGAAACAACATCCTTTACAAACCCAACTTTTCGGACGTCTTTTCCACTCATTTGTGAAGGAATTTGATCAAACAGACTTCGAGCTTCATCTATCTTTCCCTTCTGACCATACCCAGCGATTAACGTATTATAAGCAGGAACCAAATCACCATTAACAATACCCATATTTCCAATTTTGAGCAAAATATTTGTTGCTTCATCCAATTTACCATTTTGAATAAGACCTGAAACAATAGTACTAACAGAAGCTGAGTCCCGTTCAGGCATTCTTTCAAACAAGTCGATAGCACCTGAAACATCTCCATTTTGCAAAAACCCAGTGATCATAGCATTCCAAGACACTATATTTCGTTCTGGCATTTTCCTAAAAAGATAGAAAGCTTCATCCATCTTTCCATTCCTGGCGTACCCACTGATCATCGTATTCCAAGAAACTAAATCTCTCTTAGGCATTTGATCGAACAGGTATCTACCCTCTTCAATTTGTTTAATACCCCTACATGAAACATACCCTGATATCATCAAATTCCACGATACAACATCTCGTTGAGGCATTTCATCAAACAGGTTTCTCGCCTTTGATAGCTCCCTATTTTTAACATACCCAGTAATCATGGAGTTCCATGTAACTGTGTTTTTGTATTGCATCGTATCAAATACTCTCCTTGCTTCATTAATTCGACCATTTCGAATCAAATTCGATATAGTTTTGTTCCATTTTCGAAATGATTGAGCTTCATGAGTATGGGTATCATCTTTGGACTGTGAATTGAAGTAGCGAGAAAGTGGAGAGATAATATTGAAACAACAAAATGTGATTGAGATTTCCCAATGACCCTTTTTCCTTAATGAACATAAAAGCATGGAGCTGCTGAAACTCCTCATCTTCCTTCCTCTGACCGACCACTTCCGCCATGAAAGTACTGTTTCTCTCTCTAGAGTAAAGAGAACAAAACCCTGAAACAAGTTCGATTCAAAAATCTTGAAGAAGAATGTTATGAAAAAATCCCTACTTTATATGATATTAAATATTGCCCCCTGAAATTTCGAAACGTTGTGATTGTGTGTTATTCACCCGCGGGTGAACAAAATTATAGAAAACTGAAAAGGTGAACTTTCTTTTCATTTGGAGGGAAAACCAGAGAAAGGAAGAGTGGGAGAGAAGAGAGACATTAGACATAGTTAGAGAGAGAGAGAGAGAGAGATGCCATGGCGAACCTCTCAAGCCTCGTTCACGAGCTTCGTGAAAGAATCGCAGCTTCTTCTTCTTCACCTCCGAACAATGGAGACGACGATCAACTTGAAAATAGATTCCGTACCGTTCTCCCTAATCTTCTTCAAGCTTACGTCGTTCCTTCTTCCACAGGTTTCATTTTCTCTCTCTCTCTCTCTCTCTCTCTCTTTCTCTCTCTAATTTACGCATATCTTCTCAATCACTGTTTATCTACACTTCTATTTGCCTATTATCATCTGCTTTTCCTCATTGTAGCGAACGAAAGAGAAGTAATCGCAGTTTTGAAGCTTGTATCTCATACAGCAAGAAATTTCCCTGGAGTGTTCTTCAATGGGAAGGCTAGTGCTGTTCTTCCAATCATAGGTCGCGTCTTACCTTTCTTTGCTGAACCTACTTTCCGGTTAGTATTTTAGAGTTTCCTGTTTTTTAGGGTTAATATGCATTTCTTGTCTCACTGAAATTTAATATTTTGCTTACATTTTCTTATATACAAGTTAGTTATTTGTGAGAAATTATCAATAACTGTGAATTTTTAGGTCATAAGCTTGAACTTTAGATTAGTTGAAGAAAAATGCTTAATTGGTATAGACTATTTTTAAGCAAGACATTTTATAGGGAGATAGTCTTCTCATGCTTTAAGAGTCTCGTTCTCTCATTTTCTATGTTGGCCTTTTTTCATCTGTCATATTTCATTATTCAATGCTGGTCAATAGTTTCCTAGTCTCTCATACGTGTCTTTGGAAGATAATGTGTGTCGGTCTTTCAGATCGCGTCATGGGGTGATTTTTGAGACAGTTGGATCCCTTTTATCCTTGCTGCGTACAGGAGAACGAGAAGCATATCGCCAGTTTTTCTTAGATGCTATGATGGTAGTTGAAGGTATGTTCTATTATGCTTATGTAATAACTATGCTTATATATGTGTTTGTGTGTGTGTGTGTGTGTTTTGTTTAAAATGTGAGGGCAAATCAATTGCATATTATATGAGACAAAGATAGCCTGATCATGCCATATAATTAGTAGAGGTTAAGGTTATTGAAAACGTACACGCAACTCTTTACTGTTAGGGTTGAAATCTAGAAGGGGCAAAGAGCCTATCGTATACTGATTTCACCCTGTCTTGTAAGGCTGTGATGGAAACATTGTAATATTTTTTCCAGCGGAGACATCTCGTCTGCTGCTAATACTTCCATTTTCTGTAGGACGTATTAGCCTCTCTGTGCAGTTCTTCTTTCCTTTTACTTAACTCCCCATAAAGAAACTACTGAAGGTTATTGGTTTTTGACTTAAGAGAATCAACTTGTATTGGCTCCAGTTGTATCATTGCACTTCACTTTTCCACTCAGTCTCAACTTGGCCCAGTTCGGCTAATTTGTTCATGCTTTTTCGGTCTATGCATTCACTGGACAGTAACTAATGCATGTGTTCAGAATGTGATTTTTTTGTATGAAGAATGACCTACTCATCAGCAAGAAATAGATCATAGTACATTGGAGGTGTTTTCTTATTGAAGGATAATTACCTCTATTTATGTAACATCTTCATTCTTTTCCTTTCAGAATATTGCCATTTACTCTTTGCCTGTTTTCAGATCTCTTATATATAGCATCAATATCTGCGGACAGTAGAGCTCCCTCTAAAGTGACGTTGAAGTGTTTCCATGAATCTTTCGGTGGAATATCCAATAGTTCAGTACTTCTCAGTGACCTTCCAGCATGTTGCAGACCTAAGGATGGTCTTGGTATCTTGATTGATCTCACAGATAAACCGAGGTGGCAGCCTTTTGTCACTTGGACTCTTAAGATAATTAGCAAATGCCTTACTGAAGGAACTCTTTATGTGGAGGGACTTGTCAATGTTTCATTTGTATCTGCTGCATGTACTCTTTTATGCTATGGGGATGCTGCTTTGCACATGGTGGGTAACATCTTAACTCTTTATGACGTAATAACTTTACTTGGTGCAGTTCATTTCACATGACTGATGACTTTCTATTTTACGAAAGGCATGTTTTGACTTTGCACGAATAACAGCAACAGTAATTGATGCTGATATTGTTCCAGTGGAGAAGCTTATTCGATCAATAACATCCATATTAGGTCAAAAGGAGAAGAAACATCCCTTATTAAGGTATATCTTTGGATTGGAATACTTATTGCTACCTTTATTATAAATTAATGTTGTTGACGCAAGAATATAAACTCCTCTATTACTTTATCTCTCAATATCTTCTTGTTCATTCACCATTGAAATTAATATTGTTGCAACTGCCTTGCTCTTAATACTTATTTTGGATCTGCGGAAGAGCATACAGATTTCTTTCAAGCTTATTCTTTTTGTCGGAATTCCACTGATGGATGTATTTTGCAGAGGCGATGCTTATGATTCCTGCATGGGTGCTTGTCTTCATTTAGTGCATTCAAGTTGTCCGGTGGATGTGGTTGAGCTCACAGCTGCAGATTTTGTCAATGTTTTCCCACAATCATTGAACACAACGGAAAGCCATGAGCTTAAGGTTACTTTTTGTCTTTTTCTTACTTTTGACACGCATGTCCAATTCTTATATTGATTTTCAAGCTAAAGATGTGTAAAATATAATCTGCATCCAACCACATGAACAAAAACATAGAGATGAAGAGAAGATATTGAAACAGATGGGATGTGAAACTTCATGGCTCCGTTCCTCTTGATTTCACATGAATTCCTCTATTTAATTTCTTAAGAACAAGAGGTGACATCTTGTAAACAAAAATCTTCACAGAACAAAATGTAATACAGAACAGCATAAGATGGTAAAAGGAGTGGAGGACATGAAAATAGTTCCTAAATATGAGAAGCGAAAATTATAATAGGAGAACTGGTATCAGTTCAAACTCAGCGTTTGTACCTCCTATGAAATTATTGTAACTTCTTATTTTAGATCCCTGAGACAGTACCACTTGTTCCTAAATACAACGAAATCAGTCTTCCAGGCCAGGACCAACAAGAATACGTTTGGATAGATTCTACATGAAATGATTGAATCTTATTGCAGAAGTACAATTTTATTTTGTTAATTTCTGTATATTTGTTCAGCAGAGAAAGCAAATTTACTTCCATTTAGTAATTGTAAATCTGGATTATACAGGTTGCAATGTGCAGTGCATATATGCGGATCACTAAAACCTGCCCCCCACATGTCTGGAAGCCGACAACTCTTGTCGATATGTTGTATTCCTCAAAACCTTGCTTGCCAATAATAGATTGCATACGAGTAGCTGTAGATATTCTGGGTCCTGATTGTGTTGGAGGGGGAACCATGCAGGACTGTAATGGCGGTGTCTTGTATAGAAGTGATCATGTTGCTGATAGTCCAAAAATTGGAGAAAAGAGACCTGCTTGTAATCTGGATACTTTACATAATAAGCGTCAAAAGATGGAGGAATCAATATTTGTTTCTAACACTTGTCTGGGGCTCGATATTACCTGTAAATTTAAACATGCACAAGACAAAGAATATGCAGATTCTATGCGGGAATTGCTTTCATCATTCATTCATATTCTTAAACCAGGTGCA
Source organism: Eschscholzia californica subsp. californica (assembly GCA_002897215.1). Lineage (NCBI taxonomy): Eukaryota > Viridiplantae > Streptophyta > Magnoliopsida > Ranunculales > Papaveraceae > Eschscholzia > Eschscholzia californica. The sequence goes on along the minus strand of BEHA01001243.1, from coordinate 170,785 downwards.
GCTAAGACTTCTACTTTGGCACCACAAATTTCATTAACAGCGCTTAGCATGCTTTGCATTGTCTTCTGTAGCTACCCAAAAACCTGTATTTCACATACCATTTTTCAGCAAATGTGTGAGTGGATCCCTTGGATATCTGAACAGGTATACACTTCGCAGTAATCAGTAAGGCTATTAACATTTCAAACAACCCTTCCATTTTAGTTAATAGAAATCAGTGACTTGCAGGTGCTCAGCTCAACAACGTTTGATTTATCTATCTATTTGGAAGCAGTTAACAGCATATTACTTTTGCAATGTAAGATGATAAAACTGGCGTTTTGTTCCAATCCTACTTTTGGTATACGGAAACATCATTTATCTTGATAGAAAGGAAAATAATAACATTGTTTTGTACCCAGCTCCAGCTTACCAATCTTGATCTTTATGTAGGTTCCCTTCCCCTGGAGAAAAAACTCTTCAAACATATGGATGATAATATCAATTCAGTGTTAATGTTTCCGTGGAATCATTCACTTGTTGTGGCTGAAGCTCATCCTCCATGGAGAACAAAATGCCTTTCTGTTCAAGTTTTATCCAAAGTTGGCAGCTTATTAAACCCTGAAAGCATTCTTAAAATCCTCGATTTGGCTCTTCATGATGAAGCTGAAGAGGTTAGAGCTGAAGCAGTTTCTTCTATACCAATGATTGTCTTGAGCTATGGTCTTGGTTTACTAGCACATATGTTTGAACGACTGGAGTAAGTTGTTTTTGTTCACATATTTTATTAGACCAATAAATTTTCTTCCGGATATATTATGACACTAAGACCTTTATGTAAGAAAAGAAATGGAGGATTTGAAATTTCAGCTGCTCAAATCCCGTGAGTTAACTTCAGTAGGTCAACCTTCCTAGGCTGTTTTTTTATTTTTACCCCAAATAACGTCGAATTCTATAGAGTCCTTCTGAGCTAGTGGCTGGCTCAACAAAAATTACTCTATATAGTAAATTGTATGTGTAATTAGTGGATAAGAATGAGCAACTGCCCTAGATACACCTTTGTAGTAATTTAAATGCTTTGTATCTGTTTTATAAGATTAAAACTTGAAACCCCTATGAGCAGCAGTTCTAGATAGTATACGCATCTTCGTTGTAATTCTTTCCCTTCATCCTCTTAATAAGACTTAAACTTGGCATTGTCTGCAGGTTCTTGGAGAAAGAAAAGTCTACCAATGTTATTAAAAATATCCCATTATCTGTCGGATACTTGGCATGCCTTTATGGAGCTTCGGATGCTAATGAAAGTGCCAGTGCATGCAAACTATTTGTAACTGACACTCATGATAGTCACAGTCAGACATTAGATGTTCTTTTCCGGGGGTTTTGGTGTCCTAAGTGTGATAAACGATTTAAGTGTCAGCGCGAGCAATATTCTAGAACAGTTATGCATGACGTGAATAGCACGGAGGACTTCTCAGACTGCCATCTTGATAATCTAATGTCCATCTTTTTTAAGCTTCTATATGATGATTCATCTGAAGATGTTCAGGTTGCATGCGTAGGAATCATTCCGCGTATCCTCATGCATGGGACTGAAGATATCCTACTTCGAACAAGATCTCAGTGGATTGAGTGTATTGATTTTTTACTTGATAATAAGAAGCTAAGTGTTAGAGAAGCATTCTCCAGACAGATCGGCTGCTTCCTTGAAGGCCACATATTGAATAGTTTATTTGGAAATGTGGAGACATCAAATAAAACGACAGAGCAAAAATTTCTGGACAAACTCAAACATGCTTTTGCAGCAACAAAGGATCCTCAGGTCTTTGAGACTCTTCTGCAATCAACTGCAGAGATCATGAATACTGTTGATATCCATGGGCAGCTTTTCTTTTATTCACTTATTCTGCTAGTTGATCAGCTCGATAATCCTCATATGATTGTGAGAATGACCGCATCAAGCTTAATACAGAAATCATGCCAAATCCATCTTAAAGGAGGATTTGATCTACTCCTCTCTAAGGTTAATCATATTAGGTCTGAGCTCTTTGATTATTTCTGTGCAAGGGTTGTAAGCCGCCCCGCAATAATTCGGGAGTTTGCAGAGGCTGTTGTTGGTGTTGAAACTGAGGAACTTTTCAAGAAAATGGTTCCTGTTGTCCTTCCGAAGCTTGTGATCTCTCAGCAGGTTAATGATCAAGCATTTGTGACATTACAAGAGTTGGCTGTGCATTTAAATACTGATATGGTGCCATTAGTAGTTAATTGGCTACCAAAAGTGCTTGCTTTTGCCCTTCTTCACGGCGACGGAGAACACTTAAAATCTGCTTTGCAGTTTTATCATGTGCAGACTGGTTCTAACATTCAAGAAATTTTTGGAGCTGCATTACCGGCTCTACTTGACGAACTTGTGTGCTTTCTCGGCGATGGTGCTTCAAATGATACCCCAGAAAGGTAAATCTGCTACTTCAATCTTGTACTTTAAGGGCGTAGCTTCTAAGGCAAAGCACGATCACTTCTTCAGCAAGTCTCTCGACGTGTAGAATTTCCTTCAAAATATTTTCAAGTCCACCATTTTGCCAGGATTAAAAATCGGCTGTTCTTGAAGTATTTCCCGAATTTGTCTAGTCAGTAGAACTTCAAGTTAGTCAAAATGGGCTTTTCTAAAACTTGGATAAGTTTAAGGGTTACTCTTCTGTACTTTTGGGTTTCTCAATCATTTTATTATTTGCCCGTATCCATCACCTTATATTAACTGAAACTTGGGACAATTTTCTGTGACTAACCCCAAGTTAATTAAGTTCCTTCTGTTGCACCAAGAATTTGTAGTTAACATTATTATGCTAGAAGTCAATTATATGGTTGAACCAGAACGAGTTCTCAGGTCTCTTGGTTTTTTACTTGGCTTGCAGGTTAACAAGAGTGCCTCAAATGATACAAGAAGTTGCAAGAGTCTTGACAGGCTCGGATGATCTTCCTGGATTTCTCAGGAACCATTTTGTTGGTCTACTTAACAGTATTGATCGGAAAATGCTTCACGCGGAGGATCTATCATTGCAGAAACAAGCCTTGAAGCGTATAGAAATGCTGATAAAAATGATGGGTTCTCATCTTACTACTTATGTTCCTAAAATCATGGTGCTTCTCATGCATGCTGTTGAGAAAGAGAGCCTCCAAAATGAGGGTCTCTCTGTCTTGCATTTTTTCGTCAAACAATTGGTGACAGTGTCTCCTTCAAGCACTAAATATGTGGTCTCACAAGCATTTGCTGCTCTTATCCCCTTCTTGGAGCGTTATCAAGAAAATGCTTCTTCTCATTTGAGTAAAGTTGTTGAGATCTTGGAAGATCTTGTGGTAGAGAATAAGACTATCTTAAAGCAACATATTAGGGAGCTTCCTCTTCTACCAAGTATTCCTGTCCTAGCTGAAGTCAATAAAGTTATACAAGAAGCGCGGGGATCAATGACATTGAAAGATCAACTGCGAGATGTTGTCGATGGTCTAAACCATGAGAGCTTGAACGTGAAATATATGGTGGCCTGTGAGTTGAACAAATTATTGAATTTACGAAGAGAGGATGTAACAGCTATCATATCTGGTGAATCTGGTTCAGATATGGATGTTTTGACATCCTTGATTACGTCCTTACTTAGAGGCTGTACAGAAGAGTCGAGAACTACTGTGGGTCAGCGCCTGAAGTTGGTCTGTGCAGATTGTCTCGGAGCACTTGGAGCAGTGGACCCTGCCAAAGTAAAGGGAATTTCATCTGAACGATTTAAAATTGAATGCTCGGATGATGATCTTATCTTTGAGTTGATACACAAGCATTTAACAAGGGCTTTTAGAGGTGCTCCTTACACCATTGTTCAGGATTCCGCTGCTTTGGCCATACAAGAACTGCTGAAAATTGCAGGTTGCCAGGCATCACTTGATGAGAGTATTGTAGGTCAGACATCTCAGTTACGCAAGGTAAAAGAACTGCCAAATATCCCTTCATCTGAGAGTAGGAGTATAGATGATTGTAGTGAGATGAACAGGAGGGGCCAGAGGCTGTGGGATCGTTTCTCTAACTATGTCAAGGAACTGATTGCCCCATGCCTGACATCAAGATTTGAACTTCCAAACGTGGCTGATTCCACATCTTTAGGCCCCATTTACAAACCTTCTATGTCATTCAGGAGATGGATATTTTTTTGGATCAGAAAGCTGACATTACATGCAACTGGTTCACGTGCAAAAATTTTCAACGCTTGTCGGGGTATAGTACGGCATGACATGCAAACAGCTATGTATTTGCTACCATATTTGGTCCTGAATGCTGTCTGCCACTCTACTGCTGAGGCCCGTCATGGGATAACTGAGGAGATACTCTCTGTCCTCAATGCTGCAGCATCAGAGAACGGCGATACAACTGTTCAAGGTATCATGGGGGGGCAGCGTGAAGTCTGTATTCAGGCCGTCTTCACTCTTCTTGATAATCTTGGGCAGTGGGTGGATGATGTAAAACAAGAAATTGCTCTTGCTCAGTCTCTTCAGCATGTGGCTTCAAAGCAACAGGCATCTAAGTCAACAAATCGACCTAAAGGTTTTCCAACGGGTCAGGATCAGCTCCTACAGTGCAATAATGTTAGTGAGTTGTTGGCTGCAATCCCAAAGGTTACTCTTGCCAAAGCTTCGCTACGATGTCAGGCTCCTGCACGGGCCTTGTTGTACTTCGAATCTCACGTCCTTGCGAAATCAGGCTCCTTCAATCCTGCGGCAGAGAGAAGTGGCATATTTGAGGATAGAGATGTTTCGTTTTTGATGGAGATATACAGTGGCTTGGATGAGCCTGATGGTCTCTCTGGCCTTGCGCATTTGAGGAAATCATCAACGTTACATGACCAGCTCCTAATCAATAAAAAAGCAGGCAACTGGGCAGAAGTTTTAACTTCTTGTGAGCAGGCCTTGCAGATGGAACCCACTTCTATCCAGAGGCATTCAGATGTTCTTAACTGTTTACTGAACATGTGCCATCTTCAAGCCATGGTTACTCATGTTGATGGATTAATCTCAAGGGTTCCCAAATATAAGAAGAGTTGGTGCATGCAAGGTGTACAGGCAGCTTGGAGGCTTGGGAGGTGGGACCTGATGGACGAGTACATCTCTGGGGCTGATGAAGAAGGTTTGGTCTGTAGCTTCTCTGAGAGCAATGCTTCCTTTGACATGGATGTTGCCAAGATTCTGCAGGCAATGATGAAGAAAGATCAGTTTTCAGTCGCCGAGAAAATTGCCCAATCTAAACAGGCTTTGCTTGCTCCTCTAGCTGCCGCTGGAATGGATTCGTACACGCGGGCATACCCTTTTGTTGTAAAACTTCACATGCTAAGGGAACTGGAAGACTTCCATAATCTCCTGGTTAACGTTTCTTTCTTGGAGAGATCATTTGATCTGAATGATCCAAGATTTGTAAAAGTAGTGAATGACTGGGATAGTCGTCTGAGATTTACACAGCCATCTCTCTGGACAAGGGAGCCACTTTTGGCCTTTCGGAGACTTGTTTTTGGTGCCAGTGGTCTTGATGCTAATGTTGGAAACTGCTGGCTTCAATATGCAAAGCTTTGTCGATCTGCTGGTCACAAGGAAACAGCCAATCGAGCAATTTTAGAAGCTCAGTCATCTGGGGCACCAAACGTTCACATGGAGAAGGCTAAACTTCTGTGGAGCACCAGAAGGTCGGATGGCGCCATTGCAGAATTGCAGCAGTCTCTCCTCAATTTACCAGTGGATGTTGTAGGGTCTGCTGTGATTTCATCACTTACTAATCTTTCGCTCGTTCCACTGAACCCAACTTCCCTCTGTGTCACTCAAGCTTCAAATGAAAATAGAGATGTTGCTAAAACCCTCCTTTTATACTCAAGATGGATCCATTACACAGGACAAAAGCAAAAGGAAGATGTTATTGGTCTCTATTCGAGAGTGAGGGAAATGCAGCCGAAATGGGAGAAAGGATACTTCTATGTGGCGAAATATTATGATGAGGTGCTTGTTGATGCCAGAAAGCGTCAAGAAGAGAACTTTGAACCACGATCCAGGGTTGTAGGATTAACGTCTGTTGCTTCGACTGCAAATATGAATATGGAGGAAAAGGCTTGGTGGTCTTATCTTCCAGATGTCCTACTATTTTACGCGAAAGGGCTTCATAGGGGCCACAGGAATCTTTTTCAAGCACTCCCAAGGTTGCTAACCCTGTGGTTTGACTTCGGGAGCAAATATCACAAAGAGAATTTATCATCCAAGAAAGAAATGAAAATTGTGCACCAAAGGGTAGAGATTTCACTTTTACAAATAATTTTATGCTCATTTCTGCTACTGTGTATGAACTTCGGATGTTATTAATTATATTTTTTTGTAGATCATGGGTATTCTGCGAGGTTGCATGAAGGATTTACCAAAATATCAATGGCTAGCAGTGCTACCTCAGCTGGTTTCTAGAATTTGTCATCAGAATGAAGAAACTGTTCGCCTTGTCAAACTCATTATCACCTCGGTTCTCCATGAATACCCACAGCAAGCTCTTTGGACTATGGCAGCTGTTTCAAAATCTACAGTTCGTGCAAGACGTGAGGCCGCTGCTGAAATTATACAAGCTGCAAGAAAAGGCTCTCGTCAAGGAAGTGACGGCAGTAATTTGTTTATGCAGTTTGCTAGCTTGATAGATCATTTGATTAAGTTATGCTTCCATACGGGCCAGCCAAAGGCAAGAACAATCAACATCTCAACCGAGTTTAGCGCTTTGAAAAGGATGATGCCACTGGGAATTATAATGCCTGTCCAACAAGCTCTTACTGTCACTCTACCAATGTATGATAGTAATAAAACTGAACCGCTGAAGATTGATATCTTCTCAGCTTCAGACCTTTCAACTATATCAGGAATAGGAGATGAAGCTGAGATCCTTTCATCTCTTCAGCGGCCCAAGAAGGTATTTCATTTTACTTGACTTCGTTATCTCTGTTACAGTTGGCTAGAACACGTTTCTTCCATCTCTTCTTGGTGCGTTTGTTAGGTTCGGGGGTCAGCATCTTTTCATGAATCTAATAACATTTTGAAGATGGTTCTAAAAAGTTGGTTGAGCCATTGTATATTTTTTCACAAGTCTCTTTTAGTGTTGATTGTGTCAAATTGATTTGAACAAAAAGTCACAGAATTATGAGATGACATTGCCTTTTTTTGCATCTCTTTGGTCGGGATGACGGATATGAACTGGGAACTGGTAGTGCATACACTATAAGTTTATCTTTCTTTTAGTTTCATTCATATAAGTGCAACTACATTCTGGCTTCGCAGGTACTTTTCCTTGGAAGCGATGGAGTTGAACGCCCATTTCTCTGCAAGCCAAAGGATGATTTAAGGAAAGACGCCCGCATGATGGAGTTTGTGGGGATGATCAACCGTCTGCTAGCCAAATATCCTGAAAGCCGTAGGCGAAAACTCTATATCCGTACATTTGCTGTGATCCCATTAACGGAGGACTGTGGTATGGTAGAATGGGTACCCCATACCCGTGGCCTCCGGCATATACTACAAGACATCTACATTGCTCAAGGGAAGTTTGATAGGCAGATAACAACTGCTAAGATTAAGAAGATTTATGACCAATGTCTGGGCAAGACCTCAGAGGAAGAGATGCTGAAAACCAAAATTCTTCCGATGTTCCCTCCAGTCTTCCACAAATGGTTTTTGACTACATTTTCTGAGCCAGCTGCTTGGTTTAGAGCTCGAGTTGCTTATGCACACACTACTGCTGTCTGGTCCATGGTTGGGCACATTGTGGGCCTCGGGGACAGGCATGGTGAGAATATCCTTTTTGATTCTACCACTGGTGATTGTGTTCATGTTGATTTCAGTTGCTTGTTCGACAAGGGCTTACAATTGGAGAAACCCGAGTTGGTTCCTTTCAGACTAACCCAGGTAAAAGTAACCAAAAATGGAATATAAATTAAAGACATGAAGAAAGCTAAACAAATTCTCATATCGTGGTGTTCCCGTTTACATAACAATGTAGATTGTTTTCTGATTGATACTATTTGTTTTGATTGACAGAACATGATTGACGGCTTGGGCATAACCGGATATGAAGGGGTTTTCTTGAGGGTCTGTGAAATAACACTGACTGTGCTTAGGACACACAGAGAGACCCTTATGAGTGTTCTCGAAACTTTTATTCATGATCCGCTTGTAGAGTGGACAAAACATCACAAGTCTAGCGGAATTGAAGTTGAAAATCCACATGCCCAGGTTTGAATCACTTTTATCCAATTTGTTTGTGAACTGCATATACCAATTGTCTGTGAACTGCATATACCAATTGTCTGTCCAAGACCAAGTAAAACGTCTTACTCATTAAGCCTTCAACATCATTATCATGCGAGTAATTGCTTAACTAAAACAGTTATGCCATGTCTAAAATTCCCTTTAGTATCTGGCTAGATGCATCTTTCCTCAACCAAGTGAATAACTTATTACCCATGTGATGCAACTAACATCCATCTCAATACTAGCCATATTATCCTGACTTGGCTCTTCCTAGACTCACTTAACCCAGTTCCACATGATAGTTTGTGCAAGGTTTTCTCCTGGCACGGAGCTACCTAATCCACCTCAGTCTTCCCCACTGGTTAGTCTAGGTGCCAAGCCCACCCAAAGTACCCATCCAATAATATACTGCAATGTGCTACCTTATGCTTTACGACCCTTTCCTGGAAAACGTAATGCATTTCTCTCCTCCCTATATTTTTGCATTTCGCCATAAGTGATCATGACAATGAACTTCTATTATAGTTATCGATTTTAACATCCAGCATTGCTGTTGAATATACATATTTAACACCATACTGATTCATTTTTATAATGCTTTGAGCTGAATTTGTTGGTTTCTTGATTAAGCAAAGCATTTTTATCAAAGTTATCTACTAACAAACTAACATTTGTAAAATGCAGAGAGCAATCGGCAACATAGAAGCACGACTACAGGGAATAGTGGTAGGTGTTGGTGCAGCACCGTCTTTGCCTCTAGCTGCAGAGGGTCAAGCTCGACGTTTGATAGCTGAAGCTATGTCGCACAAAAACCTCGGAAAGATGTATATATGGTGGATGCCTTGGTTCTAAGAGTTCTGCTAACTTTTTGTCAAGTATATATATTAAAAGTCGAAAGGTCAGTAGTCAGCTATAGCGTAACTGTATATATCTGTTATTCTTCTTTTGATTCCAAGCTTACTAACTAGCAAAATCTCTCCCAGCTCTGATATGTTTTTTATACCTTCAGGGTCAAATTTACTGAGAAAAAGACTAAAAGAGGTAAATAGAGTTCTGTCAATAGGGAAAAAAATTGTTACTACAAATTTAGGCAAAAGAAATCCAATTTTGTTTAATCATGGCCATCTTATTAGCTCCATTAGGTTAACATTATTTTATTTTAGTGTACGGTTCCGACTGTATTGTCATGGATCCGGTTAGGTTTTGGCTGTTCCAAAGAACATCTTGTACTTGTATCCTGAAGAAATTCAGGTTTCTCCTCTCTGGACACTTCCAACTATCCACAAAATTGGGAGAAATCAAATGCAGACACTTCTTGGGGATTGTTTAACCTGTTCTCAGCCTCTTGAAAGGGGTCAGGACAGGTTCAGCTATGAAGCCTGGTCTAGAGACCAACTTTACCGTCTGCAAGTATCCATATTAAGTGAAAAGTAAAATTTGTCTCTGGAACAAATGAACACACTACTCACACTTGGATACTGAAAATTGTATAGACTTTATCAAATCTATGGATAAGGATTCAATACAAGTGAAATGATTCTATCCTTTTATAGGAGAATCATCAGTTATACAGAGAGAGAGAGGTTATTAGGTTTTAGAGAGAAAATAAAACTCATCATCTTGTATGTTATTCGTTACAGTGTAAATAATGCAACTGTTATTTACTTACAGTCAGTTTAAGCTGAGAGGGCCTCCCTTACACCCTTTCGTATTATACTTACACCTCCAACTTCATTATCAAGTCAACTTTTTAATTTTACCCTTGACCTGGAAGACTAAACCTCTTACCACTCCAACAAGGGTTGTTGGCTTCTCAAATTTGACTTGCCTTGCTATCTTGTCCTTCAAGGGTTGTAGTATGGTTTTGAGGCTACATAGTTTGGTATCTTATTATGTCTTCTCTTTATTGAATAAGCTGAAGAAGATTCATCTAATTCTTCGTTAACGAACCAGTGTTCATGATGAAACATCTTGGATATAAGTTTGGGAACAGTAATTGTTCCTTCTCTCTTGTTAATCGAAATAACAAACTGTAATCTCTTCCTAAACTAGTTAAAGCAACTCTAAAGTCTGCATAATTCTCTATCTGAGATTTTAAGAAAAGCCTATAATGCAGAATTAGTCTTCATATGAAAGGAAAAAATATGGATGCAGAATCCTGGCATTCAGTTGACACATAATTATTCATTTACCACTCACATAACAACCATTTGATATATATACATGCGGTTGAAAATGAAGATTTGACGATGAGAGTCTCATACGACATGATTTGAGATTTACATTAATGGTGACACTTCACTAATCTAAAGTTACACTTCGTTTCCACACCATCATTTTGGCGTTCCATTATTGTGTTAGGGATGGATCTTGAAGCAGGTTGAAACTTAGGTTCCTATACAGAGAGAAGAGACAATGTATTAGAAACCCGATAAGTATATGAATAGGCAACTTGTTTTACTTCTGTGGAAAAGCACATGAGGTCTATATCTTATACGATTTCTCAAATTGAACAAAAATGAACAGGGAATTATTCCCTAGATCAATAAGAAAAGAACAAACAATGACCACAAAGGACTGAATGATTGAGTAGAATAAATTTCAGAAGGAAGAATGAGAGTTTTCACCTCAAAATATAAGCTAAATTTCATGTCTTGATGTGCATAGTTCTCTGAGTTTGTCTCTCCACATCGCTACAAAAACCAGTTACATTTTAGTGCAAGTTCATAAATCAACAGAAGTTGGTATGTTTAAACTATGAAAAGCCAATAAAAATGGAAAATGAGAATATATGGTTGGTACTTGGTACAAAAATATGAAAAGTACTTTACCCTTGATCGACAATGCTTGTAAATGAAATAAAAATATATAAAGGTTGCCGTATGTTAAGTACCTGCATCTTTATACCTCTCCTCTTTGGCCGCTATATTCATATTCGTCACAATTCCAAGCTCCTCAGATAGTATATCTGGACCTTCTGCAGCACTAAAACAAAAATCTCATGGTTTAGAACAAATGAGGAGACATTTAGAAGAAACAGATCCCTTAATACCGAGAGCATAGAGCCGTATGCTCTTCTAAGCACCTTTCTAAGTTCTTAACTACAGATTTCACTTACAAACTCTGTTTTGTTTATATTTCCCAACATAAATCCGTTTTTAACCTAAATCTAATCTCAGCAGAATTCTTGATTCAGAGAGCCTGAATTATAAGAAGAGCACGTACTATCCTAGTGCTAGTAGTACCTCCAATATAAGATTGTGATTTTAATTTATCAGTGGTCGGCAATGCCTAAGTTTTCACGGAAGACAGATAAAGAAAGTGAGTTAACAGCTTAGGAAGCACGCGAGGAAAAATAACAATTTTCATGACAACATAGTTCTAGAAAAACAAAAGATCATTACCTATCTAGAAATACATCATAAGCTGGCTTTGAGTTACTTCCTCTTCGTCCACCATAGACAATTTTAATGGCATCACTCATGACTATTTGCTTGTTTATATATATAGGAACCTGCATATATGAACTTGTCAACAAGGGTTTCAGCCCAAACACATAAGAAACAATTATGAAATTTTCTAGTGGTATTCAAGCATCGTATGGTACCAAACCAAGGCAAACTTAGATTTTGAAGGTCCATCTTTCCAAATTCAGAAAAGCAAATGAAACTGGATAATATGTACTATCCAAATGACACACTTTGTTTGCAATTTAAATTCATCCAAATAAAGAATTGTTTGCCCTTGTCCAGTTTGACTCATTCATTTGCGACTTAAGTCCTGCACTTTTACCTTAAGGCCTAAAGTAAACATCCTATACACAATTTAAGTATTTGTTAATATCCATAGCAAACAAGATACTATTGGGAATCTGAATAGAGGTTTTTCATTCCAAGACAAAAAGAGAGAATATGTTAACATCAAGCACTTTACCTTGCATCTGTTAGCTAAATTTATGGCATCTGATGGGCGTGCATCTACGCTTAAAACAACTTTCTCTCCTGGCTGCAGATATAAAACCCTTAGTAAAGAAGATCATGACAACGAATCTCTGAGTGAAAGGCCGAAGTATAACAAAAAGGCAAATAAACTAAATTGTAACAAGTTTGGAGACAACTATTAACAAGATAATGAGCTGATTACCTTTCTGAAAAATATTCTTGCATAGTAAGTACTAATTACTCTTTCTGTTATCTGCACCATTTCTATCTGAAATTAAAAAAAACACGAGGACGGTCATTCAGTCAGATAACAGAGTTCAAAACTCCAAGGTAAGAAGCAAAGTTTCAAACCGAAGACAATTGCTAGATTTCTCTACAAAATCAAGTAAGCAGTCACTAATACCAATATCAATCATCCTATCCATTATATTATCATGATTCATCCAATGATATATTCTTCTTTTTATGGGTGATTAATCGTACTAAGCTGTAGTCTCTTGCTAAAGTTTCCTCAATAAGAAAAACATATAATGAGAGTATGGCAAGAAAAAAACTGCAAGGGGAGATATATAATAAAATGAACCTAACTACGTCTACAGTTTAAGAGAATTAGCTCCTTACTTCATATCCAAGTTTCTCTATAAGATTTTTCATAAATTGGAATTGACTTGGGAAATCCTGCAAGATACATCATTTGTGTAAATTTTTTACTAAAGAATAGTAGAGATAAGCTGAATAATGATTAATGGAAACTTACCCCGTTCTCCTTTTCCCTTGAGGCATCTATCAGCTTTTCGATTGCAAGCTCCCCTGCACTAACAAATAGTGGAAGTTACTTACAAACAATAAACTTCAGATTGAGAACCATGAAAAATTAAAACTAAAACACAAGAAATATACACAATGTCATACTAAAGCCTACCCACTATAATTGGCAACAAATAGTCTCCGTCACAAGCAACCTTAAGAAAAATTGTGGGACTCTGAAAGCGGCGGAGAAACCCTTGCCCAATTGATCGAACATTTATTCTCGATTCTGTCGTTTGTTTAGAAAAAGGAAATAACTTCTTCTCTTCTTCTACATATCCTTGCTTGCGCAACTGGTAGTGTCTGGAAGTTTCTGCAACAGTCAATTTTGTGACCCCAAGTTATTCAAATGTGAAGGGAAAATTTGGAGAAGGATTAGTCCAAATCATGCTAACCAAATTCAGGAAAAGGAAAAAATTGTCAAAAAAAA
>BEHA01001243.1:83710-149955 GCA_002897215.1 Eschscholzia californica subsp. californica | reverse complement strand
TATTTATATATATTATAAGCCAAAAAATTGGAAACTGCCTATTGAGCCAAAAAATTGGAAACCATCCCAATTTGGAAACTGCCTATTGCTGCCTCTTAAACCTCCTCTTCAATTTTTAGAAACTGCCTCTTACAGTAAGAAATAAAAAGTTACAATTTTTTTTGTTTCTATTCCAAAATTTCTATACCAAAAACTTTATTTGTTTTCTCATAGCGGCAACTTTAAAAGCACAGAAATGCTAGGTTCCCGTAACAAAATGACCAAATGAATTGCCAAAACGACGTGCGTCAAACCTTTCCATGTCATTCCCACAATTCCTTTCATTATTTTCTTAGGGGAACCTTGCATTTCTGTTAATAAAATGTTTTACGCAAAAAAAATAGGGGACTGGGTTAATCATCCAAATGAGGGAATAAATAAGTTTCCCATCCTAAGTAGCCAAAAAATGAAAGGCAGGTCCAAAGAGTCAGGTTGGAAAAAAAATTACGAAATGGCCCTTGGAAAACAAAGTATTACGGTTCATGCCATAGATAAATTACAAAATTGCCATCGAAATTTTCTCGGGAAACGATTTTTTTTTTCTGAAAAAGAATCTGACAACCCGTCCATCAGAATCTGTACTGTTCAGAAATTTACGGAATTGCCACCGAAAAATTCCCGAGAAACGAAATTTTTTTGAAAAATTGTCTGACGCACCGGAAAATTATTTTATTTACTGGAAATTTTCTTTTGTACTAGACACTTTTGTACCGGGAATTTTCTTATGACCGGGAAATTATTTTATTTACCGGAAATTTTCTTCCGTACTAGACATTTTTGTACCGGGAATTTGAAATTTCGTTCGAAAATTTCAAATTTTCACAAAAATTTGAAAATTTGAATTTTCTTGTGTACGGGAAATTATTTTATTTACCGGGAAGAGATGGTTTGTTGGGCGGGAATTTGAAATTTCGTTTGAAAATTTCAAATTTTCAAAAAAATTTGAAAATTTGAATATTCTTGTGTACGGGAAATTATTTTATTTACCGGAAAGAGATGGTTTGATGGGCGGGAATTTGAAATTTCGTTTGAATTAAAAATTTGAATTTTTTTGTGTACGGGAAATTATTTTATTTACCATCCAGTTTTTTTTTGTCAGGAAACGTCAGCATGTCCCATCCAAGGGCGAAAGGGGGATACAAAAAAAAATCAGGAAACAATGAGCTGTCCTGACATTTGAACTGGAAACTCATTTTTTGGCAAGGTTAGATTTATTTTGGTTTTACGCTGAAAAATTTGGACCTTTCACTCAAAAATCCAAAAAAATATATTGCCATAAAGGAAGGGTGAAATAGGTACTCATACCTATGTAGTCTGTTTTCATGATGTAAATATATAATTGTAAGTCTAAATCAGATAGTTGTAGATAAGATAGTTGCAGTAATTGATACAAGACAAAACTTTCTCTTTTGGACAAAAGAGGCAAATTCTGATTGCTGGGAGACTGTGAGTATGGGGCTGGGTCTAGGTTCTCTAAAAGCAATTGTGGTTATATATATACCTAAAACTATTCAACATTCAACAATTACTTCCCTGAATCTGGGCTTAAGAGTCCTTCCCCTATTCCTGGCCCATAATCCCAAAAGTGTAGGGAAGTTCTAGAGAATTTTATATGACAGCCTATTTTCGGGAACAGAAAAGAATTTGTTAAATTTACGATTATATAATAATCGGAGATATGGACAGAAAGTAATGACACGGTACTTAACGTGGTTCGGTCGGATACTCAAGATGTACATCCACGGAGGAATAACTTTATTATTAATAATCACCACACACAATTGTATGTGGGGTTGATCGATTACATAACTCGATAATTTAAACTCTATAATCCAACTCATATTTATAGAGTGATTCGAGTTTTCGAGTTTCCTAACTAAACTTAGGAAAGAATACAATATTTATCTAAATATAATTATAATAGATATCTTGAATATATGAAACTAATTCTTATGTATCTTCATATATTTTGGAATATCTTCGAATATCTTCAAGTATATCTGCACTTTTCTTGATCGTCAGATCTCGTATTCTCGATCCGCCTAGTATTCTCCACGTATCTTATTAGAATTTCAGGGTACAAAATTATGAGGGGAAAAAAATGTGAGTTTTGTCAAATTTTTCGAAATAAAATAGCTTCTTTACTCGTCTCCTTTCATCTCTAACCACCAACTCTGCCTTCACCTCCGACCACCACCATTTTTTTTCTCTCACCTCTGACCACCACCATTTTTTTCTCTCTCTGCTAAATTCTCTTTTGATCTCTCCAAAACTTTAACTTTTTCTTTCTCTAAAACATTAACTTCATCTTTCTCTCTCCACCTCATTGTTCTGTGGGAAGGGAAGAGTTTCCTTCGTCCGAACTCCATTCGTCTTAGACGAAGGAAAAAGTTTCAAATGAAACCCTTATGAAGAATTTCGCCTGAAGTCCTAAAATCCTCTATCGAGAGTTTCGTGGTCGGTCGACCACAAGATTGTTATGGCTGGTTTCGTGGTCGAACCCTCAATCCAGAGTTTTAGGGTCTCAGGCAATCACAGGTTCTCTACATCACAAAAAGAGATATGTATTATGTTCAAAAAATAACACGTATGAGGGAAATTGTAAAAATAGTCTCACATAGGAAAATACCTTCATAATAAAAAATATGTATTTTCCACTCATTATTGGTTTGGTTAGATTGCCACAAACTTAAGAGACATGATTTGGCTTTGGCTTTTATAGACAAGATGTAAGTATTACACGAACAATTTTTCAATAGTTAAACGTGTTGGTTTTTCATCCAAAACTATTTAGCAGTGAATACTGAACAAAAAATCTGTAATAGTCATGTCTGAAGTATTGAGTCACTTATATAACCCTGGAAAAGAAAAAACAATAATACAGTAATAAGTAATAACCTTGATGAAGGGCAAAGAGAGTGGAACGGAAGAAGAAGATAATTAGAGTGAGGCTTGTAAGGTGAGCCATGATTTTATGTGGATGAAGTTTGTCCCATAATGTAGTAATTAGTAGTGATTGCATATTTGCATTAGACCTCCTTATTATATAAAGAATTTTCAGATCTGTTGTTCAGAGATTGAGGGATGTGAAAATGATTAGGAGTCATTTCTAAATAGTGAAAGAGTATCTAATTAGGTTTTCAATGTATGTGTTAAAAATAACTTGATTTTTATATCTTCATATATTGATATGTTTGCAAACATAACTTTACTATAAAAACTAAAGAAACAAAACGTCATTCATTTATCGATTGATGTTTTCTGCCATGCACATACAAAATATAAGTAGTATAAAAGAATGGGGAATCCTATTAATAGAGAAAGTGATGCAACCGAATAGACTGATGGTATTTACTTTTTCTTTAGTGTCACCAAAACGTTCAATTAATAAGCCTATCAACAATTACAGAAGTTTTTGGAGGAGCATACTTAAAGTGGTATGTCTCTCCTCTAACTACACCAAGCTTTTGCCCAACCACTCTATCGACCATTTAACAAAAAAAAAAAAAAAAAAAAAAAACCACTCTATCAACCTAAATCTCTTAGGAGACCCGACCCATGGTATTTATTATGGATAACATACCGACCCGACCACCGACCCGATTCGTCCCATGCAACCGACGTCCCATGGAGAAGAGAAACCCACCAATCATCACAAAGAGAAGATCCTTGGAGATCTTGCTAACTAACTAGTTGATGTTTATCTTGTATTCTTTTATTTTTATCTTACTAACCTGGCCGGCCGAAATCTGACCTGGCCGGCCACCTCGGACAGAGTTGTTTATGCGGCAAAGATATGGGTAATTTTTAGAAGTTCAAGATTTAGTCCCTGTATAATAAGTCATTTAAGCTCACAGTCCTTCCGGGCAAATGAGGTGTTCACATAATCTGGACCGTTGATTAGAAATCAACGGTCCAGATTATAAGGGACGAAAATATAAAACCTAAAAACTCAAAAATCCCTTAATTTCACACAGCTTTCTCTCTCTACACTCCTTTCCTTCAACCGAGCCCTAAATCACCATCTTCACTTCTTCGATTTTCTTGTCGATTTTCATCACCGGCCAGGTCAGATTTCATTGAACACCTCGTTTTCTATTTCTTCAGTTCTCTAATGCCCAATCGTTAAAATTACAAACTTCGTTTTTTCTCGTTTGAAGTTCGATTCTCTGTGCGATAAATCTTTGAAAACTCTCCACTTGAAGTAATCTTTGGAACCTCATTCTCTCTTTCTAAACTCTTCACCAGATGAATCCAAGTTAGACATTTTCTGTAGTTTTTATTTGAGTTAGGGTTTAACAGTATGATAATATCATTTTCCAGTTAAAAAAATTGATCGATTTGAATTGATTTAGGTTTGTAAGTCGGTTAAATTCTATCACCACGGCTAAAAACACTTGAAATCAATTGAATCAAACCGACTTTGGTTTACAAAATTGGTTCGAACTAACTAAACAGTCATTAATGAAATAGGGCGGTCTAAGCTAATTGATCACATACCAAGGGAGTGGAGGCGCTATTAACACAAATGTCTGATCCCAAATTTAAACTTCTCTTGTGAAAAATTATAGAGCTCCTAAGAGCAAATCCAGCCTGTGCCTCACTGAGGCTAAAAATTCAAATTCTTGGCCTCAACCAGGCACTCCAGTCACAGTCGGTCGGGGCTGAGCCCCAACCGACCACTTCAGTCGACCCTAAGATCAGGGTCAACTGAAGTTCCCAAAGGTCATGTTGGGGTTGATCCTAGCTGTTGGATCAAATCCAACGGATAGATCTTCTCATTTTTTCCCTTTTTCTTTTTTAATTATTTTACAAAATTAAATTAGTTTAAATATTTTTTAAACTTTACACAATAACAATTAAAATGCATCCCACCAACGTGTCGGTCTCTATATAATTCTCTGATTTTGAAAAAAAAACTATTTCGAAATTATTTCAAATACATGTTTCGCTCATACATAAGATAACACACGTTTTTCACACACCAACAAAAAACCACACATGTGTTTTCCACATGCACAAATTTTCGGCCTCAAGAGAGGTTGAGGTTGGAGTTCAATTTTTTAGGCTGAAAATTTTAGATGAAAAAGTGATTATTTCGCCTAAGACAGATTGGGGTTGGAGTTGCTCTAAGAGCATCTCTAATGGGACACTCTAACAAACACTCTATAAGTCCTAATTGTCAAGTGTCAATGAAGATCTCTCTCCTAAATGTCACTATAGAGACACTCTAACTTTTGTTGGTCTCTAGTGGAGATCTCTAAAGTCTCTACACTTAATACACACGTCTCTCTTCAATCCAATAGATAAAAAGTATTTGAAAAGTAAGGTTTTCTATTGGTTGGAATTATAAAGTAACACTTAGAGAGTCTCAAGTAGACACTCTCATTTTAGAGTTTCTCTCTAGACACTCTATAATAAATGTGTCCACCTCATATTAGAGTGTCTAACAAAATGTTCCATTAGAGATTTGGAGATAGTTTTTTATCAAATACTCCAAAAAGTCATATCTGACACTAAGTGGTAGAGATTGAGTGTCTCATTGGAGATGCTATAAGAGCATCTCCAATGGGACACTCAATCTCTAACACTTAGAGTGCCACATAGACTTTTTGGAGTTTTTTGGTAAAAAATCATCTCCAATGGAACACTTTATTAGACACTCTAATATGAGGTGGACACATTTATTATAAAGTGTCTAGAGAGAGAAACTCTAATATGAGAGTGTCTACTTGAGACTCTCTAAGTGTTACTTTTAAATTTCAACCAATAGAAAATCTTGCTTTTCAACTACTTTTTATCTATTGAATTTAAGAAGGACATGTGTATTAAGTATAGACACTTTAGAGTTCTCCATTGGAGACCAACAAAAATTAGAGTGTCTCTATATTGACATTTGGGAAAGAGAATCTCTATTGGCCCTTGACAACTAGGACTTTTAGAGTGTTTGTTAGAGTGTCCCATTGGAGATGCTCTAAGGTGAGCCAACAACCCAGCCGGATTCGCACTTGGACACAAACACTAACCATATTAAGGAAGCCAATAAAAATGGTATGAATTTGTCGTCAATCCTCATCCAACGCATTTCTGGATCATCGGTTTTCATTAAGAGAGAGAAATTGACGTGAATCCAACCGTTGGATTGGAATCAACCCCAAATTCACGCCACTTTTTTTCGTTTTCCTTAAACGTCTTAATAAATATCTCCCATTTATTGCATCTCTCTCACTATATACCTCCCCTCCCCACTTCATCCCCCCAAATCATCATCAATGGATTCTCTGACTCTCTTCTGTACAGCTGCTCTCCTCGCCGGAGGTCTTTACTGGTTCGTTTGCATACTCGGATCAGCTGAACAAAAAGGAAAGAGAGCCGTAGATCTTTCCGGCGGATCAATTTCAAGAGAAAAAGTTGAAGATAACTACAACCAGTACTGGTCTTTCTTTCGTCGACCTAAAGAAATCGAAACAACTGAAAAGGTACCAGCTTTTGTTGATACTTTTTATAATCTTGTTACTGATATTTATGAATGGGGTTGGGGTCAATCTTTTCATTTCTCACCTTCAATACCTGGTAAATCTCATAAAGATGCAACTCGTATTCATGAAGAAATGGCTGTAGATCTACTCAATGTTAAACCAGGTGATCGTATCCTTGATGTTGGATGTGGTGTTGGTGGTCCGATGAGAGCAATCGCTTCTCATTCTCAGACAAATGTCATCGGAATCACCATTAATGAGTATCAAGTTAAAAGAGCTCAGATTCATAATAAAAAAGCTGGATTAGATTCACTCTGTGAAGTTATTTGTGGTAATTTTCTTGAAATGCCATTTCCTGATAATACATTTAATGGTGCTTACTCAATTGAAGCTACTTGTCATGCACCTAAACTAGAAGAAGTATATTCTGAGATTTTTAGGGTTTTGAAACCTGGGTCTTTGTATGTGTCTTATGAATGGGTAACAACAGATAAATATGAAGAGGGTAATTCAGATCATGTTGAAATTATTCAAGGGATTGAAAGAGGAGATGCTTTACCTGGGTTAAGAAGTTTTGATCAGATATCTGAAGTAGCAAAGAAAGTAGGGTTTGAAGTTGTTAAAGAGAAGGATCTAGCTAAACCACCTTCCAATCCATGGTGGTCAAGATTGAAAATGGGGAGATTAGCTTATTGGAGAAATCATGTATTGGTAACAGTACTTTCATGGTTAGGGATTGCTCCTAAAGGAGTTGTTGATGTTCATGAGATGTTGTTTGTTACTGCTGATTACTTAACCAGAGGTGGAGAAACTGGAATTTTCACACCAATGCATATGATTCTCTGTCGAAAACCAGAGTCTTAGAGAGAGAGAGAGAGAGAGAGAGAGAAAGATATAATATATTAAGAACCCTCAATGGTTTATGAAAGGAAGAAGGTACTCACAACTTCTACAACTCTCTTAATCCTACTATTATTTATGTTCCATCGATATCTAAGATCTAGGGTTCTTGAAATTTCTATAATTGGGTATGTTTTTTCTTCATTGGTTTTGGGTTTACTTTGAATTAATTTTGGTCATCTCATGAACTCCATTATTATTATCATCAACTCTGTAACCAGTTATTATTAGTAGTAGAAGAAGAAGTGATAAAGTTCTAACTTATCAGTAAAAGTTCTCTCTTTGTTTTAGAAATTTTGAATTCCATCATGTTAGATTGCTTTCTTCCTTTGCTTTCATCCTTAAAAGTTGAAATTTTGCCATAAGAATTCTGTCATAATTTAGGGTTTTTGGTATATTAATAGTCCCTTCTATTTTGGGTTTGAATTTTTTTTTTTCCAAATATTCACATCTTATTTATATAGAACTGTGCTTATAGAAGTATCATCTTATGGACTTATATCCGCTTGGCTCACATGAATCCAGTAAATATCGTTGTCGTGATTTGCAGTACCGATTGAAGTCATTTTATTTTGTCAGATTGACGCGGACTAACTGGAAATCGATGAGACTAGATACATCATCGAACCATAATTAGAATTTGAATATTTGCAAACTTCTCATGATGTCTAGGGAAACTTTAGTTTTAGGCTTTTCATAAAAACAAATGGATGAGAAACTATGCACCCCATATCTATTTTAGCCTTTTAGGTTATGTTATGTGATTTCTTTAGCCAACCACTACATGAACGGTTCATCGGTGATTCACAGACTCGAGTAGATAGATTACTTGGCTCGGACTACCCCCGGTTCAAGTTGTATCTCAATAATCGGTTCGT
Source organism: Eschscholzia californica subsp. californica (assembly GCA_002897215.1). Lineage (NCBI taxonomy): Eukaryota > Viridiplantae > Streptophyta > Magnoliopsida > Ranunculales > Papaveraceae > Eschscholzia > Eschscholzia californica. The sequence goes on along the minus strand of BEHA01001243.1, from coordinate 141,659 downwards.
GGCTTCGAAATATGGTCTAGTTCAATTTATTAGACACGTTAAGAGTAAGGAAGGATCAAAACCCAATTCATTCATGATTGATGAACAACAAATAACAACACACTTAACCAGAAACTAGAACAATATAAATAAACAGACATCAAACCAGGGTAAACCTTACTTTTCTTTAGTTAACGAAGCGACAATTCTTCCTAATTTCTCCATTGTTACCAGTCAGAGGACTAATATTTCCCATTTTCACCATTGATTGAGCAAAATGTTCGAAAAACAGAGCTTCATTTTGAGCATAACTTTTAACCAATTCCATGGTTTTTGTGTTTCCACCATTTCCTGTCAGAAGAACTTGATCTGAATTCAGAAGCCCTTTACCCCATAATATCAACTTGAAGTAAGCATTGTTGAATTTAGTAGGAGATGTAAAATCCAATGGGGATATTATGTTGTCATTCCCTGATTTAGGGCAAACAGATTTCAACTCATTGTAGTAGTTCCTTGCTAGAGTTATATCTGGTTGATTATTTCCATTTTGGTTGTACAGTCTTTGCCTGAAACTAACACATCTTGCTACTCCAATTGTATGACTCCCTGCACAAGTGTAGATTCAAACCAATAGTTAAAAAAGATTGAAAGACATTTATAACAAAATTTTGGTAACTATGGAGAAAAGTTACCCAAAACAATGACTCACCTGAAAGTGCTACAAGGTCTACCTCGTCGAGACCTTGACGGTTAAAGAGTGTAATGAGGTTTCCGATAGTTGAGTTTGGTTGTGGAATGTTATTGTTTGAGGCACTAAGACTCGCTGTCTTTGAGTCTCTCCTTCCTAGTGGAACCTCCCAGTTAGGCCCTCCACTCTGTTTCACCAAATGAACATAAAAACTCATTAGTAACACAACACAAATTAGGTCTATTCATGATTGAAACAACCTGTTTTGGGGTGTTTCTTGTTTACCAGGACAGTGGAGCCTCTAGCAGAAAGTGCAACAATGTCTGCACAAGAGACGGTTTGAGGACATGTTGCTTCTAACTTAGCCTTAATCTCGTCGATAACTTCAAATCCTCGGATCGAATTCTTGTTGGGGTTTGAGTTCTTCTCGCTTACTATTTTTGAGCTATCATCCAACAAGATTGACGCATCACAACCCTGCACCAACATTTTAACCTAAGTGAGCTGAGATGAACAAGAGAGAGAGAGAGAGTGAAGGTAAATGTAGTGATTGTAATTGCTTTTAACCTGCACAAAACAATCATGGAAGTGAAGTCTAAGCAAAGATGCAGCCATTCTTGGCTCTCTAGTAATTGCCTTCTGCAAGACTGACATTACTATGTCATTAGCTTGAGGGCATGAAGACTGGTAAAATTCTGGGAATAGACCAGAATGCTGTCCATTTCCACCACCACCGACATTCCCACTTCCACTATTTCCACCACCAGTTTTCCCACTTCCACCACCACCAACATTTCCTACACCACCGTTCCCGCCACCAACATTCCCAACACCACCATTTCCACCACCTACATTTCCAGTTCCACCATTTCCACCAGCAGACCCACCTCCAACGTTTCCAACACCGCCATTCCCACCACCAACACTCCCAACACCACCATTCGCACCACCTACATTTCCACTTCCACCATTTCCACCATTTCCACCAGCAGACCCACCTCCAACATTTCCAACACCACCGTTCCCACCACCAACATTCCCAACACCACCATTCCCACCACCTACAAATCCACTTCCACCATTTCCACCAGCAGACCCACCTCCAACATTTCCAACACCACCATTCCCACCACCAACACCAATTCCACCTCCATCACCACTATTCCCACCAAAGCCACCCCAGTTATAAGGAAAACCAGGAAAAGCAATGGAAAGAGTAGAAGAAGAGAAGATAACCATAACCATGAAAACAAAAGAAGCTCTCACAGAAGCCATTGTCTCTTAAACTGTTAGTATGTTTCTTTTAGAAGGTGATGATTTTCTTCTCCATTGGTCTTTGCTTTATTTATAGGGTTCAAAAGGTGATGTCAAGATGTTGAAATTAACAACTTCACTCATTCCTTAACAAATCCTCTGAGATTGATCAAGTGAGTTAGGTTGACCTTGTCAAATTCTTGACCCCACCTATTGTGGTTGGTCATTGGTGTATTTTAGTTGCTCATTTTCAAAAACTTGAATAATAAGAACAATGTACTTGATATATAAGATGGAACAATTAATGATATGTGTATAAATTAACAACCAACAGTCAGAAATAGCCATAGTCACCCCCTCTTACAAGAGGATTGGCCAAGTTAACATAGACTTTTGGTGTCATGAGGTCTAGATGTACAGACAGATTGGTAAATTTATAGTAGCAGGGTCGACTTGTGGCCAACTTTTTATACATACTTTTTATGTATGAGGTATATGTGTACAAATACGTCCGCAGAAGGGTAATAGTAGTAGTACTAGAGTCAATATGTTGCACATATATACAGATTGGTTGTTTGTACATAAAGAAATTTTGTCATGAGATGGGAAGTTTTCTTTTGACCTGCTCCAAGAATCTATTGCATGTGATCTTTGATTTTTAGTGGAACCTTTTTAAAACAGAAACCTAGACTATAACAACTCCACAAAATAAGAGACAACCCTCTCAATATTCATATTCTCCCAAAATGTAAAAAAAAGAATTGACCAGTTCAAGAGTTAATTGCACAGATAATGCAAATTTATTTTCTATTTTTTTATTTTTATACAGAAAAATGATAAAAGAAGCTACAGAAGTAGACCTACCTAAAATTTAAATAGAAATCAACTGTCTATTGAGAGTGGAGAAGTCTATCAAGAGGAAAGAAGAGTTGACTTTGAAAATAGAGACCGATTCTGTGTAGGTTTGGAGTAAGTTTCAGCGTATATCCTCTTCTAGCATTATTTCATGAATAGATCAATTAGATGTGGTATGTCTGTAAATAAACGTGTTAAATTTATGCGTTCGCCAAAGAGTTGTCCATGCTCAAGGAAAGAAAATAAATAATGGTGGTGTCTATAGAATTTCCAAATAAGATATACAACTAGCAAGTGCTCATATCAAATAAGATATACAACTACCAAGTGCTGGAATCAAGCTAAGTATAATTCTGTCCACCTATAGTGATAAAATGTAGCTCTCAAAAGTTCAAAAAATCCCAATTGTGTGGATAATACTTAACCACAAAACCAACAAAATGGATAATGTTTATGAGAATCATAATGAACCCATAAAAAATATCCACTCCCATCTTCTTTCTTTTCCTAGGTCAGTTTTTAAGTTCCATCATCATTCATCCCCATACTCTAAAACACCTGTCTATACTTATCTCATACTTGCACAAACTCCAAATTCCATGGCTACTACTACTACTGCCCTAAAAAACTTCTTATTCAAACCATCATCTATTAAAAATGATCCACTTGTTTCCTCCATCTATTGCACTTCTAGTAATCTCTCTTTCTTCCCCACATCAAGACCTCTCCCAAAAACACTAACAACAACAAGAAGAAAACTCATCACAAAAGCTTCCTCCACAGCAGCAACATCTGAAGGTAATAGTACTTCCAAGAAACCACAAACTTCAGATGAAAGAGTACAACAAGTCCATGGCATCGAGGAATTCGACGAAGCACTTCGAGCCGCTAAAAACAAGCTTGTAGTAGTTGAATACGCGGGTAGTCGTAGTTTTCAAAGTAAAAAGATCTACCCGTTTATGGTAGATCTAAGTAGAACATGTAACGATGTCGAATTCTTACTCGTTATGGGCGATGAATCGGAAAAAACAAAAGAACTTTGTATTAGAGAGAAAATAGACAAAGTCCCACATTTTAGTTTCTACAAAAGTATGGAAAAAATTCATGAAGAAGAAGGAATAGGACCAGATGAATTAATGGGAGATGTATTATACTATGGTGATAATCATTCAGCAGTAGTACAATTACATTCGAAAAAAGATGTAGAAAGTTTGATTGAAGAACATAAGATTGATAATAAATTGATTGTTCTTGATGTGGGACTAAAACATTGTGGTCCTTGTGTGAAAGTTTATCCAACTGTGTTAAAATTATCAAAGCAAATGGTGGATACTGTAGTTTTTGCAAGAATGAATGGAGATGAGAATGATAGTTGTATGGAGTTCTTGAAAGAGATGAATGTTATTGAAGTTCCTACATTTTTGTTCATAAGAGATGGTGAGATTTGTGGAAGATATGTTGGTTCAGGAAAAGGTGAGCTTATTGGTGAGATACTTAGATACCAAGGAGTTAGAGTTACTTACTGAGTTAATTAATTATTACTACTAGATTAATGCATAATTAAGAGATGTAATTAACTAATTATTTGAATAACTAGTTAATTAATTGAGTTCGTATTTCTAAGATTTTCTTGCACGCTTTTATTAAATTATTAGTAGAACAACTCCGAGATTTAGCGAGGTATTGTTTGTTTTAGAGTTTTCGTTTTACTTAAATATAAGTAGACTTCTTAGTAGTCAATGAAAGGTAGTGTCATACTAGGAGCGATAAAGATCGCAAATATAAGCCGATCAACAATAACTTTTTGTTCTCTTACCCTTAGGAATGGATCAACAAAAGTAGTAGTTAATATAGTAACTCGTTAGAAACTTTTAGCTACTGTAAATGTCGTCACTTAATTTTCATCTTTTAGGAGTCATTTTGATGAGTTGGTCATTTTTAAGGGGCCAAAATGAAATTAACCCATTATTTTATCACTAGGAAAGAGTAAAGACTATGTTAAGCTGGTAGAGTGATGGGGAGTCATGACTAGGGGTGGGAAAACGGTCCGGGAACCCGAGACCCCGCTCGATCTGCCCGGACCGTTTACACCCGAAAACCGACTGCTACGCGAGTCGAGCATACCCGGCCCGATGGTTCGGGCTTACAGAGGCGGGGCTCGGATAGCCTCTCATATCCGAGTCCCGACCCGGTCTACCCGTTCGATACCTGTCCGCCTTTATCCGCCCGCTACCCGAGTTTCTCCCAAACAGAAACCCTAAAAGACTAACCCTAATCACTATCTCTCCGCCTCTCTCTATAACTCAAACAGAAACCACATACCTATCCCCAATCTTTTACTTTCTGTCGAGATTGGAAGATGAATTTCTTCATATTCTGATTAGAAATACTGTTCCTCTTGATGCTAATAAACTTAAAGGATCAATTTGAAATAGATCGAACATTCTGATAAGTTGATTGAGATTCCTTCTTCTTGTTCCTAGCACCACCTCCCGCTCTTTGCTCTTGCTCCTTGCTCCAACTCCTGATTCCTGGAGAAAAAATTTGCAAAGGGTTCGAAAACTGCTCCGACGCTCAAGACAGGCAGGGTGTTCTTTGCAGTAAAAGATTGAATATTGATTGTACCTTTTGGGGGCGAGTTATGGGAAGTCAGTGTAAGGGGTGGGTGATCTTTCTGGTTGAGAGATCGTGTTAAAGCTTGTCGAGAGTATGAAAAGTTTGTCCTGTAGAGGACGATGGGGGGGCCCTTTTATAGGCTTGTGGGGGCGGTTGCGATTCACCGTTTAGGGAAGTTTCCCACTGTTCGCCCTTGTTGTTATCTCGTATCTAGGATAAATGAAAGTTTCTAAGTTCAAGGATCCTTCGTAGATATCCTGCCAAGGTGATAGATGTTCTAGAACATGTTTCCTCCTTTGAGACTCTTGAAGTCCAAGCTTGCTTAAACACTTAAGATCTGTAGCCAACTAGAATCCTTAAGGAGATTCCGGGATTGAGTCGGTAAGTTGTTGGCGCGCTTCTGCCTCCCCAGTTTAGGGTATGAGGCATCGACCTAACTTAAGTGGACCCCCTCATTCCTTTGGAGACTCCAGAGTTGATCTGTTTGTGTCGAAGGTGGAAAAGAGCTGTTACCTCTAGCTGACCTCCCAGTTAGGGATGTAAGTAGTGGGGTGTTTGAGGGTTTAACTGTTCTGTTGCCTTAAGTCGGGTTGATCCGCTGGACTTTAGGTTTGTTGTTGACTCTTTGACGTTAGTCAACGTTTAGACAATTTATGCATCATCAGTTTTTGTTTTCCATGGTCATCTCAACCAGTTCACCATAATATACAGAGGGTATCTTCCCATTCTGTTTGGGGGAAAAAGCTATTTGATTCAATGAGAAGAGTTGCAACTCATCAGATCAATCATAAAAAGTTTTAGATAAAGCTTTCCAAATATCACGAGTTGTTGGTAAACGAATATATCTCTTCATAATTTTTGGAGTCATAGACATCAACAACCATCTCTTGACTTTTTGATTTTCTACATACCACTTTTCATATTTAACGTCATCTTCAGCAGGTGGTAATGAATTACCTCGAATAAACGAAAGTTTTTTTTTCAGCAATATGCATCTTCATGATTTGAGACCACATATCATAATTTTTTTAATTCAATATAATCACTGAATCAAAAAAATCCTCCTGACTAAAAATTGTACCAATTGTCTAATCCATCTTTTCCACTATATTAATTATAAGGAAAAGTTTATATCAGAAAATTTAAGAAACTGAATCTCTGAGAAGATGTGTTCCACAAACTCGAAACCTTGTAAATTGTGAGATAATATAAATCACAAAATAACAATTAAAGTTATTTTTTTGTCTTCTTTTTAATACCAAAATAATTTCTTTCTCCTTAAAATAAAAACTGATGATTTTTTTTTTCCTTCTTTGGAGCTAAGATAGAAAAAGAAGATGAAGGTTCTTTCTCCTTCAACCGACAAAAAATTCAGAAAATAAATTTAAGACCGTTGATTCTGATACCAAGTTCAAAGTAATCAAAGAAATTGTTTTATTTCTTGATGATTTTCAAAAGAAATACAAGACTCTATTTATAGAGTTAGAATACTACTAGGTTCTAATTTACTAGTTGTTAATATCTAGGGTTATTTCCCTAATGGCCCCCAACTTTGTGACCAGCTTCCCGCCTGACCCCTACTTTACGAGAAATACCCATATGGCCCCCTTCCGTTATAACACCGTCACTCTCTCTCCTCCATCATGTTTTCTCTCTCTGCCAAGTCATGCCACATCATCTGTTATGCCACCTCATCACCTTCTCCGGCGAGAGTCGCCGACCGGCGACTTCAAACCTATAAAAAAAACAAAATTTTAGAGAGAGAGAGGAGAAGAAAGACAATTTCCGGCCGGCCGACCAACTTCAGGAGTCTCAAAGGAGGAAACAGATCTGTTGAAGGTCCCCTCTCTCTAGAACTAACAGTTCTAGAGAGAGAGAGATAAGAAAGAAAAAAAGGAATTTTTTTTAGAGAAAGAGAGGAAGAGAAAAAAAAAAATTTAGGTTTGAAGTCGCCGGCCGGAAATTGACCGGCCGGCGACTCTCGCCGGAGAAGGTGATGAGGTGGCGTAACAAATGATGTGGCATGACTTGGCAGAGAGAGAAAACATGATGGAGGAGAGAGAGAGACGGTGTTATAACGGAAGGGGGCCATATGGGTATTTCTCGTAAAGTAGGGGGTCAGGCGGGAAGCTGGTCACAAAGTTGGGGGTCATTAGGGAAATAACCCTAATATCTAATCGTTTCTAAATAATAGTTTCTAATATCTAATACCTTCTAATATCTTTACTAGTTTCTAATATTTACTATATTCTAATATCTCAATATAGGAAAGATATTATATGAAATATTTCAATATCGGAAAGAATCTTAACACGATTACCATAGGAGACGGAATCTATGGTTTATTTGAACTTGGGTTACTAAAAGATATAAATAATGTGGTTCGTTGGGCTTGAGGCCAGTAGTTTACTTGGGCTTTAGACCTGTTTGTTTCAAAAAGTTTAATTTCACGTTTATTGTGCTAATCACATCTTAGATGTATCTGTGGCATTATAATGACTTACAAAACAATTTTCATTCATGAATTTTTATATATGCTAAGCAAAATTGATACTTGAAACCGACTGTGATATTCGGTGTAGATGAGGCGGTTGTGATCCACCGTTTAGGAAAGTTTCCTACTGGTCGTAGTTAGGATTTCCCTTTTGGTTTATCTCGTATCTAGAATAAATAAAAGTTCCTATGTTCAAGGATACTTCGTAGATATCCGACCGAGGTGATAAATCTTCTAAGAGATGTTTCCTCCTTTGAGACTCCTGAAGTCCAAGCTTGCTTAAACACTTAAGATCTTTAACCGTTTGAGATCTCTAAGAAGATATCGGGATTAAGTCAATAAGCATGTGGCGCTTCTACCTTTCCAGTTTAAGGCGTAAGGCATCGACCTTGCTTACGTGGACCACCCTTACTCCTTTAGAGAATCCCAAGGCTGATCTAACTGTGCCGTGGGCGAAACAGCGCTGGAACCCCTTAGCTGATCCTGACCGACCTCCCAATTCTGGGCGTGGGTGATTGAGCGTTGAAGGCCCAGCAGTCCTGTTGCCTTAAGCCGGGTTGACCCGTTGGACTTCTGGTTTATTCTTGACTTATTGACGTTAGCCAACGTCTGGACATTTTGTGTATCATCACGAGTCTCGCCACTCCTTAGTCGAAGCAGAGAAACTAAGGAGTAGAAGTGACTCTCAAGTTTTGACATTAAATATCTTAAATAAGCCTGAAGATAATGAGTATACCTGGACCAAAGTTGTTTTGTGAAGTTCGGTCATTCTCTTGATTTCTTGAGCTTCGTGTACCAGGGCCGATCTTGGCTGAGCTGTTTCGAAGTCTTGTCTCTTATAACTGTGCTAGTGCAATTTTCGTTTGTTGGGGTCGCTTCAGTCTGAGCAGGCCAGGTGGTGGATTCCAAAAGGTATAACCACGTATCGGATTACGCGTGTTGGGGCAGCTTCAGTCTGAGCAGGCCAGGTGGTGGATTCCAAAAGGTATAACCACGTACCGGATTACGCGTGACACATTTTGATTTCGTGTCTTAGGAGATAAACTTCTACTTTCATGCTTGATTCTGTGATGTCACAGATTTGATCTTCTGATCACGCGCTTTCGACGTTGATCTTTTTGGTAACTGCCACGATACCTCTGTTGTCATGCATAAGGTAGGTGGCGTCTTTTAATTGCAGGGGCGAATGAGTCTTGTCGGGTCTCATTAATTCTCTTCTCTAACTTGGCCAGTCTTCAGGCGCGATTTGACGCCCAGTCATTATGACTTGGTGTGTTACTGAGGTTACTTTTTTCTTCTTTCTTTAATGTCTTCCTCTCGTTGTGAGGGTCCCTTTATATTCTTCTTCCACTATAAATAACGTCATTTGGCTTTGAGTTTTCTTCAATAAATTTCTTCAATAACATTTTTCTTAGTTACTTTTATTGGCTCCTCTTAGTGATAAATTCCGACAAACATCTACTTTTATTTAGTGTCTAAATTACATAAAATAAAATTTAGTGATAAATTCCGAGATTCGATCCCAAATCTCATGGGCTTTAGGGAATGTCCTACCACCCAATAGGTGGTGGACTTGTATCATGATTCATGTATGTTGGCTCAATAGAACACCAGAGTTATAGATCGGTTGAAATTTGAGAACCGGCGAAAGCTGAACTGAAAAATCACACCGGTTTGTAGACCTAACCGACCAACCAGAGGGAACGAAGAAACAGCATAAATGTAACTCTCTCTCACTCTCTCATTTTTCTCTTTCAACTGAATGAAACTCCTAACATGCTTAAATAGAAACAGTGGTTCTTTTAAATGAAAACCCTAACTTACTTCATATAACTTGGGGGAAATTTGAAGCTTCTTATTCAAATTACTGATAGATTTTGGGTAATTTGAAGTTTGTGTTTTTATTAATTTGTATAAAGAGAGCTTATTTTAGGATCAAGTTTATATTTTGATGTGTGCAATCAATCTAATTCAATGCTAAGAATTTGGGAGAGACAGTTTTACGTTTAGCTCTCTGTAAAGTATTGATCTTGAATGTTGCCTGAAACCCATATAGAATTTTGATAAAAGAAAAACTAAGAATGATTCAGAACTGATTAATTCATGTTCATTTAATTGTTTATAAGTTTATTTATTTAGTGGTTCTGTCATCTTTTAGAGTCTTTCAGTGACAATTTTCACACAGTTTTTTTGAATTTTTTTTTTTTTGAAAATATTTTCACACAGTAAACGTCTGGGTTCTGGCTTCCAGATTGATTTGGATACTCCCTTGTTCACTAATAAGTGGTTTTGGTTGGACTTGGAAATGGCAGAGTAGTGCCATGTTTTCGATGATTAGAGCTATTTATTTGTCTAACTTTTACGCACAGGAGATAGCTAAGTGTCCGAGAACAGTCCTATATGTAAAGAGAAGTCTCATGATTATAAGTATAACATCTAGGGCCTCTCTCGTCATTGGTTTTGAGTTAACGGCCGACGAAATTTATTAGGACATTTTGCGTTATAGAATTTAGATTTGTGTGATTATATATTAGGAAAGAAGAAGAAGATGAAGGGTTTAGGGTGTGAAGGTTTTCCTATGTGCTTAGAGATCTTTGGAAGGTAGGTTGCAGATTAGGTGCTTAGAAATTTCTCGCCGTATCGAGGGGCAAGTTTGGGGTAAAATGCCATAGTGGATATATACCAATAGAATAAGTGTGTCCTACTAAGACAGCGAAACCCCTTGTCAGTAATCCCAGAAGAAGCTTCTGGTTGATTTGTGCTACCTATGAGAAAGGTGGAGACTTTGAATCGACCCTGTTCTGGCATGACTACTGGTGTTCCTCTAATCCTTTGAAACTTTCTCATGCCAAACTTATATAGCATTGGTAATAAAGAGGGCTTGGTGTCGGAGCACTTGGCAATGTCCAAGATGGCCAACGGCCAACCATAGAATCTTCATCTAAGGCGTAATCTTGGGAGATTGATGACACAATCTCTTTACCAGAGCCGATCAATCCTATCGTGATGTACAATAAGGAGGCCAAATTAGTTTGGTAGGGTGGGGAAGATGAGAGCCTTGCACTAAAAAAATGCTATCAAAGACTCATCAATTGGCTTAGAGGATCCAGATACCCATATCAAGAATCTGTGGAAAAGGAACTTTCCTGCAGATGCAATTAGTGTTGTCTTTGCAAAATGGAGGATGAGAATGTACCTCACCTCTCCCTTCATTTTAAGATTTCATTTGCTGTGTGGCAGTTCTTCTTAGCAAGTTTTGCATATCCCCTGCGGTGCTCCCCAAAGAACCCATGGGGCATTTCAGCATTGGGATGAACTGCACTTTCCTAAGCAAGGCAGGAAAATGCGGTAGGTAATCCCCCAAGCCGTTATCTGGGGCATTTGGAAGGTGAGGAACAATGCAAGCTTCGAAGGGACAAGAATTAGGACAATAAAATAATTGAAGACGTCCAAACTCTACTTCACCGTTGGAGTAGAGAGGAGTAATTGGTTAAATTTTGTTCATTCCTAGATTTTTCCGTATCTTGGGATGCTTCAATAGATACATTGTAATGTAATTTCTTGAGTTCTTTGGCTGGCAGAAGCCTATTCTGTTCCACCTCAAGCCCAGGGCTTAGGGTTATATATACAAACATACAGTAGATGGAAACAATGTTATGATTTTTTCCAAAAAGAAATTTTGTCTCTCATATCCTTCAAGACAAGGTTCATATCAGCTTTTACTGCATTGACATAAATTTAACTATAAGAATTATTAGTTCGAAGCTCCTACCGAGCTCATGTCGTGGAGAATTTGCATACATAATTCAGTCCCTTCTGAAGATAAAGAAACAGTGAACGTTTAGTATTTGGCACATGAAGGATTCCGTAGGAGTTGATGCCCAATAAAATCATGTTAATTTTTAACATAGTTGTGGACTATCTCCAGACAAAGGAGATGAAATATGTGTTGTAATGTCATTTTTGTTTTGAACACTTGACGTTTTTCAGAATATTAGGCTTGTAAATACAATCTCTTATGAATATTGTTCACGGTTGTATTGAAAAGGAATTGATAAATAAAAACATTTGTTGGTTTTGATAATGCTGTATTTCATCTGAATATACACTACGCTGATTTGAAGAAACATATTTCAGAAGAGAACCGGTTATGGTTGCCTCTTTTGACTTGCAGACCTTCATTTTACGCGCTCGGGTACTGAAACTCTACAGACAATCACTCAGGGTTGCTCAACGAGCTCCTCCTCATGCTAGAGGTCAATAACATTTCTCTCTCTCTCGTCATATATGTACATGTAATATGTTCTCAGTATGCCTCCTAGACCATCATAGATCGCATAATTTAATCGAGATTTCCATAATTTGTTCTGTAATCTGTGATGAGATTTACTTGATCTGTCAATTGTGTTTACAGCTGACCTGAAAAATACAATTCGACAAGAGATGGAAAACAACCGGAATTGTAACGACAAGCAGAGAATTCGGTTCTTGATTAGTGAAGGACTAGAAAGATTAAAAGGTGTAGACGAAATGCTTGATATGCAAGGTCATTGATTGTTGTAGACAATGTAGTAGAGCACTGTACCTTATTTCCCATGTTTCGCTTAATCAAATTCAGAATTTTTGTTTATATCAATCGAGTTTTTATCCTTATATCTATGTTCCGAAGTCGAACACAGTAAACCAGTAAGTACACGGTCTTACTTTATTTTCATAGCTGAGAGCGATTACAAGGGGAAATCTCTATTAAGAAAAGAGAAAGGACAATTTCGGTGAGTATTCTCCCTCCCTAAGTGGATATCATGACGGCTTTTGTGCTCATAAACCTCCCAGCCCTGAAAAGGGTTTCCATCCAGCTCTAGTGTGCTAGAGAAACAGATTGCAGAAAGAAAGTTTAAAGTTTGTTAAATCTTTTTTCTTGATATATCCTTTTTTCCTGGACTTGAATTACTGAAACAGGAAGTGGAGTTTTGTTTCATATAAATCTTTTGGTTGTTGAATCTGATATGTTATTTACTTGTGAAAGTAGAGTTTGTGCTAATAAAATTATCATCTAGATCGTCTTTTCTTCATTCTTACTCAATAATTTCTCCCATTTCCATTTTGTGTTTGAGTTTACTTTGCCCTATAGTTTATGATATCTTGAACAAGGAGACATACCAGTGGTCGAAGATTGTGATGAATATGAAAGGGTTTTTTTCCTCCAAAAGAAAACGAAATGTGGAGTTCTGAAATAAAAGCATTTCCAATTTTCCATAGAATCCAAAATCGTAAGAGGCAGCCCTTTTGAGTTACGGTCCACAGCTAAGCCTTCCTACCATTGGCCAAATTTTATCTGACGCCCGACTCGATTGTATTGGTCTCGACCAAGTTGTCTGTCCCTCCCTCTCTCTAGTCTCAGCTATGGCAGTACAACCCTAGTACCAAAAAGTTCCTATTTCTCTATCTTTCTCTCACCCAATTGGGATTTGGTTCCATTTTTCGCCCAAGCGTTCTCAGAATTCTGTTCCGTTAGGTTAAACACGATTTGATATCTAAATATCACGTCACTCTGATATACTTGCACTACTAAGACATAGTCGATCACTACATATAAGTTGCTAAGTCACATATTTTATTTTGAAAGGGTTAACCAAAATAGCTCGTGCAGGGTCGGCCCTGACTTTTCGGTGGCCCGAAGCGAGGTCTGAAAATGTGGCCCCTTCTATCAAATTGTAAAACGTATAAATGTATTACATGAAAATCGTAAGTACCACAAAATATTTTCATCAAATTTATATAACAAAAATAGTTTTTTTGATAATTACTATCACTGAAATTTTGTTCTTCTTAAATTTTTCGATGCAAAGTCACTAATAATCGTCGAATAATCAAGACTGACAGCCACATACTTCTCAATAGATAATATAGCCAACCCGTTTAACTGTTCTTGCGACATAGTAGATCGAATATAAGACTTAATCAACTTCAACTTAGAAAAACTTCTTTCTGCAGAGGCAACAGCAATTGGTATGGTTAAAATAATTCTATAAGAAACCCATGTGTTCGGGTAACAACCTTTCATATCTTTCAAAAAATCTAGTACTTTAATTGGTCTTTTGATCTCATTCGGTAAAAAATGCTTCAACAGTTTCAGTTCAGAAAATAAATCTAGTTCGTCTATGTCATATGACTCATTATGCTTGAAAAAGGTTTCAAAGCGACCACATGAATCTCTTAAATCACCATCATCTTGGGTAACTTTTTTAACTCAAATAGAAAATAAAATATTTCTTTGTACTTCTGAAACTAAACAACTTACAACGAAAAACAATACACTTTGTTTCTAGAAATTGAATAAGCAGTCTGGCTTGACACTTTGGCTTGAAGAAAGGAAGGGATATTGAGATTTCATGATTTGGATATCTAAAAAACATTTTTGTTTCATAAGTCAAACAAACTGTTAGGGCTCGCCATTCATTTAAAGATCATCAAATTTGGTGGCCCTTTTTACTTAACATTTGTTAAATGGGGCCCTTATAATTTTCTTCGAGAGTTGGACTTCTTATATATTTCTTAAAGAAATTAATGTTTTGGTGGCCCCTAAAAATCGGTGGCCCGAAGCGACGCTTTGTTTGCTTTGGCCCAGGGCCACCCCTGAGCTCGTGAAAACGTAGTACGAACACACATCATATATATATGTATATACATATATTATATGTATATAATATATGTATATATATACATGTATATATATATGTATATAATATATATGTATGTATATATATATGTATATATATATATATATATATATATATATATATATATGTATATATAGATACACAAAATAGGTCATGGTTTGGAAAAAAACATCTTATTCCAAATTTGGTCTTGAGAGTGGCGCTAAAACACTATGAGGTGGTGCTTTTAGAACTACCAATTCATCAGTAGAAGTGTAGAACAATCAGATTCCAGAGTTATAGGTCGGATCAAATTTCTGAACCGGCGGAAGCTGAACTGAAAAATCACACTGGTTTGTAGAACTAACCGACCAACCAGAGGGAGCGAAGAGACAGCATAAAGGTAACTCTCTCTCTCTTTCACTCATTGGTCTCTGCAACTGAATGAAAACCCTAATAGGTTTTGTATAATTAGGGCTTATTGTAGGATCAAGTTTGTGCTTTTATTAATTTGTATAATTAGGGCTTATTGTAGGATCAAGTTTACATTTTGATTCAGAACTGATTAATTCATGTTCATTTAATTGTTTATAAGTTTGTTTATTTATTTAGTGGTTCTGTCATCTTTTAGAGTCTTTCAGTGACAGTTTTCACACAGTTTTCCCATTTCTATTTCTCCCTATAGTTTACGATATCTTGAACAAAAGCCTTATCATCTTTAGAGTTGTCTGACAAACTCGAGCATCTTTCACAGAGTAGTGCTTTTCGAATAGATAGCAGAGTTGATTTTGTTGAAAGTAAATCACCGAAACAACTAATTCTTTGTGAAAAACGCTAAAATTCATCACTTGAGCACCATTCCAACATCAGCAACTTTCATATGCATTTTCTATTTTCTTACCCTTTATTTCGTTACATGCATCGACATAATTCTTGCCTATACATCATTTTCCTAACCTACTCATGATTAATAAGTCTAATTCATTCCACTCGATCTTTCGACCATCGTCACCACTTCTCCAGCTTCTTATTATGTTTATTAGGTGATTTCACTAAAAGAGTACACCATTTGACTAGACTATGATCATATATTGCAATCTCAAAGTAGAAAGGTTGCTTTTCTTGACAATTGCAAGTTTCCTTTCGTTGATTTCATAGGAATTGATGCTCAATGAGACCGTGTTGATTTAAATGTAGTTGTGGATTTCCTCTCTTAAACTACTCTCTATCGTCATTAGCTGAAATCAGAGGGTTTTCGGACGAAGAGGACCGTTTACGACTTTCAGTCCAAAATTACATACCCGTGTTGAGGACCCTTCGTCTCAAACGAAGGGGTCTCAGTTATCCATAGATAGTAGAGAAAGAGAGGCCTGAGGAGGAGAGATATGAGAAAAATATGGTGGTGGTGGTGGTGTAAGATGGTGATGAATATGGAAGGGATGTTTCCCCAAAAGAAAAAGAAATGTGGAATTTTAAAATGAAAGCACTTCCATTCCCATAGAATCCAAAAAATTATGAGGCATCCCTTTTAAGTTACGGTGCTCACAGGCAGCTAAACCTTCCTACCATTGGCCAAATTTTATCAAACGGCCCGACTCGATTGGATTGCCCTCGACAAGTTTAAGCTGTTAGAACTTAGAAGTCTCTCCCTCTCTCTCTCTCTCCCTCTCTCTCTCTCTCTCTAGTCTCAGCTATGGCAGTACAACCCTAGTACCAAAAAATTTCTATTTCTCTCACTCAAGCGGGATTTGGTTCCATTTTTCACCCAAGCGTTGCTACAATTCTGCTCCATTAGGTTAGATACGAGATCTTTTCTTTTTTCAATGAACCTAATAAGTTGTGGTTTTGATGGAATTGTTACATTCGGAATTAGTAGTGATTTCATAATTAGGGCAATATACATGCAGTAAAATCGAACTTAGGATGGATTTATAGTTGTTGTTGTTCATACATTATTGTGTGATTTTCCTGATAAGATATTGCCCTACAGTCTAACTTTTGATGCCAGTTAGGTTTTACTGGTATCATAGCTCTTGTTTGTTTTCTCCTACTTGTTCAGATTTACTTCATCTGATTTTATATGAATTATTACAAACAACTGGGAGTTTAAGTAACAAAATCATATCTAAACATGATCTGTTTATATGGGTGAATCGTTGTAGATTTTGAATTTGTCAAAAAAGTTTGATACATCATGATTTAACTAATCGGATATCCGTCGTTAAACATAAATGGCGAAGGGTTTGTGATTAAGTGAGATTTCTTCCCCATTTTCGCAAAATTAACATACAGACCATAAAATCATAAGTCCGACAAACATCAACTCGATCGGTCTACTTTGGGGATTATCTCTAGATTTTTAACTAGGTTATTCGTAGATCTAAAGGGTTCTTGGGCAAGGCTGGGGATTGAAGTTCTTAGACAACAGTTTAATTTTTTCTACTTTGTCTGGTCAATAGTTTTTGACTTGTGATTGCTAATGACTTGATTATTTGGTCTTAAAATTGATTAATTGTTGAATTCTGATCAATGTCAGTAGTAGGAGATGGAGGCGGAAGTGATAGAATCAAATATATTGTTGCCTCAGCATCTTAGTTTCAAGAAGGTGCAGACATCAGAGAAATACCCGAAAGGGCAAGCAAGAGGAAGGCATTGGAAACATCTAAAGCAAATCCTTCAAGTTGAAAATTATCAATCTTATTCTCCAAATGAACCAAACTGTAAGTTAGTTCAAGATTTTATTTCTAGACAATATGTATATTATATCATTAGTGCGTAGTTTTATTAGACAAAAATGAGATATAAGTGCTTCTAATCAAGGAGGGAATTTCGGTTCCTGTGAAAATGTTAGTGGACATGGAAATATTTCGTTCATTTCGACCAAAATTTTAAAATTTATTTCCTCGACAAGGCATATGTTAACAGAAACTTAGGTAGGCATTGAAATACAAATATTTCAGTCATTTTGACCGAAATATTTTGAAATTTATTTCCTTGCTCCTAAGATGATTTCTTACTTGAGCGTGTTTTTCCAACAACTCTTGCACCTTCACAGACATAATACATGCTTTGGTTCCGCATCAGGATATCAGCCTCCGAAATACTTTCTCGCATATGTTTTGAATGAGAATATTAGCCAATTTTGCTAGTATACCGGACTTTGGTAGTTCTACTTTAATCAGAGCCAGATTTGTGAATAATTTTGTTGAATAGAACACTTTATTTCCGCAGTAGACAATCCATTATTTAACATTAGCAAATTACTGATGTAAGTACTAAGTTGGCAAAGCTTTTAACTGCTTCATGGTTATCCCACTCCTCAGATGTTAACATCGAGACACCGCCCTCGATGTATCCATCGAAGAAGTTTTGTGATATTACAGGGTCTGAGGTATGATTACTTAAACTCCGCAATTTACTTCTCGATACTATTTGTTTTTATAATGATTCATTCAATAGTACTGCTTAGTGCTTAGTATTTTTTTCCTTGTCTTTTTATCGTTAAAAAGAAAAGAAAAAAATCAATTTCTAATTTATTTATACTAAGTTCTTCCTCAAGATCATAAATACTGATTGCACGAATATACATCGTCATTGTGCAACTTCAGTTGAACATGGCATTTAAATATCATTGTGTTCGGGCTGTGGGTTTTATTTTGTGAGAATGATAAGATATTCTTCAATGCATTATGATATTGGCTTCAAGAATGCTAACCCTCAAGCCACATTTTACCACTATAAAGGCACATACATCAACATATATTTGTGTTTAAGTAAATCCGAACAAGATCCTTATCTTCTTTTTCTGAGTTTGATGTTCCCCAGTTCACTAAGTTTGGGCTATTCCTTTCAACAACAAAAAAAAAGTTTGGCTATTCGTTTAATCTCACGGGCCAACCATCTCCGGATAATTATTCTGTCGAAAATGTTGTGGTTTGTGCTGGTGGGACTAGTATTAAGATTTGTATCTTGTTAATGACTCAGTAATATCTATTATTTAGAGAGCCATGAAATAAGTCACCATGAAATTCTGCGAAAGTTCTTATGATTGGTACTCAAGTTTATATGTATATATGTTCATGACATTTGCTTATTTTGCTGCAGGCACCTTACATAGACCCAAGGACTAATCTTCGTTATGCAAATACGGACGTCTTCAAGCGTATAAGAATGCTTCCAAACGAGTACGTTCAGAGGTATCTGGCTCTCAGAAATGCTGCCGTAGTGCTGAAGTAACTTCAATGGTTTATCGACCAAGTTATGGTACCTATTTTGTTAAGTGATGTAAAAAAACAAGTCACCTTTATATGATTTTCAACAAAAAAGGATTCTTTTTTTGTTGAAAGTTTTTTTTTTTTTTTTTTGTTGAAAGACAAAAAAGGATTCTTGATTCTCTTCTTGGGGAGGTTCATTATCAAAAGAAACTATTACTAGATTGTTCAGAAAAATTAAACTATTACATAGACCCCAAGGACAAATCTGCATTATGCCAAAACGGACGTCGTCGAGCGTATAAGAATGCTCCCAAATGAGTATGTTCAGAGGTATCTGGCTATCAGAAATGCTGCCCTTGTCCTAAAGTAACTTCAATGGTTTATGGATAGGGGTGTGCAAAAATAGACCGAACCAATCAAACCAACCCAATCCAAACCGGTCCAGTCGGTTTTCAAACCAAACCAAACAATGAGTGGTTTGGTACGGTTGTAGATTTCCAAAAACTAACTGGTTTGGTTCGGTAAGTTGATGCACCTTTTAGGAACCATTAAAACCAAACCGAACCAGTCAAGTTCAATTAATATATATATAATTATATATTTACATAATTTTTTCTAAAATACATCTATCATATCTCTATAACTTCATACAAATACATATATTTCATCAAGTTGCTATAAATGAGAATAACTACTACCCATACAAAACTACACTACTACAATATAATGTTACTAGCTAGTATTAGATTAAAACAATTCATGTATCATCAATGTTACTAGCTACTATATAATATTTCAGCGGGGGACCTGCACATGTCTTTCATGTTTCAAATGTTTTTTCGATGCATTATGTTAGCTTTATTGTTTCTCCAGGTTTTTCAGGAGTGTTGTCTTGATTTTATACGTCAATGTATAAAGAAAGTAACTCGATTCGCAGATTTTCATGGAGAATAAATTGCGTTTTATGGATGGTTTGGTATCCAGTAGTATTAACCGGACCGAACTCTGATCAGTTTGGTAACGGTTTGAAAAATCACTAACCAAACCATGAGTGGTTTGGTAACGGATGACACCAAAATACCGGATACCGAACCAACGAACACCCCTATTATGGACCAAGTTATGGATACCTTGTTCAACTGATGTTAAAACAACTCATGGTTGTATAATTTTGGGTTATTTCCCAAATAGCCCCCAACTTTGTGACTAGTTTCCTGCCAAGCCCCCTACTTTGTCAAAAATATCCAGATGGCCCCCTTTTTCACTTACCGTTATAACACCGTTAACCAGTCAACATTTCTCTCTTCCATCTCATCACCTCTCTCTGCCACCTCATCACCTCTCTCTGCCACCTCATCTTCTTCTCCGTCAAGGTCGCCGGTCGGCCAATTTCTCGCCCGGGGACCTTCCAATATTAAAAAAAAAGTTTATTTTCTCTCTCATTTCTCTCTAAAAGAATTTTTTAAAATATTTGAAGGTCGCCGGCCGGCGACCTTACCGGAGAAGACGATGAGGTGGTGAGAAGATGAGGTGGCAGAGAGATTTGATGAGATGGAATAGAGAGAAATGTTGACTGGTTAACGGTGTTATAACGGTAAGTGAAAAAGAGGGTCATCTGGGTATTTTTGACAAAGTAGGGGGCTTCACAAAGTTAGGGGTTATTTGGGAAATAACCCTATTATTTTCAACAAGAAAGCATTATTGGTTCTCATCTTGGGAGGTTCATTCATCGGATAAACCTATTTTGCTTGTTCAAGAAAAAGAAATTAAATGGACATGTTTGGATAGATATTGTTAGATGCTTTCAAAGAATCCGAAGTGTTACCACCTCTAGTCTGAAATTGATATGGTCCATTGTTCTAAGTTAGAAAGTGAGGCGAAAATAACGATTATTGGACTTGGACATGTTAGCTGTTCCACTTAAGTTCACTTGCCCGCCCAGGTTCTAGCTGTTCCACTTAAGCTCACTTGCCCACCCAGGTTCTAGCCAGGGAAGTTAGTGTACTCATTCTACTCCCAACGTTCTTTCGCATGTGCACAGATGATGGTGGTTCCTGAGCGGCCACCCAGTGTTGATTCCCAATTATCCTTGACGTATTCTTCACTCACGTTCACTTACCACTTATTTCTCTGCTCTCCTTCAATAGATGAAGGTGCACTTCTTAAATGATTAATTCCTGTTTGGTCTCGAGAGACAGAAGAGACTGAATTGAGCTCTTCGGGGAGAAATAATTAAGATTTTTCAACAGTTTAGTATCCTTTAATACTTGTTTTTTTTTTTGTTGAAGTGATTACATGTTGCTTTAAGTTATAATCCAAGCATCGTGACCCTTAGAATTTCAACACATTAATCCGTTCTAAACCACGTGTAAATTAAATAGTTGTACATGTACTTCTCTGAAACATGAATACAAGATTATGAGAGGATTTCTATCCCAAATTTGGGATCTATAGACAAACAAGAAACATTTAAAAACTAACTAGTATTCTCAATAACACTACAAAATATTCTTTCTTATAATAGTATGTGGAAAGTAAGATTTTGCTTCGATTATAATTTAACCAACCTCTAAAATATATTCATCAAAATATAAATAACCCCAAACTTATTTTTCTTAGTGACAGCGGGGTTAATTTCTCAAATGAATGCTTACTGACTGCCCTTTCGAAAGGGAAACATGAACTGTCAAACTTACAAATCTCTTCTATGGATGCAGCTCTTCGCTCTATATCATCATTTACTATTACTACACAGACTGCAACAATAACCACAGAGACGTAAAATCTTGTTAAAGTTGAGACATTTACATAACCTCTGTGAACAACAACATCGTTATTCTAAGCTGCCTACTAGGAATTGTATTTACCACTATGGGTCACCTGCAAATTTAAAAGAATGGAATCTTTGATGAAAGAGGGTACCTTATATAGTGGATTAAACTTTGTATTCATCGACATGGATCCACTTTGTGGATGACCATTTATTTCCCTTGATCACTGGGCAACCACCTGAAACAGAAGTGAATAAAGAAACCACTTTGAAGCTTATCAAATGCGAGACCAATTAGTCGAAGAGGAATTTCATAATATTCATTGGCAAAAGACAAGTTATGCAACACTGGAATAATCTGCAGAAATGGCGTTCAGTGTTAAAGTAATATACCATGTAAACTTGATGGATCTAGAGAGGCATCCGGTCTCATGCTCCAGAAGAGTAATGCATCACCCATCCTAGGTTTAACGGAGAGACCCTTTTTCCCACATTCAGATAACTCGTTCCACCAAGATACAGAGCTGATGTTTCCTTTTGCAGATGGAAATACAGTCTCGCCTCCTTCTTCAACGTCAGAGCTATAAAAGGAACACCATAACAAAAAAAGCAGAGTTGGTATTGGTCTATCAGACACCTCTTTTTGGAAAGGAGGCGGATATCTAGATGAATGAAAGGAGTACGATCCTTACAGATACATAAGAACAGTAGCAATTCGCTGACCCCCATTCTTAGTATTGAACTGATCAAGAAAGTAATCATAGTGAGGTTCGTATTTCTGTCCAACTTCATAGTGGAGAATTTGAAGCCCCTCTCCATGCTCTGTAAATTTTCGAGTTTGAATTATAAATTCTTGCATTGTAGTTAAATATAAGAGCCAAACGATATCAAGGTATTACACTAGAGCAGTAGACCGAAACAAGTTACAGGCCCCTTAACATGATACATATAACGAATACATAACTGTTTATCATGTCAAAACTAATGATGATAACGAGCAACTAATAGGAGAGATTAAACATGCTTGGTGTGGTCCATAGGCCTTGCCTGTCCCAAAGTGGTCGTGGGCGTATCTCACCCAAAAGCTAGCTCAAGAGGTGGGGATCGCCCTCACACTTACAAAATGACCACCACCCCTTCCACAACCGATGTGAGACAGGCACTCAAAAATTTCGTCATAAACAGCAGGAGTATGAAACTCTCTGACAGATAATGGTGGTTCTCCATGATAAACTGATGTAACATGGACAAAAGGGCATTATCCATACTGTCGTCAGTTGATACTTCCAATACAAATTTCAGTTCTCTAAGTAGCGTCAAACTATTCTCATAATCTTTAAGATCATTAAGATGTTATTTTTAATGACATTTTGCGAAAGGAATTACTAAAACATTAACAAAGGTCTGACCCGCATACCTTCAGGTATGAAGGTGAAATCTGCAATCCTTTTCTCTATGCTTTTGATGATCTTATCTTGTCCTCTCCTGAGAAATGTACCGGAGCTTGTGCGCACCCTTAAAGATTGCAAGCACCGATTAACTACATCTTTCCATAATAAAGTAGGGAAAATGGTAGATTGAAGGGCCTATTAAACTAAAAAGGCAAGATAAGGGAAGCAAACCTGCTGTCTTTACTTTTACCAGTTTCACTATCTACCACGGTTGACTTCTCCATGTGAGGTTTGGCAAGATTAATCAAGTACTTGCATTCCTCCTCAGACTGCTCAAGAAAATACACGAGTCAAATTTTATTATTCTATGTCCTTATCACTAATTCTTAATCGATGACACTTACAAAGAAAAGAAATGCTAATAGACAACTTCTAAACAAAGCAAGTAATCAACATGAGAAGTAAAGCATGGGAAGATTAATAGAACGATAGCGTTTGCCAGTATATATCTACTAAAAAGCTCAATGCACGGTTTGTGCTTGAGCCTCTTTAATATCACAAAGGTCTTCTTTGGCCGCATCCAGGAAAAATAAGCTTATTAACATCTATTGCTCCTACATTTCAAACGCCACTTGGATGAAGAGAACTGAAACATCCAATCCCAAGAATGTCAATCGGATATAATGGTTTCTGAATTCTACTGGTGTAATAGAGAATTGGCAATAAAAACATTTTTCTACTTCATATAGATACTTTCACTAATCTAAACAGGTACTAAGAGTCAATAATTAGAGGCATTGTTTCAAAGTCAATAGAAGTAAGGAAACCCTAGAAATTTACTTGGAACAGAAAAACCTAAAAGTCATATCTACAAAAAAGTTTATGACTCGTGCGATTGATCAATTGAAACAAATACTACTAGTAATTAGTGGCTAAATGATTAAGAAACCTACCAAATCTGACTACACATTCAAACAAGAAAATTCAGACTTCAAAATCATTTCAAAATGACGTCAACATTTAGAAACATTCATCAATTCAACAATTAGATCAAAATCCTACCAAGAAATTATGGTAAACAAAAGCTCTTGGTTCCCAAGAAATGATTTCCATCCATTGATCTCCTCTTTCCCCCAATCCGGCACTTCTACAATCACAAAGTGAACAAATTTCAACAAACAGAATTGCACAAGATCCAGCTAGTGAATTCCATAAAATCAAAATTAGGTTAAAAAAGAAGGCCACAAACTTACCTCTTCTGAATAAGCTTACGAGAATATGAACTGAGATCATTAGCTTGAGAATTTTCAACGTTATTATTAACTGGAAGAGAAAGAATTCCAAGAGCTAAAAGCAATAAAAGAACGAAAGAGAGCATTAGAAGCATAGCTAATACGAGAGTGTATGTAGAAGTTTTTCTATTCGCCGACCGGGAATGCCTTCCTCCTTTCGCCATTATTGCCATCTCCGATTACCTGAACCAAAAAACCCTAATTCCTTCCTTTTAGGGTAGATGAAGAAGAATACACAGATCTGATGTTTTTTCTAGAGAGAGAAAGAGGAGAAGTATTTTCTTTACGTTTATATTTTTCTTTTTTCGGTTATTATCTGTGTGCAAATGTTCAAAGTTTTGAATCCGCCATAGCACGTCGGCTCCACCGTCTTGTCCAGGTGGACTTCTTCTTCAATAGTTTTCTTTGCAAATGAGAAGAATTAATTTCAATTTGACCCCAAATTTGTCACCAACTCAAA
This sequence comes from Eschscholzia californica subsp. californica, assembly GCA_002897215.1. Taxonomy (NCBI): domain Eukaryota; kingdom Viridiplantae; phylum Streptophyta; class Magnoliopsida; order Ranunculales; family Papaveraceae; genus Eschscholzia; species Eschscholzia californica. The sequence goes on along the minus strand of BEHA01001243.1, from coordinate 116,987 downwards.
GTTTTAACCCCCATAATAGTCTAACATTCCAAATGAACCCCTTGACGGCTTGACCTATGGAAAGTTTTTTTTTTTTTTTGAGAAATCGACTACAAAGAGCCTAAATCAGACTCATCTACTTTATTTAATGCCTAAGTTACATGGGATAAATTTTGGTAATAAATTGTTTCCACCAAGGCTCGATCGCAAGACCTCATGGGCTTAACAGGGATGTCCTACCACTACACCAAAATGTGGTGGACAGTAGAAAATTCATGGAAAGCCCTTTGGGGCTTTGATTTTGAAACTGTAATAGGTATAGAGAAAGAGAATGAGGTGAAGGAGATGGTTGAGGTTGGGGTGCTGGTGGAAAAGAAAAAGAAGAGATGAAATTTTGATGAAGATTGCCCATGGCTGATTTGAAGATAGAGAAAAAGCAAGGAGTAAATAAATGAAAAGATTAGGGTAGAAAGGAGAAGCGAAACTGAAGAGCTAAAGTTAACCGATGAAAAATAAATTTTGAATTTTGGAACTTCCGACAAATATGGAGCCAACTTTTTCAAGGAATCAGACTATCAGAGGCCACATTAGATATAACCCAAATGAAAATGGATCAATTGACAAATATAATAGTGGAGTAGTTAACTGAGGGGTGTTTTTGTCGGATCATCTTGTCCTTATTCTCTACACTTTGTCAAGTTTGAAGCTCATGGTCTTCTTTGTTTATTCTTTTCCAGCGAAGCCGCGTGGAAGAGCAGAAGTTCTATTCCCTCAATCTGATACACTATACCAATTCAAATCTGATAAATATATTCAGCCTTCTTATTCATTGATAGTCTGGATTCGATAACATTATCAAATATTGGGTATATAATACCGTCATATCATCATATCAATTGTGGATTCCCGAAGATAAAAATTAACTTCGTCAAATATGAGGTATGTGTTGTTTAAGTTTTCCTCGACAGCTGATCCCAGTTGCCGGTACTTCCTGTTGATCTGAATGTTGGGGGCCTGACTGGGAACCTTATCAGATCTGCCAGTACAGGCATCTGGTATACCCATTGCAGTTCTTGAACGAAGCTTAGATGGTGTCGACATAGTGCTTCGACAGTTCTGATTACCCGCTGGGACTGAATTATTTCTTCGACGGAAGCTGCAATAGGAGCAAGGTTGTTATTCAATGGTCAATCAACTAGATCAATGATATATTGTTAGAGAACAAAGTTATTTCGGTAACCAAACACCAACACGGCAACACTTACTAGGGTAACTAAAAATGTGTTACAATCAAATAAGTGAGGTGCTCAAAATATAAAATAAAGCATGTAAGAATTGCGATGGAGCCACCGACATAAGGTACGGAGGAAGTGTTAGGTAATGGGTCAGAGGGTTAGATTTATATTGGCAGATCTAACCCATGCCTGTCTGGACTTAGGGGTTAGGAATTAATAATAATTTACCGTATCGAAATTACGAAGCTGAGTCAGAGTATCAGCAAAGTCAGCAGGCGGTTGACATGAGAATCGCACATTCTCTCCGGTATGTGGATGCTTAAACCTACAATAATTCGAGTAGGAATACGAAATAATGTACCCACAAACTATCAACTTGAAATAAGTGAGGTAATATTAAGAGTTTTGAGTTCTCCTTTCTTACCCAAGAGCAAAAGCATGGAGACAAGGTCTCTCTAATTTATCAACCAATTTGGAGAGCTGGCCATGACTGCTGGAAGGGATTCTGGGTTTAATCAATGAGAGAGCCATGCCCTTGGTTCCTCCATACACTTCATCGCCTAAAAGAGGAATTCCAATATACTTCGCATGTGCACGGATCTACTTCACAATAATTTTGTTTGTAACATAAATTTCAATAAACATGAAGTGTGTTGTGTGGTAAAAAAAAATTTGGTAGTTATTTAACAGTTCAAGCAATTCTTTCTGAAAGATGTAGAAAGAGCTTAATCTTTCATAGGAAATAAGTTGCATTATAAAATACATTTTTATTCATTCCCTCAGAAAGATCAATAACAAGCTGATACACGAAAGACTTGAACTACCTGATGAGTACGTCCAGTTTCTAATTTCCACTCGACCAGGGCGGAACCACCACCAGCAAGAACTTCAATTACATTGTACCTGATTTTCATTTTCCAAATTACCCCGAAAGTTAGAAGTTTTGAAATTTATCACGCTCAGAAGCTAAGGTTCCTTTGACCTTTCCCCAGTACCCTCATGTGGGTCATGGACAAAAGAGCCATAAGAATCTTAGTGCTGATACGTAAGTGTCTAATCTCTAAGGTAATATTGGCCAGTCACCGAGATGCATGAGTAACATTCATAAAAAATGGTTTGCTTTGTTTCTTTCTTTTTCAGCCAGATCCGTAATCTCAGTTGACTTTTGTTACAGGCAGTAGTTCAAGATGCCGCAAATAAGGGTGCACTTACATGCACCATATCAATACCTCAGAAATATTAGAACATGCTGAGATTACAATATATATTTTTTAATTTCGTTTATGTGATATCATGTTTCATATTAAACAAAACTTTTGATGCAGAAATATGACACTTTTTGCTCTATGTTTGTACTCATATTTCGGAGGGGAAAAAGTAGAATGTATAATGATACATAAATACCTACTGGCAGCATAACGGGCTTGTCTACAGCTATGAGGTCCTGACACGGCAGTCATACGAATCCGGTTGTTCATATCACGGCCTATTGGGACTTCAATACGCCCAGAAGTTGGGGAAGGAACTCCTGAAGTTAGACTCATGTACACTCTATGGATTGTATGTAGCTTGAATTGTTCAGATAATTGGGCATGAGAATGTTCATTCTGTCACAAAGAGATGATAATGTGGAAATGAGTTGAAAAATCTCAGCTTCTTAAACCAATATAGCCGTAGACTATAGATTCTGACTTCAAATAGATGAAATAATATTACATATACATATTAGTAACGGGTCGGGGCCAGGGATATAACTGACCTTTGCAACAACGAGCAGTCCACTGGTTCCTTTATCTAATCTATGCACTATACCAGGGCGAACTGATGCAACGGAAGTTCTCGAGATAACTTCATCACTAGAACTTTGAGCTGAAGAAAAGCTTCCGCATTCCTCATCAGAAATATCCTCAGTCTCGGATAATATATCACTATTTAGTGTTGATATAGTCGGAAGTGTACAGTGATGCAGAATGCCATTTACAAGCGTTCCGTTAGGGTTGCCAGGTGCTGGATGAACAACCTAAAAGTAACGCAGTAAAAGAACTTTATGGAAGGCAAACGGTACACAACAATGAATCTATCAAGAAATACAATCATGACGTGACCACGTACAGAGAGATTTGACAGTTGAAGCAGTCGTGCAGATCTAGTGAAGGTACAAAATATCCTTTTGAAAGAAGAGGAAGTCGTGTAAATGGATTAATGGAAAACTCAGTAATCCCTATTGCAGTTTCTTCTAAAGTTTTTGGCGATCCCACCACGAATATTAAATCTCACCACTCAAAATCCTAGTTAAGTAATGAGCCAGTACTTTCATGCGTAGACTGAGGACAAAAAAATGGAATAAAACGCAAAGTACAGATGACATCTCGACAAGGAAAAAGCTGCACTGGGTGTAGGTATTTAACTTATCAAAATGATAAGCAGGCAAGTCGGAAACCACTCATAACTTTTCTTGCACAGTCAGTGTATCCTAATTACCTTTCGAGATTCGGTATCTCAAATCATTAGGAGAGGAAGATGGAATGACAAAACCAAACAAGCATAGAAAGCTCAGTTTTATAAGTTCAAACATTTGATTAGTTAAAGGCAGAAGATGCGAAAAGGTTTACGGCTCAAGGAAAAACCACACATTTTCTACAAAGTTAAGAAAATGTTTAGTTACTTAATAATAACATAACAACAGATGTGTATTTAGGGATGAAGGTTAACACATGAAGTAGGAAGGACCGATGAATGAAAACAAGAAATCTCCTACTTTCAAGAATCGAATTGAAAAAAGGGAAAAAGTTAAAGGTTGCACACTTTGATGAGGCGAGGCTTTGCCTCAAAACAGTTGATTTGGAGAAGTAAAAGAGACACATACTACGCTACTTTGCTACAACAATTATAAATTAAGTGCCGAACAAACAAAAGACCAACTGGTCTAAGTCCCCTAAACAAAGTAAAGAAAAGGTTTTCTTTTTGTAAGTTGACATTGAGCAAACAAAGATATGTAAGCCTCACTAAGAAAACGTACCATTTTGCCTTGAAACACTACCTACCTATAATATCCCATATTACAGACAATCTAAAAAAAAGAAAATTAGGTTTCGGAACTAAAGATTTACCATATGTGCAGGTTTGTTTACAACAAGAACATGCTCATCTTCGTAAACTATATCCAGAGGTATATCTTCTGGTTCAGCACGTAACGGTTGCAACTCCGATATTGTGCAATTCACCATATCCCCTGATCTGATTACATGTGAAACCTGCTTAGGAATATTAAATCAAGTACCCAATTAGCATAAATTTAGCTCTCACATTGCTCTCTAGTAAGGAAGAAACTTAAACCACATTTCATGAATTCTAATAACACAATGTGAAATTCAATAAAAAGAGAAGCTAATAAAAATATGAACCAGTAAAGAGAACAAGTAGTCCCCTTGGGAAGATTTTAAAAATGACAATTTGACTCTAGTTGATTACCTTATTGATTGTTCGGCCATTAACAGAAACTAAACCAGAACGAATGCTAGATTGAACTCGAGCTCTACTAATGCCGGAAATACGAGAAGAGATCCAAGAATCAATTCTAGATTTTCCGGAACCATCTGTAACAGTCTCTTCTAAGTTAATTCCAGCATAGTTGTTTCTATGGCCGGTAGGGTTTTGTTGTTCTTCATGAGATTCATCAGTAACTAAGGTTTGAGCTGATGATGAAGAAGGAGAGGAAGAGCATTTGATAGTATTGAAAACCCTAGAAGTTTTAGGGTTACGATGGAGAAGGTAGATAGAGGTAGAGTTACAGAGTGTTTTGGCTGAAGGAGATGATGAGCAAGTAAATGAGGATAACGAAAACATTTTCTCCCTTCTTTCTTGTGTTTGGACTTGTCCAACTATGTAGGCATAAGTAACTACTCCCATTCCATTTAACCAAATCCGATATGGATGTCACTTTTTCAACAATTGTGTATATCCAAATCAATAAGTACTAAAACATGGATGTTACCTTTTCTGATTGTGGATATTGTTATTTCACTTTGTGTTGTTCAGATACAAGACCTCTTATATTGTTACTAGGGGTATAGCCCGTGTCAATAGAGCACAGAAATTTCTATATTTATGTTATACAAAATTATCAAATATTTTGATCTTATACAGATATTGAAGTAATAAAAATATGTTAAAAATAATATCCGAAATTATATTGAGTTGTTTGAAGGGTTGCTTGAAGGGAGAAAATAAGAAAGAGCGAAAATTAGTTAGAGAATTTGTAGGGAGTGGGTAGTTATTTTGAGTGTTAAATATCTATCTTTTCAAATACTCTTTAAAAAGAAGGTCATGATTTACAAAAGAAAATTGGACGACCGAGATTTATAAACCAAAGTTATGACATGGCACCAAAACCTATGTCATTTGTTATATAGATTAAGAATATTCAAGCAATTTAAGTGTTGATTAAAAATTGTTCAGATATCAAGGACTCTTATAGTGTTATTAAGCATATTCGAGCGATTTAAGTGTTGATTAAGAGTGCGTTACTCTTCAGCTTTTTTTTTTTTGATTTAGCGTTACTCTTCAGCTTAAAATATAATCAGACTGTCCCTACTTTTAACTTTAACCAACTTCTTCAAACTCCTTCAGAGATTATAGAGAGATCATTATCACTCTTAATCATTTCCCATTGTCGATTAGGAAATTGAGAACCATACTCTCCCTTCTAGATTGCTAATCGAGGCTAGAAGTCTTCCACTCTCTATGCTAAAAAAGACAAACAGAGAAATAGGTTAAAGGAAAATCACCAAATGCAGTCATTTTCAAAATGAAGCATAATCTAGTCCCCAATAGTTCACCATTTCTACAAATAATAACTTCTGGTAAGAGGTACATATTAATGAAGTAGAGACAAGAGATGGACAAACCAGGTCTTTTCATACATACACTAAGTTATGCTGTCATTACAAAATGCTAAAGTTTTCTTGATCAAAGAATTGTGACGATTAGAAACCTAAAAGAAAAGTTCTGTAAAAAAAGGGGGAACGATGGATTGTGGTTGATCGAAACTGTCCACCCATTTATTCACTCAAAATATTAATATACCGTGAAGAAAACATAAGAAAAGAACAGGTGCCACGAAGTCTAATGCAGTTACAGAGAGAGAGGGCGAGCGCAGGCTTCTCTTCGCTTAATTGGATGCATCACGACTGTAGAATGCATCTAAGGTCTTTGCTGGTATACGGTGGAGAAGCTCGCGAGGGAAGATACGGAGCAGTGTCCATGCCAAATCAAGTGACTGGAATATGTTTCGGGTATCATAAGCTCCTTGTGCTACAAACTTCCTCTCAAATTTGTCAAGGAACTCAAGATATAACTGTTTTTATCAAGAAAATCAGATAATTAGATTGTGATTGATAAAATAGATGAGAAGAAAAAAAAGTAAGCCAGTTCTGTGAATGTATTTGTTTGTGCATATCGTGTGTTCACCCAGAAGTTAGTCGAATATCAGGGAATAAGCTAAAGGATGGTATACAATATCGTTCAGCCAGAGACCCTCCGTTACTAAGATCCATCATCCAACAAAAGTAAGAAATTCTGCATATTGACAAGTTTAGGTGAAATTTTGGTTTGCTCATTCGGCAAAACTTGAAAGTTCAGCTAAAAACCCCCGAGATGACAGGTCTCTTTAGGATCTACCCTAGAGTGTGATGTAGAGGAGGGATTATCAGTGAACATGCATGTACTAATTCGCGATGTAACAAGACCCAACCACGTGATTTGTAGGACCTTAAACGGTCAAATCACCCATGCAAACCGAAGCTTGGGTAAAAATTGGTATTAACAGCGATAGGAGGAAGAAAGATACCAGGTCTTCGGATGAAAGTGCTTCTTCTCCAACCACAGCTTTCATTGCCTGCACATCCTTTCCAATAGCGTAATTTGCGTATAGCTGAAGAAAACAGATTAAGAAGTTCATTTAGAAAACAAAAAAAATCTAAAAGAGATGTTGTAGCTAGGGTCTCTATCACACTGACCTGGTTAGAGACATCAGAATGGTCTTTGCGAGTCATTCCCTCCCCAATAGCACTCTACATGTAACCAATAAGAAAAATTCATTAAAAAATACGGAACTTGTAATTTATGTAATACTGACTAGAAGAGAGTTTCTTGACCTTTGAGCCGAAGGAATGACCTTACCTTCATCAATCGGGACAGTGATGGGAGAACATTAATTGGTGGGTATATCTGTTGAATGAAGCAATAAAAAATGTCAGTTCAAGAACCAATCATAGATGATAATCAGTTATAAACAAAAAGTAACAGAACACCTAAACACCTAAAGCTGAAACTATTAAAAATAGAAGTGACAACTATGTCATAGTAGTAGATTCAGATTCACATTCACCAAAGCGTATTGTATATCAAGAGTGTTGAAGCTTGAAGGTGTCAATACTTACGACAGTTCAGACTTCAGATATTCTGAAAGCTTGAAATGTCAGCTAAGTTGTACCAGTACAGGTAAGAAAGCTCACTAATACATTTTCTAATACACAACTTGGCAACACACGTTGTGCTTTTACCTATTCTCCTCCTTTTTCTTATGAAAATGATAGTGCATTCCTTCATGAACTGCATAGTTCTTACACTTCTGTTTTTCTTTGCACCTAGTATGAATCTACACTTGATGGTTACTTACACAAAGGATGGAATGTGGGTTGCCAGGAACTAAAGGTGTATATATATATATATATATATATATATATATATATATATATATAGGTAGATCCAGTTTAACTTCATTTATAACTTAGAGAACTATCTACAAAGTAAATGAATCGCTAGGTTATGTAAATTTACCTGTCGATTGTGGAGCTGCCTATCAATGTATATCTGCCCCTCAGTAATGTAACCCGTAAGATCCGGAGTTGGATGCGTAATATCTAATCAAGTAAAAATAATATTTTTTTTAACATCACTTGATTCTTATAACAATAAATAATATGATACTAGGAGAGTGTATGTAGAAATTTTCGCAAGTGTTGAAGTACCATCATTGGGCATAGTTAAGATGGGAATTTGAGTGATGGAACCCTTTCTTCCTTCAATACGCCCAGCACGCTCATAGATCGTTGCAAGATCTGTATACATATACCCAGGATATCCACGTCTACCTGGTACTTCCTCTCTCGCAGCAGAAACCTAATTTGGAAACGAGTATTTTACTTCATAAAAAATATGACCCTAACACTGTATGACAACAAGACTGCAGTATGGTTGTTGTACTAAATCAATATTTGCCTAGTGGGATCACTGGCCTATAAAAAATCAGAGATGATGTTAAAGTTGTTGCTCCATTATTGTTTTTTTTACATGTAATTTTAACTTATAATACCGTCCATAAATTTTAAAAATCAATTACCTCACGAAGTGCATCTGCATAAGAACTCATATCTGTTAGAATAACCAGAACATGCTTGCCGCATTCATAAGCCAAATATTCCGCAGTAGTGAGAGCAATTCGAGGGGTGATGATACGTTCAATTGTGGGATCATTAGCCTATACAAAATAATCACAAAAATCTAAGAAAAAGTGTAAATGAATAACTTGAGTTCCATAACAAATCCCGGAGTATAAAATATATAACCAGAGGTTGCATTTACTGTAGAAGATTTTGATGGAAAAATAGTTTTCCAATATTAGTAGGCCAAACTTAATTAAACAAAATTACCAGGTTAAGGAACAAGGTAACTCTCTCCATTGACCCATTTTCTTCAAAATCACGTTTGAAAAATTGTGCTGTTTCCATGTTTACACCCATAGCCGCAAAGACAATGGCAAAATTGTCCTCCTCCCCATCCTGTTTATGATATATTGTTAGTTCACATGATTGAGTATCGTAGAGTACTGAAGATACAAACAGTAGAATGACTATTAACAGCATTATGAGTTGCACATAATCAATTTTGAGGTTTAGTTCTTGGCTTTGCATTGCAACAAGCGCATCAGTGGCAGGAATTGCTGTGGGTGGCGTTGAATCATGAACACCAAAAAGAGCAAACACATACTCAGTGTACAAGGTTTGATTGATTTGTACTAGTAACTTGTAAGCTCCTACACTTGTACCAGTTATGGTTTTCCTGCATTCAGTCATTTATACCAATATAGCAAATATTGTGGTGTCAGTAACCTGTACCTCCAAGAGATTTTCGGTCTTCTCCAATCGCTTTACAAGACCAGCCTGACGACAGATTTGAGCAGCAATTTCATTATGAGGAAGACCGGCAGCAGAAAAAAGCGGGATCTTTTGTCCTCGAGCAATGGAGTTCATGACATCAATTGTTGAAATCCCTGTCTGAATCATTTCTTCTGGGTACGTTCTCTCACTAGGATTGATAGAACTTCCTGAACAAGAGAATATGACCTCATGAGATGGAGACATGAACATAATACTTACATTTCAAGGTGTTATGGGAAGGCTAGCAGATGAATATGAAATATTATTAGTTGTCAAATTTCTCACCAGAAATATCCAGGTAAGCTTCGGGTAGAATAGGAGGTCCATTGTCAATTGGTTTCCCTGATCCATTGAAAATTCGTCCAAGCATGTCTAACGAGACTGGAGTTTTTAAAACCTGAAGAAGGCAAATTTAAGACGATGAGATAATTAGGCAGAGAGGAGTTCTTTGTTGCTTTAGTTTGTCTGAGAGCGAGAGAGCCTCAGTGTGGGATACAGTTAAAGACAGTTGTTACCGTAACTTTTTAGGTTCCTATTAAGGTCAAAAGTTTTGATTTAAAGAAAGGAATACGCTTTTGCAATATTTGCTGTTTCTTGAATTTGTCATTTTTGTACAGATATTTGAGATCCACGTGAGACATACAACTACATTAAAATCTAACTTTACGAATTTAGGGTTAGTTCCCAGTTTAAGAAATATAAAAAAGTAAGATTAGATAACAAAATGATATCATAATGTTGACCAGCACAAGGCGGGGGAAACAAGTAAGAGGAGTGAAGAAAAATAAAAAGTTCCATACCTCTCCCGTAAATTGCACGGTTGTGTACTTGTTGTCAATTCCTGAAGTTCCTTCGAAGACCTGGCAAAAACAATATCGCATAAAAAAGCCAAAACGTTAAAAACATGTTGGTCTCCAAAGAAGTACATGTAAAAGTATAACAGCAAACATATGCTAATACAACCAATCAACCATTTAGTTTGGAGACAGACGCATATAGGTTTAGACGAGGATATGCAGTATATCATACAGGAAGCCTTCTTAATGGAAAATGAGGGAAGAATGAGTGACCATGTAACTCAAACGGATATTAGACAACGGTGTAGGACTCTCTCTGGGCAAAAAGGGTTGTGAACATGAGAAGTTACAAATGCATGCAAAGATAACGTAAAGGATTCCAAAGTCTAACATGTCAACATACACAACTTAAAATTATAAAGAACAACTAAAAACCCCTTAAATATGAGGTATTGATGACGAATCAGGGATAGTTTGACAACCTGCACAACTGCTTTCTCTCCATCAACTTCTAGGACTTGACCACGTCTGGTAGTTCCATCTCCCAAGCGAATATTGACAATCTCCTGATATTTGGGTCCCTGAAACGATTAAAAAGTAACGTCATGACACTGCACGCCACATCAGTACACCACTGTAGCATAGTAACAATAAAACAGAATCACCAAAAGGAAAATGCAAATGGTATACCTTAACTTTCTCTAAGATAACTAGTGGTCCTGCAACTCCAGAAACAGTTCTGTATTCTGAAATTCACAAAGAAAATGATGATTTCATCATCACTGATCCATGTTATCTTAACTCAAATATCTGAAGTGAGATAAAATACGCACTTAGCATACAGAATATAGTCAAGGTAGTAGGTTAATCCTTCTCCTTAAGTGATGAATAAACAGTTGAATAAAAAATAATATTACATAAGCTCTTCAGTTGGGTAATCTAAATTCATGAGTAAACATGGCCCAGGAGATTCTAGTTCGTAATTTTGAGTTCCAAGCAACTAAAGATCTAATGAAACTGAGATAGAAAGCTTCCTCTCCAATTACCAACACAAAAGACATCTAAAAGTATACAGGATATATGGAATATCAAGAGTCCAAACCAATGATATCAAAAGCAAAATTTTGCAATAACAATGAAAAACAGTATAAAATGTGATATATACAAACAGATCTAGTAGACGATTTTTCACCTTCTTCAAGATAACACGACTTAATAGTTTGAAAAAGAAAAAGTATTAGCGAGAACTTACCCATTCCAATCTCCAGAGATCCCTCGTCCAAGTCATTTTGTAACCCACCCATCTTCAAGCTGATAACCTAAAGAAATTTCAAAGAGAAGATTTCGATAAAGCTTATAAAGATAAGAAAACATGAAACATAAGCTTTCTTAATCAAATTGAACCCTTAACCTAGGCATAGTCTACTCAATGAACGCAAGGGATGAGTCTCACAAGTTAATTGTTAAAATCAATTAAACTTAAATCTTTCAATTTCAAATACGAAATCAAAAGTAGAACAGCATCTTGGTACTTGAACAGGGAAATCAAACAGGATCTAAAGCTTTCCCCTAAAAACTCCAAAACTCATTTTTCTCAACCGAGCAAAAGAGAACGAACATTGATTTTCAAAACCAAATTATTTCAAAAGAAGAGAACGAACCTGAAGAAATCCCTAAAAATTATCAAAAATCTAACAAAACTACCCGATTAAACAACGGAAGTAATGGAATTGATCGTCCAACTTAACCAACGAAAATCAGCAAATTCAAACACCAAAAATCAAGTTGCAGGAAGTGCGTTGAAAGATTGAAAAGTTTCGGAGATTAAATTAAACGATAAGATCTTAAAAATTACTTACTTTTGATCCGTCAGAGCAATAGAAGTGAGCGGTGAAGAGAGAGAGAGATCTGATGGACAAGAAAAACAAACCAAACAACACAGCAATCTGAAATCTCTATAGCTGCTATTATTATTAGTATTCTAAATTTATTTATTTTTCTTCTTAATATTTATATTTCTTTTTAGTAGTAAACTAAATTACTTTTATACAATGATAATGATATATTCCAATGACATATAGTTTCGTGGCCCCAATTAGGGTTGAATCATAATGGGTCGATTGACCAATAAGGCAATAATAAGTACACCTTCAATATAAAGGTCAGGCAAATTTTACTTTTACAAACTCCTTCTTGTCCATTATTTTTTTTGTTGGAAGTCCATTATTTTATCTAATGGGTGCTTCTAAAGGCACCAGACCAAAAGGCTGTTAGCATCCATCTCTGTTAGCACCAAGCTCAATCGCTCCTTTCTCTATTAGCACCATCCAACTATGTAGGCACCAGTCAAGTGGAGGTAACCTTATCCCCTCCATCCAGTCTGTCTAATTCTATTAAGTCACGGATTAGCCAATCCGTTACTCTTCACATACTCACGGATTGGTTAATTCGTTTCTCTTCACATACTCACGGATTGGTCAATCCGTTTCTTTTCACATACTCACAGATTGGCTAATCCGTGTGTTTGGTTGTGAATTTATGGATTGGTGGTTAAAACCTGGACTCTTTTGTTAGTTGAATGATGAACAAATCACTCGGATTGATGGTTTCGAATAAAAGAATGGTCGCGGGTAAGTGTCGTTGTCGTTGCCGTCGCCGGAGAATGTTGCATTCTTTTCTAGAGTTTTGTTTTGGAAGAAAAATTAATTGTGATTCTTTTTGTTTTGAAAGAAGAAGATGGAAGAAGCAAACGAAGGTGAACGTCACCCACATTAAAAATCGATGCTTATAGAGAACTCGGGTCAATGACCATTGACCCGAGTCAATAAAATTGCCGGATGCTAACAGATTTTTGGCCCGGTGCCTTTAGAAGCACCCTTATCTAATTCAAGCTATATTTTTTTCTTCTCTTGTTTAAAGGAACTTTAAGCATTTCATTAAAAAAAATGAAATTCAAGCATAGAAGTAAGCACAATTTTAATTTGGCTTATCTTTCCACTATTAATATAAATAAGAAACAACATGCTTCCTAAATAAAGATTATTATAAAAATAAAGAATTGTACATTTGGATCTGATCTATACTCATATTAATAAGAACATGTATCGTGTCAGGTTTTTGTGTTTAAGATAGGACAAAATAAGGGTAAAAGTTAAAGTGTTTTTTATGTTACAACAATAAAGTTAAAGTGTTGTTCTCACTTGGTACAGTTTCATGTATACAAAGTTTATACTTAAAAGATATAGAATTACATCCACATTGTGTGGTTGTCCAAAACTCTCACATTTAGTCACGATATCATAGCAAATTTTCAAAGAGTAAAAGATCGTATCGGCGTTCAACCATGAGAAGTTGATGGATTTGATTATTATTGAGGAAATATTTCATTCAAAAAAAAAAGATAATCAAGGAAATTGGAAACTTCCTCGAACTTATAGACATTATATTTTAGGGTATGTTTGATACGTAGAAAACTATGTGGATGGAAAACCTAGTTTTCCTTATGGAAAATAAAATCAAATTGTTTAAATGTGAAATCAAAGTTTAAGTGTTTGATAGGGAAGTTGGAAAATCAGGAGAGTGCCTTTAGAAGGTTATATAATATAATGTTAAGTATTTGAGGGATGCCTTTAGAATTTCGGCTTCTTTTCTTCCCCAAATCCCATCGAATTTCAACAAACCCTAAGAGTGAGAGAAAAAGCGCAGAGCACAGAGAGAGATGAAGATTGAAGAACTACAATCAACATCTAAGAAGCAAAGAAGTTATCTTCTTCTCTTCTCCAAATCGTTTATAGTTTGTTCAGCTTGGTTAAAGCACAACTCCATTAAAGCAAAGGTCGGTTGAAGCAATGGCCGATTGAAGCAAATCTTAGGGTTTTCTTTTGTTTTTTGTTGTAATTTGTTCGTATTCTTCATCCTTGCAAAGCTCGGTTGAATTAAGGTTTCTATTTGTTCTTGGTTATAATTTGTTTTTCTTGTTCTTGATTTTTTAATTTGTTTGTCTTGTGATTTCTGATCCTTTAATGGTGGAAATCTGAGAACAACTTTTTACTTATTTTTGTGAGTGTTTTGATAAATTGTAGATTCTTACACCAATTTATGTGGAGTTTCCAGAGAGGGACATGATTCAAACCCTAAAACTCCCCTGTGTTGACAATGATTCTAGAGAGAGAAGAGTGATTCCAAGAGAAACGAGAGAGAGAGAGGGAGAGGGAGAGGGAGGTAGAGGAATGATCAGTCGAAAAAGAGGGAGAAGGGGAGAAAAGGATGGGTAATGAATTTATACAAATACCCTCGAAAGAGAAGAGATAGCGCAAATTTGGGACGTGTGGGTGAGAAATGGGTTTTCGTATGTAAAAGGTGGTGAAATATTTTGGACGATTTTCACACTTTTTTTTCCATCAGAAATTGACTTTCACACCTTAAGTGTCCTACGAAACAGTAGAAAGTTAATTTTCGTAAACTTGATTTTCCCACGTATCAAACGGGCCCTTAGGATATTATTTTAGGGGAAACATGAAAATCTTCAATGTAGAAATTTTAGTTAAATGTTTTCATTTTTCCTTTTATTTCACCAAACTCCCGCTACCAGTTCTTCTCCGTGCCGATAAGGATCGACGATAAATCGTTATTTTTGACGATCTTCAGTATTTTTTTTTTCAATCTATCTTTCGTACCCTCTAACAATACCACCATTTATCTCATTTCTCTCTTTCTTTGTAACTCTCTCCTCCATTTTTCTCTTTTCTTTCTCTTCCTCCATCTCTCTCTTACTGTCTGGTAGTGGGAACCATCTCCTTCGTAAGAACATAGAGATAAAGAAAATGGTGGTGGTGGTGATAGTGGTGGGAGGAGAGAAGAAAGAAGAAGTCCAGTTTAAGAGTTATTGGCATAGATAAAAGAAGTGGTACGGGGGGCTTGGAGAAAAATTAGATCTTTCACCCTATAAATTTGCGCCTTAGAATATCTATTTGTTTTCGAAAAACATAAACCGGTATTTGTTTAATATTTTAAGTGAAATTAGGAAACTCGTTAGTTTAAAATCAACCTCAGAGCGTCTCCAATGCGGAACTCTATCTTAAAATTCAGACTGTCACATATGATTTGTAGAGTTCTTCTTCAAAACCAATAAAAAACTCAATTTAGATCTAAGATTATGTGGGGATAGTTAAATAGAGATATCTCAACCGTGTTTTTCTTTAGATATCTCTAATTGTCTAACTCATCATTATTAAAATTTAGACCAATGTAACTCAAGTTTTCATATAGCTTCAAAGTAACTAAATATTTCTTTACAAATGTTATCATGCCACATAAGTAAACAAAACACGTATAAAAATTAGCAAGAAAAAAAAATTTAGAGGATCTCTATTTTGCCACACAATAGAGGTGATGAAATGGAAGAAATAGGGAGACGACGTTAATGTTCTTAAAACTTTTTGGAATTAATTTCATTTTGGTCCTCAAGGGTGGTTTTGGAAACAATTGTTTTTTTTCTCTTGGGGGCCAAATCGAATTGTCTCATTGTCTGGCACTTATAAGGACCAAAATGGTGAGTTGGTCACAAATTGGAGGTCCAAACAAAGTTAACACAAAAATAAATTTTTTTTTTTGCATCAAAGCAAATGTGTTGTTTGATAAGGTTCGAGAAAAATTGTAACTCATCATTCTCCTTCCCAATATAAGGATTTTCCCTTCTCATAGGGAAACAATTACATCACATGAAATTAAATTCTTGAAATCATTTTAGTTCAAATAATTAAGATCTGGAGATCTCATAGGCAATGTCTACTCATGTCGGTGAAGGAGAAAACCTCAAATCGTCTGGATCTATAACCCCATATCCAGACCACCGACGAAGGGGAGCCCCCCTTCGCTGACAAGAGTAGAGAGCGGGAGAGGAGAGGAGAAGAATAAGGAAGAAGGAAATCTTTTCAGTTAAGGACGCTGGCCGACGCGACATTTTAAAGAAAGAAAAAGAAAGTGGGGGGGAATAACCCTCAAACTTGATTTTTAAAAGGGTCAATGGGTGTAAGACCCAAAATAATGTTCAAAAAGGGTTTAGGGTCCAGTCTTTCCAAAAAATGGGCTTTTAATCCTTTTGCAATTTAAACATAAAGACCCTTACTATATAAAATCAAATCCCGTCCATATCTCTGTACATATTTCGCGCTTTTTTTTTTTAATTAGGGTCAGACCAAAATTGAAACAACATTTTTGTTGCGTGATTGGGGGGATTAAATAGGAAATAACAGATATTCCCAAATCAATTTTCTCTCTCTTCTTTACAGATTTGGAAACCAAATCAATTTTCTCTCTCTTACTATGTAATTTTCTTTTTTGATTCTAATCAATATTCTCTCACTTAACTTTCATATTTGGAAAGAGTATATTTTCTGGGATCAATTTAGCGTGATTTGGGAGTTAATATACAAAACGTATATATCACTTTCTCTCACTTAACTTTCAGATTTGGAAAGAGTATATTTTTCTGGGATCAATTTAGCGTGATTCGGGGGTTAATATACATAACGTATATATCACTTTCTCTCATTTATTTTTTTTTTTACTTATACATAACCAAACATCCCTTACAAATTATGAAACATGTTCATAAATTATGTACAATTTACGAACATAACAACAACATTTGTTTTCGTTTTTACTCATACATAACCACACATCAAATACAAATTATGAAACAAGTTCGTAAATTATGTGTTATTTATTACAAAGAAACCATCATTTGTCATGCATACAACGTAATTTATCCAATATTTCACATTATTTATATTAGAACTTAATATTTTTTACACAGGTACATTGCAGTATCTTGTCAACTATCTGAGTCATTCAACAAACAACAGTTGCACGCTTTAAATCATTCTTGACAAACGAATTGAATCTTCTCTGACGGAAATCGAAATAACTGTCCAACTTTAGTAAATATTTTATCGCAACCATCAGATTTTAGTTTCGTTGTCTTACTTAGGTTGGATGATTCTGTAGGAAATTTCACCAGTAACAGCAAAACTATAAAAAGCAAAACATATACATTAGTCAACAAAACATATAATTTACTAGAAACGACTAATACAGTAAATTATGTATAATGTTTTATAAAATTCATCATGTGTTGGAGACTACAAAACTTTAGTTAGAATAACAAGGCTACTGTTATGTAAAAAAATAAATGTAAAGTGCAATAAATTACATATAATTTTTGAAACATTACACACTGTTTACCTTCTGTTACAAAAAAAATGTTCGAAATCTTTACTGGTTCAAATGTGTAAAGCGCAATAAAGTACATGTCATTGTTTGAACAATACACATTGTTTACATTATGTTACAATAACATCGTACGGAATGTTCTCTGGTTAAAATGTGTCATGTTAAATAAAGTACACATAATTTCATATGAATTACACATCGTTTACATTCTGTTACAAAAAAACGTATGGAATCTTCTCTAGATCAGAAATGGTATCGTTAACGGATCTGATATCAAGAAATGTTCTAAACATCAAGATTTGTAACTTAAATCTAATGAAAAATAAAAGAATACATGGATATAAACATAACATAATCGAAGATAATGAATTAGTAAACAAGGATTTAACATTAACATCATAAATCGGTTATGAAGATCTTAGAGAGAGAAAATCAT
This sequence comes from Eschscholzia californica subsp. californica, assembly GCA_002897215.1. Lineage (NCBI taxonomy): Eukaryota > Viridiplantae > Streptophyta > Magnoliopsida > Ranunculales > Papaveraceae > Eschscholzia > Eschscholzia californica. The sequence continues at coordinate 99,088 of BEHA01001243.1, read as the reverse complement.
GAATAATTATGAATATTTGAAAAGATGATACAGAGATGAAATCGATTATAATGAAAATCATAAATATCTTTAAAGATGGTAATGAAAACCATTAAAAAGATAGATTAAACTTGTTACTTTAACCTCATAAGCAACTGTAGATCTCAACAATGGTACGAACCTGAATCTTTGATGATGAAAATCGAAATAAACAATGGAGTTTTCAGCTGGTCTAATGAAGATGAAGAAGATTTCGAGACTCAATAATGGAGGTTGAAAAGAGGATTCGATTTTACAGAGAATGTTCGTGATTGGAGAGAGAAAGTGAGAGATAAAATGGAAAACGGATATTTGGGGATTTTGAAAGAAAACCAGATTTTGTTTATATAGAAGGTTAGATTAGGTATTATGATTTCATATAAATTCTAGGGATTTGTGTTTTCTCTAGAGATGGATACACATGGACTAGATATCCATTTATGTTAATATTTTGATTCATAAACCTATTTTAGGATTAGAGAGGATTACATCTATGTTTAAGTGTAGAGTTTTAGACCATAAGCTCAAAATTTATTTTTAAAATAACTCTGAAGTCATTAATTTTGTCCAAATTTGGTCATAAATAATTGACCAAGTGAGGATTGCAAAATATGCTACCTTCAACAACTTTAACAATTGCCTGAAAATCTCTCATTTAGATTTGCCCAGAAATTGAGCGATTTTTTGGTGCCTTGACTTCAACCAATTTTGGTGGTTATTAGTACCCGATAGACTTATCATCTAGATTTACCATCTTGTTGACCGTATCAAATAAGACAAGGAGTAAAATGGTAATTTTACCCATGCAAATTACTATTACCGCTTGTCTTATTTGATACGGTCAACAAGATGGTACACCTAGATGGTACATCTTTCATTTTCTTTATTAGCATTATTTGGATGGACGAATAGTGTTTCACACTTGCATTTGAGCTCCAAAAGTAAACTCTTAATTTAGAGAAGATGCAAATTGAGGGGCATTTTGAGCTCCACCCTTGGAGATGTCTAAACAATCGTAGATGGGAAAAATTGTAATAATCTACCTTTCACTCTTTCTCTTTGTTGAAAGTCAAGAGTGCTTTTAGTTTGTGGGCAGAAGGTTCATCCTGGTTATTCATTTACCCGGTCTACATAGCCTAATAGCTTTAACATTCACTTAATTTTGGAGTTCTTGTTTTACAAATAAATTAGGAAAGTTCTAAAGGCTCTTGTAACTTTTAAAGGCGCCTCTTTCACTCACAAATTCTATCTCAAGGTTATAGAAAAATCCTTAAGATCCATCATAAGGGACCTTAAAGTCTATCTAGATTATCTTTACTTTAGTGCCTAAGATGATATATGATAAATTTTGGAGATTAACTATTTCTATAAGGAGTCAAGCCCAAAGATCAGGAACTTAAGAAAAGATACATACCACTGGACCAAAGCCTCATTTGTAATCTGAGAAGCTATATATGTGAACCCCCTTTGGTACATTCACCAGCCCCAAAACCCTCAATCTTGTCTACTCTGTTAGACCCATTTCTTATCACTGCAACCTCCTCCCCTGACTAATTTTTGTTGAAAAAAATGGGCCCCCAGATTTCGAAGTGAGAGATTTCAAGGAAAGAAACAAGAGAAAGAGAGGGCTATTTCAAAGATAGAGAGAATGAGATCTTCAAGATAGAAAGAGAGATTTCAGGGATAAAGATGAAAAGAGTGATAGAATTCATGGAGAGAAAGATGGGGGATTTTCAATGCGACTATTAGAGCATCTACATTGCAATGCTCATTGCTAGAAATTCTGGATTTCACATAGCTCTATAGAGTTCTTTCTAATTGTCCAACTAATCATTTTTAAAATTTAGACCTATAAAGATGCAATTTTTATGTATTTTGAAAATAACAAAATATTTCTTTACAAAAATTATCTTCTCATATGTAGACAAAACACTTTCTGAAATTTGTATTGAGACACACAAAAGGTGAAATATCTCTATTTTTCGACACGTAGAAATGAGAATCTTATTTGAGATTTGACAAATAAGAGTAATAAATTTTTTTATGAAAGGCGAGATAATTCAATTCTCACATTTACTGGGTAAGGTATTATGATGGCGGTAGTGGTGGCAGCCGGGTAAGGTAATTCCAATTTTCGCCTCCAAGTAAGATATTTCTCAACTCTACCACCACACCCCTTTTGCGGCACCTCCACTTAGCCCATTCCAAGATGGTGTGCCCTATGGCGGTGAGCACCACAGGCAATGGAGTGTGGTGCTCTTCTTAAGAAGATACACCCTTCCCTAGCGAGACTTTTTAAAACTGTGAGGCCCAAGTGCGTCATAGTAGACAATATCACTAGCAGTTCAGAAGGCTAGTCCGCACCATCGGGCTATATAAATGACTCAGAGAAACTTTTACATGCAAACAAATTTATCATTACAAATAACTCTAAATTTTTCACTGAGTAAGTACCAAGGTATCAACTTAAGACCTATAAAACTGAAACCCAGAAAAGAAAAAACGAATCTAACTAAAAAGAGAAAAAAGAGCTAGAGAGAGAAGAGAAGGAGAAGGAAGATTCAACAGAGATTTTCACCAGAAACAGCTGTTAATGGAGGTTGATGAAATTGGAGTTTAGTTCTACAAACAGGACAAATAGGATTTGTAGATAGCCAAGCATCTACACAATTAAGATGAAACCCATGATTGCAATTAGGCAAAAATCTCAAAAATTGACCAACTTCAATTTCATCTAAACAAACTGCACATTCTTTTCCTTTTAATTCTTCCATAGCTATAATGTTTGGTAATTTCTGCAATTCCAACATTGATAAACCTTTGGGTAATTTAGATTTCTCAATATCATCATCATCTATAAGTACTGTTGATTGATTTTGTGAACCATTTGACCTTGAAAAAGAAACACAGAACAAAATACATACATACATTATAAGTACCCCAATCATTCCCATAGCTAGAAGAAAGCAACCTAGAAAGATATACGCCAACATGCTTCCCCTTTCTTTCTTTTTCAAGTTCTAGAGAGAGAAAGAGAGAAACAAACAGTAGGTTTGGTTTTAGAGAGAGAAAAAGAGAGAAACAAACTATGGGTGTTAGAAAGAAAACAGAGAGATTGAGAAACAGTCAGTGGGTTTTAGAGAGAGAGCAAGAGAAGATTCTTGATGATGGTGGTAAAAGGAAAGCTGATGTGTTGAGTACGTGTCAACAGTTAATTTCTGAAAAATGAAACGAAACGATATTTTCCGAACGCGTTTCTTGGAAAATAAGTAGGACTTTAAATACTACTACTTCATAGTTGTAAAAGTCAAAATTGGACGGTAAAAGATAGGGTTATTTCTCAAATGACCCCCAACTTTATGACCAGCTTCCTGTTTAGCCCTCTAAATTAGCAAAATATTCATATGATCTTCTTTTTCAGGTTCCGTTATAACACCGTCAACTAATCATATTTTCTCTCTCCTCCATCTCATTTGTTCACTCTGCCACTTCATCATCTTCTCCGGCGAAGGTCGCCGACCGACCAATTTTCCGGCCGGCAACCTTCAAACATAAAAAAATTAAATTAAAGTCTTTTTTGCTCTCTCTCCAATTTTTTTTTCTTTCCTCTCTCTCTCAAGAACAGATCTAGAGAGAGAGAGGAGAACATACCAGATCTGTTCGTGAAACCTCTCTCTCTAGAAAATATTTAGAGAGAGAAAGGAGAGAGAAAAAAATATATATGTTTGAAGGTCGTCGGGCGGTGGCCGGCCGGCGACCTTCCCGAAGAAGATGACGAGGTGTCGAGAAGATGAAATGACAGAGAGAAAAGATGAGATGGAGGAGAGAGAAAATATGACTAGTTGACGGTGTTATAACGGAATCTGAAAAAGGGGATCATATGGGTATTTTTGCTAATCTAGGGGGCTAGGCAGGAAGCTGGTCATAAAGTTGGGGGCCATTTGAGAAATAACCCTAAAAGATATTGTAGTATAAAATCACAGCCGTAATTAATGAATAAATTTGCAAATTTGATGACGTGTACGGATGTGATTGAAACAGTAAAATGGCAGCAAAATATGGTGATAAGAAATACACTTGTACTGTTTGCAGCTGGTGTTAGGTAAGGTATTGGTTGGAGAATTTGAATTTACTCACAAGTTTTGCTAAATGGGGGCACATCAATGGAAGTTTTGATATCCTTCTTTCAAACAGATTATTTACTTACCAAAAGTTATATGGTTGTAAGAAATGACAACCTACCAAGAGTCAAGTAAGGAATCTAAGTTTGTAGTAATTGGAGTTCAAATTTGAGTTTAGTTCAATGACTCGATAGATATTATATTAAGTATGGGTATCGTTAATGAATTATCAATTGAACTTGTCCTTTTATTTTCAATGAGTGAGAAAGTATATTTCTCATTGGGAAAAAGTATATTTCTTAATCTCCCATTCAGGTCATGAATGAATCTCCAAACACAATACATAATCTATAACAACAGACTATAAAGACCACAGAAGAGAACTTCAATTCCCAACCTATATATACAAACTTCAGAGCTATCCTCTGAGCACGATTCATCGTCTCAAAGTCCAAACATTTGTAAATTCAAAAGCTTTTCATTGGTGTGTCATTTTCGCCATGCTCGCGGGCAATGAACGCATTGTTAGAAATCTTCTTGTCATTGTTGGCAACAACTCCAAAAGTGAATTCTTGTGGCAAAACGTTTAAAGGTTCACAACTGAAAGTAGAAGATGTCGTGAAAGCAGGGGCAAGAGCTGTATAGGTTGGGTTTGGCAACCCAAACCCAAATGGTTGGGTTGGGGACATCGAACTCCCTTTAATAGACTCAATATAACAACCAATTTTGACAGGAATTCGAGTCGTGATTGAATCATATAGAAATGGTTTTCACATCAATTATTTTCACACGTATCAAATAGACACTTGGTAACTTTACCCTTACATTGGTTCTACATACCTTAATTTTTCTAATATAGTTGATCTCAAACCTGTCCGTGTCAAATTTATATGTTTTTAGCAAAAGAAATAAATCAGAGAAGAAGCATTTTTTTTAATCTAATTTTACTTGAGATTGCACACAAGAATTCGACATGTACAAGTAAATTGGACATAACTCAGATGCAAATCTATATAAGAACTCCGCCTAAGACAAGTCGTGACATCGGTAAGAACCCTCATCGAGATCTATTTACATGTAGAAGAGTGTCTAAATGGGATGTCTATATCATTCACCATTGTTATAGACTGTTTACAGTTTTCACCATTTCAGAGCTGACATTGAGTTACACTATTTCTTCTACTATATTAAAATCATCCACAAACTGTAACTAAAAAGATAGTAAAACAAGTAAACTAAAAGAAGAGGAGATGAAGCTTAGATTTAACAAAACATAGTTCACAATTTACAAAAATTTAAAGATTTTAACCCCAGAAATCTGCACAGCTTTGAAGTTCTGTTTCTTCTTTTCTTTTTGCTCAGAAACTGATGGCTCGATTACTACTTTTTTACTCCAGTGAGAATTTCTGCACTATCCAATTACAGAATCGAAATACTCCTCTTCTCTTAGTATTATTGGTACAATTAGCGAACATGGGTTTAATTTCTCAGGTTGTACTAGGATCTGTTGGAGTGGTACATGGGGCGAGGGTGTGTGCTGGGATGTTAATTCCACCTCCTCTTACCGACACTGTCGGGCCTTTTACTGTGCTTGCCCTGCTGACAAGATTTGAATCAAGAAATACAACGATAACTGTAATGTCATCGTGGAAATGTCGACGAACTCCTCGATCTATCTTCTTCAGGTCTGAATACCTCATTTCTCTTTTCTTAGCAGCTTCTTGTAGTGCAGTTTTTACAAGTCTTTTAGCACTTCCCTGCGTGAACAGGGAGATAATAAAACCCAAATTATGATTTGTTGTTCAAAGATTAAGCACTTCAAGAAAATATAAAACTGAATCGAAAGAACAACATAGGGAACCAATAATAGAGAGTAACCCAGAAAAGACGGGGCAAAGAGTTTCTATCAAGGGAACTGGTTTTTCGATTGCTGCCGTAATGAATAGATTGATCTTAGCTTATTAATTTAAACCCAAAAAAGACTATAGATTACGCACTTCTAGAGGAAACCAACTATAAGCTAGTTCGGGCAAGTGTACTAGTAGTTCTGCCTCTAGAACCATTTTATGAGAGACCGAATGAAATAGGAATTCCGATGTAAAACCATATGCATGCTCCCATGTTCAAATATTTATCAGAAAGCAAGTCTATTCTTAAAATCTGTGATACAACGCAACCAGTTTTTCGGTACTAGTTAACTTAAAAATGGGGAGTGGAGAAACGTTGTATGGATAAGTAACTTACATTGTGCGGATGATTCTGAACCATATCGACGGCTTCCTGATTGGTGAGGTGTTCCCAGAGCCCATCAGATGCAAAAATAATAAATTGATCGTGGGGCTGTAGTTGATGCTCAGAGATTGATGGGTCAGCACTCAATATGGGTCTTCTGAAAGGTTCTCGGAGCCGAAACTTAGCATACAAAGGCTCCCTGTTAAACTCAGGCTTTTTCAAATATACATCACCTATAGATCTAGAGATCTGCAGCACAAAATTTTACATTATGGTATTTGTACGTAAACCTAAAAAAGAAAACAAGTAACTCGGCACACGTGATAATTCTGACAGAAGTTAACAGAAATGATTTAGTCATGTACTACAAATTTTCCTGAAACATCTCATTGTTGCACAATACACATACAGCGGAAAGCTTTTTCAAATTCTACTGTTTGGAATATCAGCCATGAGCCCATGACTCCATGAGTATCACTGTTTAGTAACCAGAACTAAATGGGTGGGGCTAGCATATTTTGGCGTATTTGCCCTAAGAATCATCACAAGTCTGGATTAAAATAAGCAAACAACTAGCGTCAATATTAAATGTCAACAAGACCTGTAAAGATTGGATACAGATGACGCCATTAATGAGAAACCCATAGGGTACAAAGGTAAATATAGCCCAAGACACATATATCGAGGAAGTCTATCGACTATCAAGTAGTGTTGGTTATTGCTAGTGCCCACCCCAGATGCTCAGGCTTAACACTTTTACCATCAAACTCCTATCCACCTAAGGCTGGCGAGTGACAAGGTAATTCCTATATGTTAAAGAAGAAGATTTGGTCCAGAAGTTTAACATTGTACATTTCTAGCAAGGTCTGCCACTCTCCATATATGAAGCTTGTCTATTTTCTATCTTTGTCGTCATTTATGTACCAACATTAGTTCTCCACAGCAACGAAGATTTAATCATTACAAAGAATTCAATCTTCAACAGTTCATCATCTAGAGCTTGTCCATTTTTTCCTATCCATGGACGCAACAAAACCAACCCACCCAAGATATGTTTAGGAACCTAAAAGTTCTACTGCAAGTGCTAATTTGAAACGAAGCACAAACTGATTATCCCATATATGGAAGAAACAAAACACATTACAACTAAATTCACCAGCTATTCAAAAGAATTAGCTGCTTATAGAATCTAACTAATGATTTTGATTCTCAAATCCTAATAAGCTTTAATAAACGAAGAGATGTTTCCGCCAAAAGCAACAGAGAGACAGAAAATTACCTGAATGAGGCCCTTTACACGCCACACGTTGTGCTTTAAAACTACAATCTGTGGATCATCAGGATGTGAAGAATGAAGTTCCTGCCTCACAGACTCTATGCTAGCATTGTGCTCTGCTGATAGCTGAAGTGCCAGAACCTCCCCAGTTGCTTTGACCTGCCTCCCTAAAACAGCACGTGAGTCTCCAAGATTTGCAATATAAAGGGTCCCACCACATATCACGCCAACTAGGCAGCAAGAGCCAACAGCTGCAATCTGAGGTTTTATAGGCCACTGTTTAGTAACTATAGAGAGAAACCCCTCTTCCGTTGCCTGATATGCTTTCCGAATCACATCCACAGACATCGACTGTTGCTCAGTGGTAAACCCTAAGAAAAGGATACAAATAAAGCATTAGAAGCGAAGGCTAAATTCTAAAATGTTTATATCAACAAATTAACATTGTAAGTACCAGTCAAGCTAAAACATTAACGTTTTAAGGTGCTTCAGCTGTGCCTGCACCTTGGTGACCCTATAGTCGTCCAAGTTGGATAGGTGTAGAGTATGAGTTCCTAGACATCCATCCATTTTAAGTTGGTTGTTAGGGACAAGTTTTACTCATGCGGTTCATATGAAGTGGTACCACCAGTGCCACTCAGCGAATCATCGGCCGAGTCATGTAAGTGGCATCCTATTAGTTGGATTAAGTAGGTCAGTGAAGCCTCTGGAACAGCAGGACTTACCATCGATCCAAAACAGATAATGGACCTTCACGCACACAACAACTCGAAGGTGGTGTAGAATTTCACGTGCTCTGAGACAGTAATTGCATATCGATCATCGACCGAATACTAGTTTTTATATAAGTTCCTTAGGGCCCCTTGTAAGAGGGATGTCACGGGCAAGTTCAACAATCGCGTTCGTATTTCATACAAAATGACAAATTTAGTTACATTTAGGAGAAAGAAAATATCAGTGCTGTTAAGAATTCATACTCTTTAGATTGTTGAAGAGATTGTTGTTGATGAAACGTGACGTCTCAGGTCCACCATGTCCATCATATACTCCTACGAAGGTTCCATAAGGGCCAGACTCGAGCAAGCTCAGTGGACCTGACTCAATTTGACTTTGATCCTCAAGCAAGTTATTGGCCTGAACAACTGCCATCGAGAACTCTCCAGTCAAGTGCTGTCCAGTGTCTTTGTACCACAGAAGCCCGTCCTGCCGACCAACCGCATCTGAACCCTTTTGGACGGAGCGTTCCGTTGACGGAAGCCAGCAGGCTCTCAGAAAGTCCATCAACCCTGCTAACATCCCTCATCTCACCAAAAAATCCTCCAGTTTTTCCACATTTTGGATTGATATACTATTGAAAATACAAACCCCAAAATCCCAAAATTTTCTACTTTTTCACTGCAGAATCAAAAGGAAACACAAAAGATCAACAATTATGAAAACCACAACAATTATGATGAATGAAGAATCAAAACCCACCTAATTTTCATAATTGCAGATAAAACAATCATTCTACTATGAGAACAACAAAAAGCATTAAACCTATAAACCCTTTCTTTGTCTAAAATCAGAAAAACTAGAATATCATTAAACAAGATAACCAAACAGCATATAGAAATTCCGAACTAGGGAGGATTAGAGGCAAAAGGGGTGGGGTGTCAAATCTAGTCCACTTCTATACTTGTTTAGTCATAACTTCTCAACAATTCAAGAAGATAACTATCTCATTAAAGAACTAACACCCACACCTCCATATTCAAATTGAATAAGTACCCAGATATTAAAATCACCTTTATCCCCAAAAATCAGTAGAAAAATTAGAACAAGAAATGAAATACATCGAACCTGATAATTCGGCTTTTTTTGGGTTTCCCCTGATCAACAACAGAGTTCTTCTTGTTGTTCTAATACAGCTGGCGAGAGTAGTGAGGATCTGAATGAGAAGTAAGAAAACAATCCATGTGGTTCTGAAAGCGTTAGATCTGAAAGAGATCCATCAAATCAGATGATATAAATAGATGATGATAAGGCTTTCTTGTTTTGTTTGCTCTTTTCCTTTTTCCTCTTTTTTTTTTTGGTTTCAGTTGTTTAGTGATTGCGAGATGGAGTTTCTTTTAAAGAGAGAGAGAGAGAGAGAGAGAGAGAAAATGATGAATGAGTGAAAGTGTTGTTGTATGTGTCGATTGGGGCAAAACTGAAAGGTATCGTCTCTCTAAAAAGGCGTAGCAGACAAACCTCATTAAAACCAGCAGAGATAGAGCTTCTGGACAGCAAAGCATAAGCCACCAATGGGCTCCACGTAACCCATTTTATTAATTAAAATATATTACAAGGACTTATTATTAATATATTACATTTTCTATTCAGTACTATAATTTACTACAAGCTTATTTCTTTTTTTACCCTCTTATTACTCACTCCTCAAGTCAAAGGCCCGAAAAGAAATGTTGAAAGGAATCCCTCATTGTGGAAGATAGGAGTGTGGTGCTCCTCTTAAGAGGTTAAACATCCTTCTCTAGTGAGGCCTTTTAAAACTGTGAGGTCCAGGTGTGCCAAAGCGGACAGTATCACTAACAGTTCGGAAAGCACCATCCTATAACACCTAAGTTATTGTTTTTAGCTTTTAAAAATTCAAGCTCTCATCAAATTTAAATACCAAACTGAAACGTTTTTTTGCTTTATTTATTACATTGATATGGTATAAAAGAAAAGAAAAACAAAATTAGCACACTTGATTTTTTTTTGCAGTGTCTGGTCAAAGCCATGCAAAATGTTAGTCTTAGCATAGGTGGGATAAACACCAGAGAAGTCAACTTGCATATTTGGATTGAGTTAACTAAATTAGTTGGACATCATAACGAGGGAACTAGTTTACAGTATACATAACATGGAGGAGTAGCCAACAATCATTGGTTGGAGTAGTAAAAGGTTTAGTCTTCCTCCTTAAAGGAGTATGCAGCAACAGAAAAGTTACAATATTTTTCTGGTGAAATGTTGTTAGTTTAAAATTCCAAAACAAAGAAATAGTTGTTTTTCTTCCTCATGGTTTTGTTACCACTTTTAGTTTTCAATTTTTACCTTTTATCCTTTAAAGTGTGAGAATAGTCCTACATGGAACGGGGTAACTAGCAACCAAGAATATAATATATAAGTCCTTCTCCACTGACTGCCAATTGATTTTGAGTTGGATGGCCACAAACTTAACATGGTATCGGAGCTAGACTCACACGCGATAGGCTTAAAAGTCACGTGCACCACGCTACCCGAAACAAAATAAACATATGTTAGGCTAACTACGCCACACGTGAGAGGACGTGTGAGAATAGCCCCACATGAGAAAAGGGGTAACTAGCAACCAAGAATATAATGTATAGGTCATCTCCACTCATTGCCAATTGGTTTTGAGTTGGATGAACACAAACTTAACATAAAGTATTTATTCTAGATGAAAATGGTATTATTGATAGGTGTTTGATTTATATCTACAATTTAGATCATATTGTAGTTATTTTCTTCGACAGTCGCATACATTTAATATTACAACCACTAATCAAAAAGTAAAGTTGAATTTGACGTGATTACATGAATATGGATCCAATTGTTCTCATATATAAGAAATAGAGGTCAGACAAATGAGTTGGTAAAAACATATATACGACCAAAACTATTCAATCAAGAATACTTGTTGTTTTAGAAGCAGCTTTGTTCGTACTATTCTGAGTTGCATTTTCTATCATCAACTTTGCTCTCAAAGTCGAACATTTTAAGAATTTTGTGTTTTGACCTGTTTGTGTACGCGAGTGGGCGCGCTCGCGAGGGGAGAGGGTGTTGAGATACGTGTGTAAACACGTGATAGAAGAGAAATATCAAGATGAGGAGATTCAACGATCAAAATGAGTCCAAGATATTGGAAGATTCTAGACGAAATAAAAGATACGAAATATATATGTTCTTATATTGAGATATTTCTTCTACCTATTTACTGGTAATATTAAATAAAGATTATCTTGTTTCTTAGTTTAGTTTAGAGAAACAATAAAACCCTAAACCTTAAATTTTTTCCATAAATAAGATATGAAATCTATGAGTTAAGTCATTCGTTTAAATTAGTTTACATTCGATTATTGTAACGAATCACTACAATTGTGGGTAACAAAGTATGTAGCCATTGTGGCTTTATTTGAAGACGTAGGTCGTGAATGACTGAACTTCGTTAAATATGGTGTCGATTTTTGTGTTCATCTATTCTCCGATTATAATACAATCCTGCATTTAACTTCCTTTTTTCAAATTAATATCTGGAAAAACTCACTCCTTTTCTATTTTCTTGAAATTTCTATTTCTTCTCTTACTCTTTCAACTCAAACCTCCATTATCAAGGTCGTCAATTTTTTTTTTCAAAATGTGCATATATTTAACCGACCAATACGAAATCTGAAGATGTTAACCAAAAAAAAACTTTAAATGAATGCTCCTTTCCTATGATGACCTCCATTACGAACAAGATTTTTCTTCAAATCTTTTTTTTACGTGGAATACCCCGGAAAAATTTAAAGACCTCTGTTAATAGAGGTCTTGCTAGATAAACATGGAAAGAAAAGATGATGAATATAAAAAGTTGGGATATTTTGCTTAGGTTCAAAGAAAAATATCGACTTTAGCATTTGGGTCAAGAGTATATCAGTTATAGGGTTTGAGTCACAAACTAACCGTTGACCTAGTTGACTAGAGACTGTCGTTAACAACTGTTAGTTTGTGACCCTAATGCTAATGTTGGTTCTTTTTCATTGACCCTGACGCTAACTTTACTTTTTAATTATTGGAACATGGACGTCTTAAAGGAAATTGGTGAAAGATGTATGGGTTTCAGGGGTGTACACATTTCGATGGAGAACTTGTCAGATTTGAGAGCTTGTTAGACGTATAGCAGATCCTTGTCCTAAGCTAGCTCTTCCACCATCGCTAGCGCTGCAAAAGCACGAAGCCTGCCCGAACCTGCCAGTAGAGAGTCATTGACAACGACGACCTACCGTTGTAAAAAGACAAGGTGTGTTAGCATAGGTCACACCATTGGGTCTACTGTTTAGCAGAAGGTCCTTCAATGTATCAAGGAAATAGTCGTAAGAACTCGTCTATGAGAATTCCAGAAGGCAACGACATCAACACTCAGAAATAAAATGAATCCCACGTGATATTTATGAAAAATATTTTGGAAAGTATAGTGAGTTACACGATAAGAAAGACGAGTGTCATGAGAACAAAGAGAAAGGGATTTAGAGAATTTGCAGGGAAAAGAACCTCATATTTCGAGGCACTAGTACAATAGTTTTCGTATCGGAAAGACGCAGCGATTTGAGGGTGTGCGTTAAGTGCAGAATAAAACATGTTCCCTCTGTGATCGACGTATTGAATTCAATGCACATTTATGTTTTTGAATTACATTGTACGTAGTTTTGCTAGATTGATCAATTTGTTTTTACTTTGGCATTTGTGGACGGTAGAAAATCACACAATTAACAGAAGGTCGATTGGTGGGCCGCTGACAACTTGGGCTTTAGACCTCGAGACTGATGAAGTTCTGGTTGGACTTGTAGACAGACAAAAACAAGTAGAAATCGTGAAGTCTTGGGGACACCGGGATGGTGTCGGCCAAGGGCACTCCAACGGTAAAGTCAACAAACTATAAATAAGATAAATATTAAATGGTGGAATGCTGAGGGTGTCACCGTGTTGTATCGTGAGAGGGTGGCTCGACACGTAGAGTGGCCGGAGCTTCGACTCTACGGGATTGTTTGTCGGGTTCGTCTCTTGGAGCAGGTCGGGAGGTCGTCTCGATCAGAGATTCCAACAGAGTTTCAAGTGTGTTGAAGCTTGAAGATAAAATATCGTCGTCTAGACCGATTTACTAGAAGATTATTAGTGCAAGAGAGGAAACAAGTTCAGTAGACTCAATAGAAGATTATAGATAATGGAGAAGTGAAATGGATTGCCGATTCTAGAAGAGCTTCAAGTTTACTGGAGTTCGGAGGTAGTTTATCATCGTCTAGATTACAGATTAGAAGGTAACAGGTGGGAGAGAGAGAAGGATATTCAGTAGGTTTCTAGGTGGTATTCGATGCCCTTTGGAGTCTGAGTCTCCTTCTATTTATGGGCGACTGATGGACTCGTGGAGTCTATCAAATCCGAAATAATTGGGGTCGGGGGTGACTCCGAACCCTAAGGGAGACTTGTTCTAGCCGCCGATATGTCGTCTATAGCAACTTGACCGTACAATTACGCCACCTCGACTTTAGACTCTTCGTAATCTGAGATCGCTTAAAGGTATTCGAGGAGACGTGGGGTTTTCGAGTGACTTTGTCAACGAATACGTGGCGAGATCTCCGGAGTTGAGGTTGACTTGGTGATTGGCAGGCTCGGTTGAGGGCGACCAAGGGGTGCTTGGAGTATTGTTACTTTTAATGGGTTATTGTCCGTCTAGATGGGCGTTCACAAGGGCTTAGAGCCGTTTAGACCTCGAATGTGTCGAATTCCACGTTGGAGAGTGTCCAACTAGTAGGCGAGTGGGCTGGACTCAAGTGGTATTTATTCGAAGTAGGTTGGGCCTAGGCGATGTAGGCCTATTACGATGTTTGACCATTACAACATTACAATTTACTTCTGAGATATTTAGTGTTAGGGTCAACGTAAAATACCGACATTAGAATTTGAATCACAGACTAACTGTTGTTAACGTTCGTTTCCAGTCAACTGGGTCAATGGTTAGTCGGTGATCCATACTCTATAACTGATAAACTCTTGACCCAAAAGTTAATTTCGTTACTTTTCTTTGATCCTAACATTAAATGTCTTTACAAAATTAAGGGAGAAGATACAAAGTACAAAACACAATAAAAGAAGGAAAAACACAAACCAGCAAAATCAAAAATTTTAAATTTGAAATTTTAGTATGTATAAAAAAAATGTCAACGGTTGGTAGCCCAAGTGGTTCCAAGGTGTTGACATAAACTCCAGAAAGCTCTGGAAGTCACAGGTTCACATACACTTGGAAAGCCGGGCAGATAGTTCACTAAGCGAAACACTTGCAAAAAAGAAAAAACAAAAAAGAGAAAACCCAAACACTTGCATCATTTCAAATTTGAAGGGTAAGAAAACGTGTAACGGTGTGTGATTAACTGTTGAAAAAAGTCAAAGCACTTTCATAATAGTTATGTTTGGTACATCCAATATGGTTAAAATAGAGTATTTCTTATAAGTTAATATCTTTTCAGAAAACAAAAGGGTACAATATTTTTCTCCAGAGAAGATTTTGTGGCTACTCCACTAAATGGATTCCATTTACGTATTTAACCTACAGAAACTCGAAAACTCTTTCTTCTGTCATCCATCTTGTTTTTTTAGAGTCTATACTTTTATTATGAATTCATTTTTCGGATCAATATATACTGTATATATACATAGAGTTAATTCCTATATGGCCCCCTACTTTGTGACCAGCTTCCTTTATGGCCCCTTTTTTTCGTACATTCAAATATGGCCCCCTATTTTCAAGTAAATGTCAATACTACCCTTCTTAATTCTAAATTTAAAACATTCAAAAAATGTTATTTCCACCTCACCTCTCTCTCTCTCTCCACCTCATCTCTCTCTACAACCCACCCCTCTCTCTCTTTCCAACTCACCTCTCTCTCTCTCCAACTCACCTTTATCTTCTCCGATTAAAGTCGCCGGCCGGAA
>BEHA01001243.1:33134-68276 GCA_002897215.1 Eschscholzia californica subsp. californica | reverse complement strand
GAGAAAAGAAATGGAAGAGAGAGAGTAACGGTGTTATAACGGAAGGGGGCCATATGAGTATTTCTTGTAAAGTAGGGGGCCAGGCAGGAAGCTGGTCACAAAGTAGGGGGCCATTAGGGAAATAACCCTAAAAATAATAAATAGAGTTAATTCCTATTTGGCCCCCTACTTTGTGACCTGCTTTCTTTATGGCCCCCTATTTTCTATAAATTCAAATATGACTCCCTTTTTTTATGCAAATGTCCTAACTACCCTTCCTATAAATATTTTTTCAAAATAAAATTAAAAAGAAAACATAAATTCTACCTCACTTCCCTCTCCACCACTTATCTCTCTCCACGTCACCTCTCTCGAACTCACCTCTCTCTTTATCCAACTCACTTTTCTCTCTCCAACTCACCTCCCTCTCTCTCTCTCTCTCCAACTCATCACTCTCTTCTCCAACCGAACTCTTTTCTCCGACGAAGGTCGCCGGGCGGTGACCTTCAAAAAGAAAAAAAAATTCTCTCATCTCGCTCTCAATAACCACATTATTTATAGTGTAATAAGAGAAACAAATATTCTCTAACCCAACATTATTTATAGTTAATCTGGTCACAAACTAAGGGTCAAAAAAGAAAAAAAAATTCTCTCATTATCATACCTTTATTTTTACATAATCATTTTTTACATTATCATACTATTTTTACATCATCATTTTTACATTATCATACTATTTTGATAATAAGTGTAATAAGAGAAGATAGTAAGAACAAATAAACATTTCTTGGGATCAACTTTATTAGCGAGACTAGGCCGATTGGTTTTCAATGCTTTTTTGTATCACGTCTGGATAGAGCGAAACAACAGGATTTTTAGCACTGCATCTAGTCCTTCGGTCATTGTGGGCCGCATACGGGACGAAGTTAAAATCAAGATTGCCTTTGATAAACCAGTTATTGAAGACACAATTGATAATTGAAGAGTAGTGGAACGCTGGAATTTGTCTATCCAATTAACACACCCTACGTACAAATTCTATAAATGGGTTGGGCCTGAACCGGGTCGTGTCACAATAAATACCGATGGAGCTTTGAGTGACACTTTTGCGGGCTATGGTGCTATCATAAGAGATGCATCAGGGACTGTGTTAGGGGCAGATACTGCTGAGACGACGCGAGAGACAATTTTCATTCACGAACTTCAAGGCGTAGAGATGGGAATGAAAATTGCGCAAAGTTTGGGGTGTGATGACATTGAAATAGGGCTGGATTCTAAGAATGTGGCATCGTTACTTGCTGCACCAGGTCAGCATCCCCCATGGAAGGCCCGTGGCCTGTGGAATAGGGTTAAAAGGTTGAAGGCTAATTTCCGGAGCGTTCGAGTTCAACACATTGTCTGGGAAACCAACCAAGCCACAGACTACTTATCTAAGTTGAAACGAGGGTCAGGAGAGACTTTTTTGGATGTTGCTAATTTGCCGCCAGAACTTCTACATATAGTTAGCATGGATTCTCGAGGTACAGTGAGGATGAGGAAAGGATGGGGCTAATTTATAGTTTCTTCTGTATAATTCCATAGTGCTAGTTGTTTAGTTGGTAGTCTTCATGCTTTTTCGATTTAAGTTATAATTTGTAACAGGTCGGGCCCTTTCTCCGCTTATCAATGCAAAAAAAATCTAAACTGTGAAGCTAAGCCCTCATCAACATGTTGTAATGAAAAACTGGTTTTATTAAAATTTACCCATGATTAGAATGAGTACCCCACCGATTCTTTGAGAAGGCATCGACCCTTACATCATTTATATAGCGTCTCACTTTCTAGAAGGCATTAATTTACTAATAAACAACTTTTTTTTTGTTAAGGTTACTAATAAACAACTATGAATTTGTAAGTGTCTCACACTATGTCAATTTCCATTATAATGAGACTATATATTATACATTTAGTTATGTCTTATTACATTTTTTTTCTTTCTTCATATTTAATAAGGTGTTGATCACATATCAAAGGTTCAACAAAAGAAAACGACTATATGTATATTACTCCTTAAATATAAGAGTTATTTCTTTTTTGACCACTAGTTTGTGATCAGATTCTTTTTTAACCCCTTATTTTTCATAAATTAAAACATGACCCCCTTTTTATAAACCCGTAAGTTAACTTTAACACTTGATATTTTATTTTCTTTATTACCCTTCTTCTAAAATTAATGTTTATTTGTTTTTACTATCTTCTCTTATTACACTTATTATCTTTCCTCTCAAATGAAATAAAAGATCCAGATCTGAAAAGAACACAAACAAGATTGAGCAAGCTAAGATGCCAAATAAGCAAATAACATGAAATCATATATAATAAAAGATCAACCACGAGAAAGCTTTGTGAAACTCTTCCTTGATTGAAAAGCCAAGTATCAATGAAGATAGCATATGGAACAACTCAAGCAACATCATCCATAAACCATGACAATTACGAAGAAGTGAACCAAATGATCCTGTATCATAATTCCCAACTTCCTTTGTCGTAACCGGTGAGATAGAAATAGTAGACTCTACCATTTGACCAAGTTCTCTCGTTTCTCCAATGTGAAAATAACACGCATCAGGAAACCCTAATCTGGTGTAATTCAAATTTCAGGAACCCTAGATAGTAAAACTCAGAATGTGAAACCATTGGAGAGAGAAAGAGATTGAAAACAAAAAAAATCGATTAATGGATATATTAAGCTATGGAAGATTATCACAGTCGATTTTATCGTGAAGTTGCAGAAAAATTAATAACTTGTTATGTCTTGAAAGGAGAATTCGATTCGTTTTTCGCAGACACTAATATTGTATATAAAAAAAAAATCAAAATCGACAACTGTGGGAGTATGTGAGAATAGTCCCACATGGGAGAATGTGTATCTAGCAACCAAGAATATAAGGTATAGGTCACCTCCACTCATTGCCAATTGGTTCTGAGTTGGATGACCACAAGCTTAACATGGTATCATAGCTCGTCCCACACGAGATAGGCTTAAAAGCCACACGTGCTCTACGTCGCCCAAAGAAGTACACGTGTTAGGCTCAAATAACGCCACACGTGAGAGGGCGTGTGAGAATAGTCTCACATGAGAAAATGGGTATCTAGCAACCAAGGATATAAGGTATAGGTCCTCTCCACTCAATGCCAATTAGTTATGAATTGGATTACCACAAACTTAACATAGTCAAATCCCCGACCTTTTAATCCAAAGTCAAACTAGTGAATCCATTGTGCTATGATTTTGATTTCAAAACAAGGAATTGGTTTAGCTGAGAAAAGTATGGTTGTTTTTAAGATATTAGCTCGTATTGAAGGGGCGAAAATTGCTATTATTGAAGAAGGTGGTTTCCTGCTTTGGTTGAAGACGTGTCAATAAAAGGAAAGAAAATTGTGGTGGACATCTAGGGGTGTTATAAATATCTGATTTACGGTGGATGACCACCACACTTTGTATCTCTCACCACACCATTACTTCGTATTCAAGCACCATTATTGTGTGACTCTCCATTGGTTATGTAACTCATCAAGAGGTCTATATAAAGAGCTTTCTTGCTAGTAAAGGAGATGGACCAATGAACCAATGTATCAGTGTACCATAGTACCAAAGTAGAAAATTCTCTACAAGCATAAGAATACAATCTAGTTCTTCTTGTTTAGCTATCTCTTGGTTTATATTTCTATAATCTTTCTTCTTCCCTCTTTTATTTTTCACAACAATTTTTACTCTTCTTCAATTTTTTAGTGATAATATAAAGAATAGAGGGTTGATGGTTAGGGGAGGTATAATTCCTCCACTTGGTGCTTTAACTCAATATAGAACCAATAGAGCTTAGCACATGGTATATTATCTTAACCCATTACTAAGATCCATCACTCTACGGTTTTCACCAAATAGAGCATAATCTAAAGGTATAACTCTATTAATACCTAGATGTTTTCATTAAGACCTAATTTTAGAAGGAGGATAATAAAGGAAAAAAAAAATTCAGAGGTTAAAGTTAACGGACGTTATAAAAAAGGTGTCATTTTTTAATTTATGAGAAATATGGGGCCCAAAAAGAAGCTGGTCACAAATTATGGGGCCAAAATGAAACCAACTCTAAATATAATCCAACTTTAACAATATTTGACTACAAGTAGACTTTCAACTAAGTTGAATTCCATAGATCCATCCTTCCCCGATTAATCCATTCCTAAACTTAGGGTTTATTCGATCTGGGTGACTATGACATGAGTTATACGCTTTAGTTGTGTTACATGTTTGTCTAATAAGACAAAGACTCCACATCATCAAGCTAATTACACTGCTTTATCATCTTTGACATATGGATTGGTCTGGTTTGGGATGGGAATCTGACAGGGCTGGTACGTCTACTAGTACATATCACTCTGACATTTAACAACCAAAGTCAGAACTCATCCAACTTAATTAACGTACTCGGACACCCACCATATAGGTACTAGTCTGCGAAAGATTGCACGGGATTCGGGTAAGCTGACTTTCGAGTAACCGAAACAACATACTCAGCGCAAGAAAGCAAACCATAATTTGCATATCAAAATGAAAATAGAGAAAAATATAAGTGGACATGAGCCGTTATCATCTCGTATAGAAACTCTTTAATTAACGTTTTAGTTTATTTTTAATTGTTGTTCATTGACAAACTAAAGGGGGCACATTTGTAATGTTGAGTACTTTTCACTCCTTTTTTTTTTGTTGAACTAGTACCTTTCACTCCTTAAAACATGATCTCCTAAAATATCAACTATTTCAGTTCTTAGCATAGTTTTATTTTTAGCTTTTATCGATCACTCCAATTCAGAAATGCATCAGTGTGCATTTAAATCTCATTTTTCCTCTCTCTCTTACACTTGCATTCGTCTCTCTCCTATCTCGGTGACCTCTCGGTCGACTCCTCCATCTCACTCGATTATTTCATAGTAACTGTCTTAAGAACTAATGTAAGTTGTCAAATAACTTATCGTGTTTAAACATAAACTACATGTAAATGACCGAAAAATTCATAAGGTGATACAATTTTACATAAGAATGTTTTTTTTACAAATGAGTCTTTTTCACCCGAACAGATTCTGTACATAACTAATCTTTGATCATTTCAACAATGTTTTGGTTTACATATTAATTTCTAGACTTCATATACTAATTTTCAACAAAAAAAAGACTTCATATACTATAATACTATTAAGTGACTGTTAGGACTTGTTGTATCATGGACTCTCTTTGGTATAATGGGGAGTCTCTCACACATAGTAGCTATTCGACAATGGGAGCTAGAAATTTCCAATTAACATCTGACACCAGAAATGTTTTATCTTTTATGAATTTTTAAATGCACTCACTATTTTTGTTATACACTCACATCTCAGGTAATTTGCCTTGAAGTCAAAGGACATGTGAGTGTGGCAGGTGGAAATGGCGAGTGTATATAGCATCTCTCATAACTTTGTAACACCAACGTTCAAAAGAGGAAAAGGGTTCTTTCCATAATAATCTGCTAAATAGAAGATAGGTTGGCCGTTGGTTATTTCTCCTTGCTAAATGAAATTATTACAGTTGAGTGATGTTCCTCAACAAACAGACTCTACCGTCAAGTCCGTCAAGTCCCAACATTTGAGTTAAATCAGAAATTACATTCATATGTAGAAAATCAATCATGAACATTACATGATTTAAAGAGTTTTAACTCCTTTAAGTACAACATGAGATTAACAGAAGTAAATTACATCACAGAACTTACAAAAGTGAAATTACACTATGAAAGGAAAAGAGTACAACATTACAATAACTTAATGAAAAAACCCTAAAGGTTGCAAAATAAGAAGATCCTAAAGATCACGAGTGAGAAGACATTAAAGGACAAAAACTTGATTATAGTTATATACATGTAGGGAAGATGAACCAATTAGACAAGTAAATGACACCGGAGAAGAATCATGAATGTCACCACAGACATTGACATTTGATTTCAAAGATGAAGGTTGAGTTAATTCCATGTGGGTATCTTCCTTTCTCCATTAATAGACACTTCTTGTCATCTCCCATTGTGTTATTTTGGAGAAAGAAACCCTCCACCGGAATATAAAGATCTAGGAATCTCTTCAGGGAAGATCTTGCTTTCTCACTAAGGAACGGTTATGCAGAGCCGGTCAGGACCCAACTAACTTCACGATTTGATCAATATTCCATTTGCGACCTACTAGCTCGGCCATCATCTCTTTATTTACCTGCTATTCCCTGTCAATCCAAAATTCAGTTACTATAATTGTGCCAGAATTCGGCGTGTCATTCTACCCTTTGCCAATAAATCGGACTCCTTCTCCATACCCTTACTATAAAATTAATATTGATGTCTCATTTACAAATATTAACAATTGTATTAGTGTTAGTCTTATTCTTCATGATTCTCAGGCAAAATTCATTGAAGCTAAAGTAGAAACTCTCTGAACTCGCACTAGTGAGGAAAGCGAAGCCAAGGCTACACTTTCAGGCATACGTTGAGCGATTGATCACAGATATATGCACGTCATCATAGAAAGCGACAACCAAAGTCTAATCCATCATATTTAGGACTCCAGAAAAACGATTAATTGGCAATCTGTAACTCATATACAACAAGTTAAAGATCTCATACCGTCTCTCGACAACATTAATTCTCCTACATCGCAAGAACTCAAAATAAACCAGCTGACAAACTCGCGAAATGAGCCCGGACAACTCAACGGCCAACGCAGTAGATTCTGGAAATATATCTCAAAATTTATTTCTACTATGTATTGTAACCGAACTCTTATTTATTAGTTAATAATATTAGTAACTTTCGACAAAAAAAAAAGATGGACTCTGTGGGAGAGTGGAATGAACGACGATATGTTTTCCCGTTATTGTTTATTGTCAATGTAACAATCCTGTTTTATTCAATTTATCTCTAAAAGTTAGATAAAAGTTTTGCTACTCCTATTTCTTAAAATAATTTTTGGGTTCGTTGTCCAAATATCTACACCTAAACACACATTTAGTTCACCCTAATATTAATATAGGATTTTAAGCCAAAATTAATTATAATGAATATTTAGTCTAAATTAGTTAAAGTATGTCTAGATGTCAAAGTTACAGTGTTTTTCTGTTTATTGATTCTTGTTCGTTTAATAAATAACGTGTTATTTATTGTTGAAGTTTTATACTTTATTTCATTTTTTTATATGTGTCATACATAACACATTATGTATCAACGATGTTTCTTCAAAAACGGAAAATGACTGAAAATCTATTTTCTGGGAAGATTGAACCTTAAACCATTTTTGAACTTTATTTTGCACTTAAAATTCATGGACCCAAAAATTTAGAAGTACAAAAATATACATTTTTTTTTTCAACTTTTATTACTTCACGTATCCTTGTCAAACTTGGTACTTTTCTAATAGTGTTAGAATTGGAAGTGTTTTTCTGCCCAACAATAAATTGGGTTTTTCTAATAGTGTTAGAATTACAAGTGTTTTTCTGCCTAACAATAGATTGCCTTTTTTTCTTCTTTTTTTAACGCATTAATGTTGGTATTAGATCTTCAACAAAAAAAAAACATCCGTATTAGACAAAAAAATTTGTGTGCAAACACGGAAGACAATGTTGTAAGAGTTGGGTTTTTCGACAGTCCGAATCCAATATTTTGAAGTACCTTCCTTTTTCATTTGAAGCATAATTTTCCAAACTTTTATTTGAAACTTAGAGAAAAATATATATATAGAGAAGATGTTACATCTACCTAATGTTACTAAATCATGTACATAACCTAGAAAGTAACATGAGAGTTGATGTCAAATCGTGAGAACTAAGAGAGAGATCTATCATCTATCCATACTCATTTAAATCTTTAAATTGCCACTTAAGAAGTTGTTTCTAACAAATAACTGTTGAAATATCTTTCTATATATTAAGATATCCCATATAATAGATATTAGGAAATATCAAATATTAGAAACTACTAAGAATTAGAAACTAGTAAATATATTAGTATAAACTATTAAGAAACTAGTAAAATATTAGAAACTAGTAAAGTTAGAAACTAGTAGTATTGTAACTCTATAAATAGAGTCTTATATTTCTTTTGTAATCCATCAAGGAATAAAACAATTTCTTTGATCAATTTCAACTTGGTATCAGAGCTTTCAGATACTAAATCCAAGTAATACAACTTTCCTCGCCTAACACCATAACCAATTGTTTGCCTTGTCCGGATGTCCTTAAAGACGCAAAATTCAGGCCAAAAGATGACAACACAAAATAGAGTGGTGGTTATTTGAGACACTAATAATAAATTATGATCTAAAGATGGGACAACCAAAACAGAGTCTAAGTTCAATGTGTTCGTTAGAGTTATGGGTCCTTCCCCTACAACAGTGGCTGAGGTGCCATTGGCAGTAGAGACATATTTATGTGAAGATTGGTTTATGGTTGAGACCTGTCTAGAATCAAAAGTCATATGATCTGTAGCACCAGAATCAATTATCCAAGTACTATTCGAAAATTGTGTAGACATATTTAAAGGTCTTGCCTACATTACCTGTAGTGGCTACCGTCGATGAAGCTTGCTTAACAATTGGATCTACAAGGGTCTTCTTAGAGTTTTTCTTTCGATTATGATCCCACCATTCTGGATAACCTAATAGTTCATAACAATGACTTTTGGTATGACCAATTTTGTTGCAGTGAGTACACTTATAAGTAATTTTGTCAGATTGACCAACAACTTTAGCAAAATTTGAATTTTCCTTATTGAGAGTCATTATTGCGGAAGCATCAGTTGCCCTTCACTTTAGCTAAACCGGAAAAACAAGACGAAGATGAAAGACTCTTCTCTTTCAATCAATATAAATTCCCGAACAAAAAATTTAAGACTTTTGGCTCTGGTATCAATATAAATTCCTGAAACACCTTCCGCACCACCTAGGAAAATATTACCATCGCGCCAAACGGATAATCATGTAGAAGAGAACAAAATTAGATCTAATATTGAAGTAAATTTGATTCCTGAAGAAATAAGTAGAGCTGAAATTGAAATTCCAGAACTACCAACACCTGAATCGGTAATGGAAGAAAGTGTTAATGAAATCGTTGAACAAATTGTGGATTCACCTCCAATTGAAGTCGTTGAACCAAGGGTTAGTAATACACCAAACCAATCAGTTGTCGAGGATGTTCCTGAAACACCTTCCGCACCACCTAGGAAAATATTACCATCGCGCCAAACCAGAGGTATTCCTAAACCGACATATGAACCTGAGCTGTCTAGTAGAGTCAAATATCCTATGAGTCAGTATGTGTCAGATCATCGGTTGTCAGAATCAAATAAGTCGTTTGTAAATCAATTATCTATTGTATATATTCCTAACAATGTACAGGAAGCCTTATCTGATTCAAAGTGGAAAGCAGCTATGAATGAGGAGATGAAATCCTTACAAAAGAATGACACTTGGGAGCTAGTTGATCGTCCAGAAGATAAAAATCCAGTGGGATGTCGGTGGATTTACTCAGTGAAGTATAAAGCAGATGGTACAATTGAACGTTACAAAGCGAGACTAGTGGCAAAAGGCTACACTCAAACTTATGGAGTCGATTACACAGAGACATTCGCTCCAGTTGCAAAAATCAACACTGTTCGCGTCTTGTTATCGTTAGCAGCAAATTTAGATTGGCCACTACAACAATTTGATGTAAAGAATGCTTTTTGCATGGGGAACTATTAGAAGAAGTCTATATGGACCTTCCACCGGGATGCAAGATACCACAAATACATAGCCAGAAGGTATGTAGATTGAAAAAGTCATTGTATGGATTAAAACAATCACCAAGAGCGTGGTTTGGAAGGTTTACAAAGGCTATGAAGGAATTCGGTTATCACCAAAGCAATTCTGACCATACCTTATTTACAAAAAGGCAGAAAGGAAAACTCACAGCACTTATTGTATATGTTGATGACATGGTGGTTACTGGGGATGATCCTGAAGAACGAAAGGCTTTACAGAATTACTTATCTAAAGAGTTTGAGATGAAAGACCTTGGTCCATTGAAATACTTTCTTGGAATTGAAGTATCTCGATCTAGTAATGGGATTTTCTTATCCCAAAGAAAGTATACTTTAGATTTGTTACATGAGGTGGGTATGTCAGCGTGTGAGCCGATTGATACACCTGTCGAAGAAGGATTAAAGTTGTCAGTGGAGCCTAATCAGATACCGGTTGATAAAGGAAGATATCAACGACTGGTTGGAAGGTTGATGTACTTGGCGCACACGAGGCCAGATCTTGCATATGCGTTAAGTATTGTTAGTCAATTTATGCACAATCCCGGTGAAAAACACATGAATGCTGTTTTACGCATTTTGAGATATTTGAAGGCAGCTCCTGGAAAAGGTATTTTGTTTACTAAAAATTCGAGTTGTCGAACTATTGATGTATATACTGATGCAGATTGGGCCGGGGAAGTAAATGGTAGGCGATCAACTGCAGGATATTTTACCTTTGTTGGTGGAAATCTTGTTACATGGAGAAGTAAAAAACAGAATGTTGTTGCACGTTCAAGTGCAGAGTCTGAATTTAGAGGAATGGCTGATGGCATATGTGAAGCGTTATGGTTAAGACTCCTGTTGGATGATTTAGGATATCCTTCTGAAAGACCAATTCAATTATATTGTGACAATAAAGCAGCATGTGATATTGCTCACAATCCAGTCCAGCACGACCGCACAAAGCATGTTGAGGTGGATCGATGTTTTATTAAAGAAAAGTTGGAAGACAACATTGTAGAGTTACCAAAGGTCCGATCTGAAGATCAATTGGCTGATGTACTTACCAAAGCAGTTTCAAGTCGAATATTTTCGAAAATGGTAGACAAGTTGGGCATGTGCGATATCTATGCACCAACTTGAGGGGGAGTGTTGAAATATCTTTCTATATATTAAGATATCCCATATAATAGATATTAGGAAATATCAAATATTAGAAACTACTAAGAATTAGAAACTAGTAAATATATTAGTATAAACTATTAAGAAACTAGTAAAATATTAGAAACTAGTAAAGTTAGAAACTAGTAGTATTGTAACTCTATAAATAGAGTCTTATATTTCTTTTGTAATCCATCAAGGAATAAAACAATTTCTTTGATCAATTTCAACTATAACAACACCAAATGATTTATGAATTGAACTAATATGAGTAAATTTAAGGAGTTGGTTGTAATTAATTTAAGAATAATGGAGTATCCCCAATCATTTCATGGAGCTCACATTCCTTATCCTTGTCAAAATCATTACCCAAGTTGGTTTCCACCTCAAACTACTAAATCTCCTGGAATACCAGAACCTTGGTTGAATGGTGGTAGTTATGGGATCCTAAATGTTGGAGAATGCCATGGTTGCTGCAACCATGGTTATCCTTCTGGGTACTTTAACTATAGGCCGCCGTACTGTCAACTCCCACCACCACCACATTCCTATTACCACCCTCCATATGGACCATATTCCTCATACCTTGATCTTCATCCGCTGCAATATCTTTGAAAACGATAAGTTTCTTGAAGATGCAATTTGTTATTCACTTCTCAACTTAATGTCATAATCGAATTACAAAATAGCATCTCACTTATATACTCAATTCAGTTTTAGAGAGAGAAAGTAATCACTTAACAGAAAGTTAACTAACTAATCTTCAATTAGTTAAACCTAAGCTTTTGGTTATTAGCACCCTCTCCACGTGTGCTCCTTCATATAAACTCGAGTGCCACAGACTAAGGATGAGAGTGCTTATATCAAATGTTAGTTAAGATTGTTAACTTCATCTTCTTCCTTCTTCCTGTTCAGCCATTTCCCTTTCATTCTTCTTTACTGCTTACAGCCCCCCTCAAACGAATGATTCGGTGAAGGAAGAAACATGAGTTTGCCCCTAAAGTAATCGAACTGAGAAGATAGAATACCCTTTGTAAATATATCAGCAAGATTTGCTTCAGATGCCACAAATTGAATCTCCAAAGTCGAACTAGTAACAAGGTCTCTGAGAAAGTGATGGTCAATCTCTATATGTTTGGTTCGAGCATGAAATACTGGATTTGAAGCAAGGTATTTAGCTCCCATATTGTCACAGGAGAGTGTGAAGGGAACAGTGACCTTAATCCCAAGTTCTTCAAGTAGATACGACAACCATAAGAGCTCGGATGTGGCCAAAGAGAGGGCTCGATACTCTGCTTCAGTAGATGACCTGGAGACAGTAGCTTGCTTCTTAGAAGACCAAGACACCAAAGAGGAGCCAAAAAAGATACAGTATCCACTGGTGGACCTTCGAGTATCAGGGCATCCTCCCCAATCTGAGTCAGAAAATCCTCTTAGAATCGACACATCTCCTGAGTGAATAGTTATACCAGCCCCAATTGTACCTTTCAAGTATCTGAGAACCTTCTTGAGCAGAACCAAATGAGTTGTACGTGGTTCATGCATAAATTGGGACAAATAGTTGACACTATAGGTTAAATCAGGCCTAGTTAATGTAGCATACTGTAATCCCCCAACCATACTTCTATAGAAAATTGGGTTATCAATGAGTGTTCCATCAAGCTTAGAGACTCTCTTCCCAACAGAAATAGGAACCAAACTAGGCTTAGAATCAGAAAGGCCTGACTTACCCAAGAGCTCAATTGTGTACTTAGTTTGTGTAAGGAGTAAGGAGGAATCAGTTCTCTTGACTTCTATACCCAAGAAATAATGGAGATTCCCAAGCTTTTTCATGGCAAACTCTTTAGCCAAAGCAGAAAGTAGCCTGTCAAGTAAGGCTGAGGAGGAACCAGTGAGGATGATATCATCCACATAGAGGAGGAGAACCATCATATGCCCAGAAGATTGAAAAACAAACATAGAAGTATCAGATGCATTCTTTTGAAATCCCCAATTTTGAAGATACTTAGCAATTCTAGTAAACCAAGCTCGAGGAGCTTGTTTGAGCCCATAAAGAGCTTTGTGTAGGTGACAGACAAACTCAGGAAAATTGGGATTTGCAAACCCTGGTGGTTGCTTCATATATACTGTTTCACTTAGATGCCCATGAAGAAAGGCATTTGATACATCTAGTTGATGAATAGGCCAGTTTTTAGAAATGGCTAAGGTAAGAACCACTCTAATAGTTTGAATCTTCACCACTGGGCTAAATGTCTCCATATAGTCAATACCCTCTTGTTGGTTATAGCCTTGAGCTACAAGCCTGGCCTTATACCTCTGTAGACTTCCATCTGAGTTGTACTTTACCTTGAAAACCCACTTACAGCCAAGGACATTCATGTCTGGGTGTTTGGGTATGAGAGACCATGTCTCATTCTTGAGCAAGGCTTGAAATTCTTCTTCCATTGCCTTTTTCCAATTTGGATCCTTAATAGCTATTTTATAACTAGATGGTTCTGCTATAGAAAGCATCATAGGAGTATGCACAGAACTAAAAGCATAAGGAGTAGAGAAATGTGCCACATGGTCTGGAATAGTTTTTGGTTTAAAAATGCCACTCTTTAGTCTTGTCTGCATATGGTGTGAGTTAGGATAGGGTATAGGTTCATGTGAAGAGGATATAGGTTCATGTGAAGAAGACTCCACTTGTTCTGGTTGTGTAGTGGGTGAGAGAATAGGTGCAGAGTTTGAAGTTGTGATGGGTTCTGTTGTTGAATCACTAGAAGATGGATATACTTGATCTTCTAATGAATAGGTAGAATGGTAGGATGGAGCAGACATATCCACATTAGCTGGGAGAGAGGGTAATTGAAAAACTTGATATGGCATAGAAGAGTCTCTCTCTGGACTTGTGTGAGAAGATACATTTTCAGTAGCATAAGGAAAGGTAAACTCATCAAATATCACATGCCTAGAAACATACTCCTTTCTAGTTTCAATGTCTAGACACTTATACCCTTTGTGGGTAGGGCTATAGCCAATGAATATACACTTGGATGATTTTGGGCTGAGTTTATCATCCTTAGTGTTTCCTAAATAAGGGTAACAAAGAGACCCAAATACTCTAATCATAGTATAGTCAGGTGGTTTACCAAAAAGCAATTCATATGGGGTTTTGTAAGAGAGAAGCTTACTTGGAGTTCTATTTATGATATATGTTGCAGTGGCATAAGCGTGAAACCAGAACTCCTTAGGCATAGAAGCTTGAAATAATAGAGTGTTACCCACAGATGTAATTTGCCTATTCTTTCTCTCTGCTCTACCATTTTGCTCAGGTGTGTATGGACATGAGCTTCGAAAAACAATTCCACATCTTGTGAGATGAGAGTGAAACTCTCCTTTACTAAGTTCAGGTGCACCATCACTCTGAAATTGCTTAATTGGCAAAGAGAATAACCTTTCATTTTGTGTTTGGAAATGCTGGAAGCATTTCAAACTTTCTGATCTAAGCTTCATTGGATAAACCCAAAAGAACCTGCTATAATCATCAAGGAACAGAATGTAATATCTAATACCTGTCTTTGTTGTTACAGGTGCTGGACCCCAAATATCACAGTGCACCAACTGAAGAGGAGCAGAAGTAGAGCTTTCTGATGTGGGAAAGGGTAATCTCTGACTTTTTCCCAATTGACATGAGGAACAGACATCTTTGAAGTTTTTAGATGTAACCTTGATCCTCTTCTCTCTATCTAGCAACAAAATTATCTCTTGGGATGTATGTCCCAATCTATTATGCCAAGTTTCAGCAGTCCCTCTTGCTAAACAGGCCATTTCTTCATCTTCTCTAGGTATAGCATAGGGATCCATTTCGAAATTTATGCTATACAAGTTGTGTACCATTGGACCTTCTCCTAGTATCTCTTTGGACCATAGGTCTCTGATTAGAAATCCCCATGGAAGGAATTCTACACTACAGAAGTTATCTTTTGTGAATTTTGAGATGGACAGTAGGTTCTTTTGTATAGTTGGAACATGAAGAACCTTTTTGAGATGAAAGGTATTTGAACCAGTAGCTAGGTTTGCTGGCCCTGTACTAACAATGTTTAGACATTTCCCATCTCCAATCATAACTCCATTTGTACCTTGATAGGGAGTGACATGATTCAAATTCTCTTGAGTATGTGTCATGTGGCTTGTTGCTCCTGTGTCAGCTATCCAACTTTTATCCTTAGATTTTGAAGACAAATAAGCTTTCTCATTATCTTGTGTGTGCTCTTCTATCTCAGCACCATAATGAGCTTGTTCTTCTTCTATTTCTTGAGAGTCTAGTTCTTCTTCTTCTTCTTCTTCATCTTCAATTTCTTGAAGATGGAGATTAGCAAAATTCCTATTTGCTGACTTTGAAGCTTCTGAGGAGAAGTCTTTGAACCTCAACCTACACTGTCTAGCTGTATGACCCCATTTATAGCATATCCCACAAGGTACTGTGGTGAAATCAAAGAAAACATTTCTTGTTTGAGGAGAAGGCCTCACATTGGATCTAAAAGGTGTCTTACCATATTCAACATTCTGGGTTTGATTAGAAAATCTCATAGGTGATGATCTTGTAGTGTTCTTGTTGAATTTTTTCACAAAGTATGATTCACTTAGATCATCATTCAATTCTTGCTCTTTCAACCATTGTTCATGGTGAGTTAGTCTACTCCTTAATTCCCCAAAGGTTAGAGTACCCTCTCTATTTTGTATAGTGATTACAAATTGAGAGTATTCTTTGCCTAATCCTTGAAGAACTATTCTTGTTAGTTCAGACTCACTAACCTTATCATTCACAGCTACAAGTGAATCAGCAAGATTCTTTATTTTACTCAGATATTCAGATATGGAAGATGACCCCTTTTTAAAATTTTGAAGTTTATTTCTCAGTGATGACTTTTGTGCCTCAAATTCTTGAAGAAACACCATTTCTAAATAACACCATATATCTCTAGAAGTTTTTAACCCTAGAATATCAGAAGCAATCGAATGTGTAATCGTTGCTTTTATACAAGATTTGACAAAACTGTCGGTTTTCCGCCATTGGAGATAAGCTGGGTTTGCTACATCTCTTCCATCCACTACAGTTAACTGAGGGGGTTCACTATAGGTGCCATCAATGTAGCACACTAGGTCGTTTCCAATCAAGGCATTTTCTACCTGATCTTTCCAAACCAGAAAGTTCGATCCATCTAATCTAGCAGAAATCAAATTCGTGAGATTTGGATTATAAGCTACCTGATTTTGATTCGAATTCATCTTTCAATGGTTGAAGTTGTTTTGTTGATGATGATTAAGAAGACTATATCTCTGATTCTTTGATTTGCAGAAGATCAGCTTCCTTCGTTGTTCTTGATTTCAATTTGATATTGAAAATCGATTTAGGGTTTTGGCTCTGATACCATGAAAACGATAAGTTTCTTGAAGATGCAATTTGTTATTCACTTCTCAACTTAATGTCATAATCGAATTACAAAATAGCATCTCACTTATATACTCAATTCAGTTTTAGAGAGAGAAAGTAATCACTTAACAGAAAGTTAACTAACTAATCTTCAATTAGTTAAACCTAAGCTTTTGGTTATTAGCACCCTCTCCACGTGTGCTCCTTCATATAAACTCGAGTGCCACAGACTAAGGATGAGAGTGCTTATATCAAATGTTAGTTAAGATTGTTAACTTCATCTTCTTCCTTCTTCCTGTTCAGCCATTTCCCTTTCATTCTTCTTTACTGCTTACAATCTTCCTCCACATTACTTGATGGAGAAGCCGAAGTATGAAACCGAGAAGCCCACGCAGAGAATCCATTGTTGTGGGGTGTCGGAATCATACTTGCAGTGGCAAGGAAGAGAAGGGTGTGAAGATTGAAGAACCAGAAGTTGAGAAGAATGAAAATGATTCATCAGGTTTCGCTGAGGAGAAAAACCCATATCCGTTGTTAAGGGTTCCACATGAATATATGAAGAACAGATCAGCTAGAAAGCTCTGAATCAGACCCAACAGTTTTGAATGGGTGGTTTCCCTTTGATATGAAGAAGAACAAAGAGGGAAGTAAAAGCTTGGATTCAGTGCCGAAGGTTTGGAATGGATGGTATCCATTTTGATTTGGACAATCTAAGATCTTCGGGGGGCGATGTGCATACAGAAGACAAGATCAGAAAAAGGAGGTAGTTAGAGACACTCCATGTCCTATTATCTGGATGCCTGTTTGTGATAAGCAAGAGGTTGAGAAATGGAGTCCGGAGGAGAAAAACTTGAAAGGATCTGAACTACCGAAAATGAAGTACAATGTTATCCCAGTGAATTTCCCTTATAATTGTAATCAAGAGGCTGAGGCAAAACCTGTAGAAGACACTCAAAGAAGGGTGGAGCCCAAGGTTAAAGAGAATGAGGTGGAAGAAAAGAGAATTCCTGTTACAGAACTTCGAGAAATTGGAAAGAAGTACCAATTGGATGATCACAAAAACTCGAAAGACATTTTTGTGAAGAAGTCAGAAGAAGATGGAGATAAGAAAAGTTCCCAAAATGAGAATGCAGAAAAACATCCTTCTTCTCTGGTTAAACCCAAATTACCTCCTGTTTGCTTGAGGGTTGAGCCGTTGTCTCGAAAGAGAACTAGGTCTCTCAGTCCTCCTTTACTACAGGAAAAAGTGGTCAGGGAAAGAGACAATGTTTCGAAGTTTAACAAGCAGAGGGATGCAACTGGGAAGGAGCCTGTATGTAATGTGGTTCCAAATTAAGTCCGATACGACAAAAGATGTCGAGAACCAAGAAAAGAAGATTTCCATGTTGGAGCCCGTGCACAATGTGGAAACCAAATCTCGAAGGACTATTGATGTTGAAGATGGAGGCAAAAGGCTTGGTTCTTCGAATGAAAAACTCGTGGGGATTTTTAACGCTAAGAATGTAGAAGACAAGACCGACTTGGAAAAGGAAACAAAGAAAGCGGCAGACAAGGAAAAACAGAAGACTAAATACGCACCTAATGAAGCAGCAGTGAAGATTCAATTGACCTATCGTGGATATGATGTGAGGAGGTGGGAACCTTTGAAGACACTAAGGCAAATAGCCAAAGTAAGGGAGCAAGTGACCGAGGTGAGAAACCAGGTCTCGGCTCTGGAGTCCTCTCATATGCAGAGAAATGAGAAGCAAAGGGTGTTCATCAGTGAGACGATAATGAGTCTTTTGCTGCAACTAGACACTATTCAGGGTCTGCATCCGAGCTTGAGAGAAGTCAGAAAATCAGTCGCAAGGGAGCTTGTCTGCCTTCAGGAGCAGCTGGATGCATTGACTACCCAACATGTCGAAGAACTGATATCAAAGAAGATTGACGAGGAGGGTCATTTGGCATCTACACTGGGGATAACAATGAGGTTACTAACAAAAACAAGAGTGTGCAACCAGGATCACGTTTGAAGTCCACAGACTCAGGAAAGAATTTGTTATGTGGGTCAGAAGAAGAGAGCACACTCAATATTATTAGTCCGAATGTTGGGGAAGTTGTGCACCTATCTGTTTCAGAAGCAGACTCCTTAACTCAACCTATCCTTGCATCTGAGGTGAAAGATGGAGATGGAAAGGAAATTTTGGAGAGATTGGCTGAAAATGCAACCTCCAAGTTGACATCGGAAGAGCAGTTCCCCTCACCACTGGACTAAAAAGAGACTCATGAGTCAAAAGCTGGTATTGAAGCTGTAGAAGCTGGGTTCAATAGAATATCCGATTTTCCTCAGGAGCCTGCAGACGATTCAGTTGAAGTCGCAAATAAAGAATCAGACTCTTCTGGTGTAGGAGAGATCAACTTTATGAAGCCTGAGGAACCCCATCTGGATGAACAAAAGCCAAAGCCAGAGGAGCCCATGGTGCGATTGGCAGAAAAAGAACCCCAAGACTTTGCGAAGCTTGAGGAAGCCCTTCTTGATGAAGAAAATCCAAAACCAGAAGAGCCCATGGTGCCATTGGTAGAAGAAGAACTCCAAGACAAACTGCATCAAGAAAAGAGCGACATAGAGCAACCTGGAGAAGAATATAAGTCAAGTGCCTCTCTATCTGATGCAAACACTTTTGATGCCATAGACGTTATATCTCCTGAATTTGTTGCTTCTACAGCAGAACGAAAGGAGGTAATGCAAGAAATGAACATGATGGATGGAAGAAGAGAAGAGTAACGTAACTGAAGTTGAAGCTAAAGATAAGGCAGATGGTGAAGATATGAAATCCGAGGAGGCAACGGATGCCAAAAATATGGAAGCAGAGGCAGGAACAAATAACGAAGATATGACGCTAGTTGATATCAACAAGGCCACGGGGAATTCTTCCGAAGCTGTCAAAATAGAACAGATTGGTGTTGCTGGACAAGAACAAGAGGGAGTCGAGGCATCTTTAGGACCCGATGTTAACGAACCTTCTTTAAGTGGGGGTTAGAAGAGGAAAAGAAACTGGTGAAACAGAACTAGAGACTGAGGGAAATGCTAGAATGAAAGCTGGTAACGAGCAGTTAACAGTGATATCAGGTTTAAATAGAAGAGTGAAAGACCTAGAGAAGAAGTTAATGAAGAAGCAAAAGTTGAGAATGAAAAGCAAAAGAACTAATTGGTCTCAGAAGCAGTCAAAAGGGTGCCTGAAAGTATCATTATCTGTATGTAATGTTTTGATATAATGGTTTTGAAGAAGTAGTTTTGTGTTCTGATGTCCAATGCCATTGTTAAAACTATAATATAAATATAATGGTTGTGTTTGAATAAGACACTCCTTATTACTAATGAAACAGAGATACTAATGAAACAGATACTAATGAAACAGGATAACAAAACCAACAACATGTTTAACATTCTAATCCAGATAGTAATGAAACAGGATAACAAAACCAATAACATGTTTAACATTCTAATCCAGATAGTAATGAAACAGGATAACAAAACCAATAACATGTTTAACATTCTAATCCAGATAGTAATGAAACAGGGACATCAACAAAATTAAACAAAATCTTTAAAGAGAGCCTAAACAAAGGAAGAGGTGATATTCCTTAGATTGTAATCAACAGTTATTGTTAAAATCTCATCATCTACTGAGGGTGGTGAAATCACTGTTACTCTAAATGAGTAAGAATCAATTACCTGTCCAATTCCTCCTCCTAGCATAAGAGTGAACTCACATATGAACCCAACTGGAAAACTAATAACATCAGAGCTCCAACGCATTGGAGAGGTTCTTGTCATCTCAACAAGAGGAAGGAGTAAGCAGTTGCCTAGGGTATATGACACACTCTGTTCTTCACCCTCTAGAATTTTGACTACAATAAGTTGAACTCTCACATAACTTGTTTTAATCTCCCTCCTACGTTGATGTTGATGAAGATTAAGTATAGGTGTTGTTGCTTCATCTCTGTTGTTGTTGTTCTTGGTGATGAGAGATAGAGAGGGAAAACATTTCTTGGAACCCCTGTTGTTAAATTCAAGCTGATGGGGGTAATTTCTTTTCTTGGATCCCAAGCGGCGAAGGTAAAACCAGAATAACCCAAACATTTTGATTCAGTTGATAGAGAACAATGTGATTGATGATGGTTTAGACAAAACCCTTCTACTCCCTCTTTTATATATATATATATATATATATATATAGATATAGAGGCCAGGGGAAGGGAGGGAGGGTGTGGTGTGTGATTCGCATCACTGTTGCTCTGACAATTTTGATCGTGGTTATACAATACAATGATGACTTTCTCTCTCTAGTTTCTCTCTTTACTTTCTCTCTCTAGAATCAGAAGAATTCTAGTGAGAGAAATCTGACTAGTGATTAATGGCTGAATTAGTAGGTGGTCATGGAGGAATGAAGACAGTAGTCAGCTCCAACCTTATCAATGGAAGAATCTTCTTCAACTGAAGCCAACAGAAGTAAGATTTACTCAACAGAGAAGAAATTGGAGTTTTCATCTTCATTTAATCAATTTCAGACAAGTAAGAATCAACGGTTAGTAATCACGCCGGAGATGCAGAATTCACCGGCCACATCACCAGATAATTTTTGTTAGTGGAAATTTGATGAAATTCTTTAGAAGATCTTGAGGTGAAGAGATTCAGAATTCAAATTGAATTAATTTTATAGTTCAGTTTAATTTCATGAAATTTCCGTTTGTCCTACTTTAATTGCTTTTTAAATAGTACCAATTTTTGAGTGTTTTATTTTTCTCTCTCAGGGGCGAGGAGGTTAGTTTCTTAACATTTATTTCTCTTCAAGAGAAGGGATTCTAGAGAGAGAGAGAGCCCTATAATTACTTCATTTCCGTTCATCTTCTCACACTCGAATTTTCTTCTCTCTCTTAGTAACAAGGAATTCAAGAAACTGGATTCTAGGGTGATGGAATCAGAGGAATACTAAGAGGGTTCAAGTTCTTAATATTTAGGTTCGTAGGTTCTTAATTTCATTATTCGTAGGTTCTTAATTTCATTAGTACTCCGTACTAGTAGTAGTAGTAGTAGTAACTTTAACTTTTAGTCTGTACAATTGTTTCTTTCTCTCTCTAACTTTTCTTTTCTCTCTTTCTCTCTCTAAACACTTTTTTTTCTCCCTCTCTCTCTCTACTGTGTGTGTGTGTGAAAAGAAGAAGAGAAGAAGATATGTTCAGGTAGAGTAGGGAGAGAGAGAATGAACCGTGTCTCTTCTTCTCTGTTTGTTTTTGCCTTCTTCTCTGGTACAAGTAGTAGTGTTAGTCAGGAATTTATGTAAAGCTTTTCTTCTTTTTAACCTTCCTTTTCGTCCAAATAAGCTAAAAACATAAAATACCCAAACTAGTACTATCAAAAAAAAAAAAAGAAAAAAGAAAAAACTAGTAGTAATTCACATTTCTTAATTTCTTTCATTCTTATTTATTTTTATCGTAGTATAATTATAGCATCACTTCTAAGACATTTTGTTTGTACCCAACTCTTCAGTCAAAAGAGTCAAAGTACAATATTGACCATTTTGGAGCCTTTGGATTAATGGTGTAATTGTAGTGGGAATATTCTTTTGAATGGTTGTAACTGGCAACCCAAGTTACCCAACTCCCACGAGCTAGCCCAGGCCATAATTTTCTTCTTTGGTTTCCAATTTTTTGTAGTACAGAGAATGGGCCAGTGGGGTAACAAACCCAACTCCAAGATTACAAGTTAGATGGAGACAACAAACAAGTATTACTAGGACAGCTTTCAACAAAAAAAAAAAAAAGTATTACTAGGACAGAATACCGTTCCAACGAAAAAATAAAAACTTATAATACTTGTCATATTCATCACGTAGTGTTAGAAACAATTTTTGTATGAAGAGAACAAAATAGGAAAAGCTATAGGGCAGTTTTATAGAGCCTCCCATTTTTGTTAAAAGGCTTCCCCGTAAACACATTGATTTGGTAAATAGTCATTGACCATATTTGGTTAAAGGGGCTCCCCGTAATGAGTTAACAAAACCCACTTTAAGGGTGTGTCACCCACATTAGCAATCTTCACATCTCAACCTTAAATCTCTCCAAAACATTTTTCTTCTTCCACTCTTCTTCCATTTTTTTCCACCGAAATTGTCATCCATCACTGATGACCATTGATAACAAGCTAAGTTAGTCGAAATTGTACAATACCCCACATTGTTTTGCACTCATCTCTAAAGCCACAAAGTTTCTTCATTGTTGCAAACATCCATAGATGAAGAAACTTCTAAGAATTTTGGGGAAATAACAAACGATCCCAAAAAATCAATTTCTAACAAAATTTAGCCTCTCAAGAGGTACATGAAAATTTCCTAACACTATTTTTTACATGTTTTATGATCTATTTGTTGGTTGTGTGATTCATTCCCAAAAAATCAACACGAACCTCCATTCGATCTGGTTCCACCGAATAATGAGAACTTGGTACGGTGAGACCAGACCAAATAGAATTTCTCTTAGTAAAAAGATCTAATCGATGGAAAAACACCATAGTGGATTCATTACCTACGGTGGGCTCGGACCGTAAATATTGCATAATTCGGCCCGACCCCACCAAAAATTGGTCCAGTAGCTACTTGTGCTGCTAGACCAATTTTCCGTGGGCTCAGTCCTAATTATGAAACATAATTCGGACCGAGGCCACGAAAAATGTTGCATAATTCAGACAGAGGCCACGAAAAATAGTGCATAATTCGGCCTGAGCCCACCGAAAATTTGCAACTGAAAATCTCACTTGGGATTTATCTTCCTCTCTTGATTTTAACCCACTTCCACACGAAATACTTCCAAATAAGGTCCGTAAATCTTCTTCCTTGTGTTGCTAACCAGTAGATTCAAGTATTCAAACAATGTAGTTTCAAAAAATCAGAAAAAATTAAACCTAGGGTTATAAGTGCTGATGTCAAAAATTGGCCTTCTGTTAGATCAACATGAAAAGAGAGTTGATGCATGACAACCTCTGTTACGTATGATTATTCTGTTATGTTGGGTGTGACTGTGCCTAGTGTTCCTGCTTCCAGCTCTGCTTCTCTTTATTCCAGCTCCTCGCTCCTGCTTCTTGCTCCTTTCTTTTGTTCTTGTTCGTCTGTTCCCGAGAGGGGAAAACCTGCAAAGGGTTCGAAAATCGCTATGACGCTCAAGCCAGTCAGGGTGCTCTTTGCAGTAACATAATGAATATTGATTAATCCTTTTGGGGGGCGAGTTTTGAGAACTCTGAGTTTCTTGTGATCTTTTTGGGGTCAAGAGATCGTGTCATGTGAAGGACGATGTGGGGGGCCTTTTATAGGCGATGTTAGGTCGATTGGTGATTAGTTGCAGTGGTGAGGCGGTTGCCGTCAAACCGAAGGAGAAGTTTCCTCTCTTAAGTATCTAGGGTTTCTCCTAGAGTTTATCTCGAATCTTTGAAAAGTGAAAGTTCCTAAGTTCAAGGATTCTTCGTAGAGATCTTGCCGATGTGATAGGCTCCAAAGGAGAAGTTTCCTCTTTTAGATACGTGGAGTCCAAACTGGCCTAAACACTTCGAGACGTGTAGCCGACTGAGATCTTTCTGGAAGTTTCGGGATTAAGTCGGTAGGTCGCTTGGCGTTGTTGCCTCCCTAATTCTGGGTGTAAGACACTGGCCGAACCTGTGCGAACCCCCCTTACTCCTTTGAAGACCCCATGGCTGATCTGTTAATGCCAAGGGTGTTTTACAGGGCTGGTTTCTTCTGGTTGACCTCCCAGTGAGGGGAGTATTCGGTGGACCATCAGGGGCTCAACTGTCCTGCTACCTTAAGTCGGGTTGACCCAGTAGACTTCAGGTCTGATCTTGACTCTTCAGACGTTAGTCAACGTCTGGACATTTTGTGCATCATCATGAGTCTCGCCACTCCTTAGTTAAAAGTAATGAGACTGAGGAGTAGAAGTAACTCTTGTGTTTCAAAACATTGAAGACCCTGAAGTCAAGGATTTTACCTGGACTAGAGCTGTTTCGTGAAGCTTGGTCTTTCTTTTGGTTTTCCAGAGCTGCGTATCCCTGAGCTAACTTGTACCGAGCCTGTAGAGACTGCTGATGGTAAAACCTTTCTTCTCTAAGGTTGTATTCGCCGGAACTGATTCAAGTTGTCTTTGCCTTGGACTGATGGACGCGTGGTTTGTTCTCCCGAGGCACGTTTCGATTTCTGCTCGAGCAATTAATTTTCTTTCCATGCGTGATTATGTGACGTCACATATTTGATCTTCTGATCACGCATTTTCGATGCTGGTCTTTTGGGTTGTTGTACACAGAAGTTATTTCAG
Source organism: Eschscholzia californica subsp. californica (assembly GCA_002897215.1). Lineage (NCBI taxonomy): Eukaryota > Viridiplantae > Streptophyta > Magnoliopsida > Ranunculales > Papaveraceae > Eschscholzia > Eschscholzia californica. The sequence continues at coordinate 43,553 of BEHA01001243.1, read as the reverse complement.
CATGCGTGGACACGTGGTGCCTGGTTAGTGGGAGGGTAGGCACGTTCCCTAGGGTTCTATTAACTCCTATGCCGGCTTCGATCAATCCGAACCGTCGATGATTTTAACCAGCAGTTTGAAGGGATGCTAGGGTTTTTCTGGTAAGTAGTGGTTGCCGCCACGTGTCTTACTTCTATTGCCTTCCTTCTCATCGGCTCGATCCGAGTCTCTCTTCTTGCGAGATTTGTTATATTTAAGTGCCTTGATTTGCTGCGACTATTCCCTTCTCGCCTTCTCTACTTAGCCAAACCTTCACTTCTTTGACCTTTTTCCTTTGTCTACTGTTTGCGTGTCTCTTCCCTTTTTTCGGTGAGTAACATGGCTACTCCCCCTGCTGCTGATTTTTCCGGTCACATGCGTTCCTACAGTCGGATGACTCAACAAGACATTGAGACTCTCCGGGCTGATCATATGATTCTGACCACCGTCATTCTTCCGTCTCTTGAAGATAGGATTTTCTTCACCGACAATCGTCGCATCGGTGTTTATGAAATTTTCTTTCACTTAGGTTTGGTGTTTCCTGCTGATGTCGAAAATTGACTCCCGGTTAGATCAGCATGAAAAAGGGAGTTGATGCATGACAACCTCCGTTATGATGGTATATTCTATTTGGAGAGGAGAGATTCCCCTGTTCAGCTCTACTTCTCTTCTCTGCTCTGCTTCTTTGCTCCAGCTCCTCGCTCCCTGCTCCTGTTCGTTTGTTCCCGAGGGGGAAAAATCTGCAAAGGGTTCGAAAACCGCTCCGACGCTCAAGACAGTCAGGGTGCTCTTTGCCGTAAAAGAATGAATATTGATCGATCCTTTTGGGGGGCGAGTTGTGAGAACTCTGAGTATGAAGTGATCTTTTCTAGGGTGAAGAAATCGTGTCCTGTGAAGGACGAAGTGGGGGGCCTTTTATAGGCAAAGTTAAACCGACTGTGATTACTGGCGGTGGTGAGGCGGTGGCCGTCAAACCGTAAGGGAAGTTACCTCTTTTCCGTATCTAGGGTTTCTCTTCGACTCTATCCCAGATCTTTGATAAGTGAAAGTTTCTAAGTTCAAGGATACTTTGTATATATCTTGCCGGAGTGATAGACTTTAAAGGAGAAGTTTCCTCTTCAGATACGTGGAGTCCAATCGGGCTTAAACACTTCAAAATGTGAGGCCGACTGAGATCTTTCTAAAAAGCCCGGGATTAAGTCATTAGGTCACGCATCGCTGATATCTCTCCAGTTCTGGGCGTAAGATATGGGCCGAACCCGTGGAGACCCCCCTTATTCCTTTTAAGATCCCAGGGCTGATCTATCCGTGCCAAGGGCGTTCAGTGCAGAGCTGATTTCTCCGGCCGACCTCCCAGTTAGGGGAACGTATAGTGGACCATTAGGTGTTTAGCTGCCCTGCTGCCTTAAGCCGAGTCATTCCAAGAGACTTCAGGTCTGATCTTGACTCTTCAGACGTTAGTCAACGTCTAGACATTTTATGCATCATCATGAGTCCCGCCACTCCTTAGTTGAAAGTAAAGAAACTAAGGAGTAGAAGTAACTCGTGTGTGTTTGATTTATTTGAAGGCCTGAAGTCGAGAGTATTACCTGTCCCAGAGTTGTATCGAGAAGTTCTTTGGGTCTTACCTTGACCAGGGCTGGTTGGTGGAACTCAGTATTGTGTTGATGCTCCAGAGTTGATTAATATCTGCTAAGTGGAGGTATTTTTCGACCAAGTGTTGTTTCGGCCAGAGTCGTCCCGGCTGTGCTTTTGTCTTGACGCGTGGTTTACTTTCCCAAGATACGTTTCTTCTTCTGCGCAAGTAATTAATCTTTTCCACGCGTGGTTTACTTGATTCTCTGATCGCGTATTGCTGGCGCTGACCTTTTGGGTTACTTCACACAGTCACCTGTTTCATCATGCGCAGACGCGTGGAGCGTCATGACTAGCTAAGGAAACACGTCTCCTCGAAACCGGCTAAGATTTCATTGGTAACCGCCGTCCTCGAGACGTTCACGTCTCCTAGTCATTATTTCGCTGACTGTTTTTCGAGGTATGTTTGGGCCTCGCTTTTAATGATCTTTCTTCATTCCCCGAGGGGTTCCCTGGCTATAAATAGCTTGTTTTAGCCTTTCAACTCTTCATCACCAAAAGTTTGAAAGACGATTTATGAGATATCCCTCTTCTGACGTTGCTCTACCATTTTCTCCTGCTTTCTTCGATGATTCGAGATGAGGCCTCTGTTTGAGTTCATACCAAGTGTCTGCTTTGAGGAGTGCTTCTTCATAATGACCGTGATAAAGGATGGGTTTCTTCATAATGGTCGTGATAACTGAAGGGCCTAGAAAGTTTCCTAAATAGGTCACCACCTGCAAGTATACGGGCGTCAAGTAATAGTTCCGGTAAGACCGGTTCGTTCCTCAGAGACTAAGTGAAATCTATTCTAAAACTTAGAAATCATACAGTTTTGTTTGAAAATTGGTTTTGTGGTTTTGGTGATAAAATAATAAAGAACAAAATAATAAAACAAATAATGATACAAGGAACTCAAATGGGGGGAGATGACCTAGGGTTTTTGGAATCCACCGAATAACTTACTTTTAAACACACGAGATCAACTGACTAACTCTCTCGTTTTATAACTCAGAATTTCGGATAATGAACTATCCTAATTCCGGGAGATGTTTTCGATAAAATCGGTTTTTAACTCATGAATTTGTCATTGTCTTATTTAAAAAATGAATTTCTAAATTACTATCTATCAATCAATAAGTATGTATCGTCAAAGGATTTAACCTAAGCACGATACATCAAACCTAAAAGCATAGATAGTGAAAAGATAATTGACTTGACAAATTAAAACAATTTAAACATTGAATCACATTAGGAGAATTAACCAAATAACTTATGTTTCTAAAAGATCATATATGGTTTCACCATGAACCCTAGATTAGAGATGGTTAGCTAATCATAGTACAAGATTAATTATGGAGAATAAGAGAAAATGGAAGGAAGACAGAACTTTTCTCACTAGTTTTCTTATGGCAGCCAAACACACCCTTAAGGAAACTTATTTTCCAGCAACTAATTTCCAGCAACACTCAAGACCAAACAGGTCCTTCTTCTCAAACAGAAAAATTCCTATCTGTCTCTCTCTTTCTCTTCTCTGTTTAAAACTCCTTCAATCACTTTCTTTCTCTCTCTTTCTTTTAACAATCATTCTCTCTATCTCTCTCACAAAGAAGGAGGAATGATGAAAAAATAGTTGAGAAGATGAAGTCTCTGTCTTAGCAGAGCATGGACAAATTGGACTGATAAAGAGAAGATAAAACTTCAAACATTACTCCTTTATACTAATCAAGAACAGTAAAGAATGATATAATAATCCACTCCACTCAACTCTCTGTCTCTCTCACAAAGAAAATTGAAGAAATAAAATGGCTATGATAATCAAATTTACTTCTCTGTTTTCTCTAAATCTCTCTCTCTCTCTCTCTCTCTCTCTTTCTATTCAATCTCTGTTCTCTCACAAAACAAGAAAATAAGAACAGAAGGGGATGAAGATGATGATGATAACTCTCTCTGTTCTTCTTCTCTCTCTTTCTATTCAATCTCTGTTCTCTCACAAAACAAGAAAATAAGAACAGAAGGGGATGAAGATGATGATGATAACTCTCTCTGTTCTTCTTCTCTCTCTTTCTAAATATTCAATGAAGCTCTGAGAGGAATAAGATGATTCAGAGAGCAACCTCCCTCTTTTATCGCCCCCAAAGATGAGATGCCCGAACCTCTCCGTTTTCTCTTCTTTTATAAGAGAAGAAAATAAATCCATCCCCTTCTCTCCTATCCTCCTCAAATCCGAATCAATCATCTCCTTAAATAAAATTATTTCCATAAAGAAAATCTCCAACTCTGTCTACTGTTAATATCTCTCATTCCTCTTCAATCTTTCTTTCTCTTTATATCTCCAGCTTCCCTCTCTCTGTTTCTTGCTCTTTGGTTAATTATCTTTTTTTGAAGAGAGAGTAAGATAAGAGAGAACAGAGATATCCAATCTTTTCCTTTCAAGCTCTATCAAAGGGTTTCCATCTTATGGATTTTCAAAATTTCCAATAGTGAATATATCCTCTGTAAACAACTCAACTTTTCTCTTCTCTAAATAAAACAACTTTTCTTTCCATCTTTTATTCTCAACAGTGAGTATAGATGCTAGAGATGAGAGAAAAGGAAGGATTTATTCACCTAAGAGATTGGCGCCAAGCAGCGTGGATTTGGTGGACGTGAATTGACTGTCAAAGGACTAATTCACTGCATCACAGAGCAGCATAAGCAGGTGAGACGATCACACTTAATTTGCTGGTGGTATAGACACCGTTAGATCAATGAGGCCGGGGATAAGGAGGGTCAGATCGCATGAAACCACCGTTCTATCTTGCCTCCGTCCGCTGTATTGGAAATCCTTAGAATCCTGTGAATCACAACTGGCGTTAAGGTGACTGATACAGTGTAGCAGAAGCAACATAAGCACCGTGTCTCGCGTACTCAAATGCCCGATCTTGCGTATGCATTTTTGGAAACCGTCCGATCTTTAAGGCTACCGTAATAACCTGCTTCCGGTTACATCAGATTTCTAACTGGTTCAAGTTCCCGAAAGCCCAACAAGATACCGAAATTTGAATTCCCTCCTCTAGAGTTGTGCCAAGTGTCACCATAACATTTGTGTGGATATGACTCGTCCCAGTTTTCGCTTCCGGACTCCGATTTGACTTCCGTTTTCGCCGTTGGATTCGTTTTGAACTCTACTTTCATCTGAGTATTAAAGTCGACCAGGATTAGCATAACCAACAAATGACCAAAATGCCCCTCAATTGTGTCTTTCTCCCGATTTTAGCAATTTTTCGCACCGAACTCCGTAAAAGACACCTGGAAAAGAGAAACAAGTAATTCATGAGAGTAACTGCTCGAAATAGACTAACAAGCCCAAATTAAGAGATTCAAATGAGGCATCTTCATGACTCATCAATAACCTCACGCGTCATCATGTTTGAGCCCGACGGAGGGTAAGGATCACCAGTACTTCCTCCAGCTTAGGTGTTCAGGACAAGGTGATGATGCCAAAAGGGTTCTTTTGTCATTGGTTGTCTTCTGGCTTTGACTGCATTTCTGGAAAGGGGGATCTGGTAGCCTTTCGTTTCCTCTCCAGTCAGGACATGTGACTGTTTTGTGGCTCACGTTTCTTGGTTTTTTCTTTGCCCTTAACCTTCCTTTTGTGGGTTCGGGTTTCCCCTTTTTGTTTTTGTAATTTCCTCTGTAATAGACCCAAGCGCCAGTGGTGGTTTTGGTGTCCTTTTTTGTAATTTCTTCTGTAATAGATCCTTCTTATGAATTAATAAAGAGTTACCTTTTCCCTTTATGTTCTTGCGCTGCATCTTATTTTCCACGTTTAAGTCTGCTTTAGTTTTTCACTGCGACTGTTCGCCGCGACTCTTCGTTGATCACGCCCCATTATCACGACTCCTCTGGCCTATAAATAAGCGTGGAGATACGAATGACTCCTCCATATTTCAACATAGCTCTTCTAATGGTTAGCGGAACTCTCCCTGCTAGTGACGTTACAGTCGCTTTCTTCATGGTTCTAAACAACGACGATTTTTTTATCGAACACTTCTGCATGGAGGTGGCTGGCGAAGGCTTCGTCGACGTTCTCCGTCCACATGATTTGCTAGACGATGACCACCTTTCCACCCTCAGTTCATCCAGACTGATGATGCATAAAATGTCCAGACGTTGATTAACGTCTGGAGAGTCAAGATCAGACCTGAAGTCTCTTGGAACAACTCGGCTTAAGGCAGCAGGACAACTGAACACCAGATGGTCCACCATACGTTCCCCTAACTGGGAGGTCGGTCGGAAGAAATCAGCTCTGCACTAAACGCCCTTGGCATGAGTGGATCAGCCCTGGGGGGGTCTCCACGGGTTCGGCCCATATCTTACGCCCAGAACTGGGGAGATATCAGCGATGCGTGACCTAATGACTTAATCCCGGACTTTCTAGAAAGATCTCAGTCGACCTCACATCTTGAAGTGTTTAAGTCCGATTGGACTCCACGTATCTAGAAGAGGAAACTTCTCCTTTAAAGTCTATCACTCCGGCAAGATATATACAAAGTATCCTTGAACTTAGGAACTTTCACTTACCAAAGATCTGGGATAGACTCGTAGAGAAACCCTAGAGACGCATAAGAGGTAACTTTCCTTACGGTTTGACGACCACTGTCTCACCACCGCCACTAATCACAGTCGGCCTAACTTTGCCTATAAAAGGCCCCCCCCACTCCGTCCTTCACAGGACACAATCTCTTCACTCCAGAACAGATCTCCCCATACTCAGAGTTCTCATAACTCGCCCCCCAATAGGATCGATCAACATTCATTCTTTTACTGCAAAGAGCACCCTGTCTGTCTTGAGCGTCGGAGCGGTTTTCGAACCCTTTGCAGGTTTCCCTCCTCGAAAACAGACGAACAGGAGCAAGGAATCAAGAGCTGGAGCCAGGAGTCAGAAGCTGGAGCAAGGAGCGAGGAGCAGGGAAGCAGAGCCAAAGCAGAGCAGAGGAGCAGAGCTGAGCAGAGGAATCTCTCCTCTCCAAACAGAATATACCATCAAAATGGAGGTTGTCATGCATCAACTCCCTATTTCATGTTGATTTAACCGGGAGCCAATTTTCGACATCAGCATTTGACGCTAGAATGAGGGGATCTCTCCACCAAATCATCAGATTCGGTAACCCGAACCTCACTCAATACTTCTTCAGAACTAATTACTTTTCCTAAAGATCTTCAGGCAGACATGCTAGCAGAAAAACGAACACCCGGTGAAGACCGAGAAGGATCTTTGTATCTCATAATGATCTCAACAGCCCTCGAGCGGCTGAAGGTCGAAAGAAGGTAACAGGAAGAGAGGATAACAAAACTTCAAAGCGACCTAGACATAGCAGAAACCAAGCTGAAGTCCCTGCTCGAGGAAAACCCCAGAGCAGTAGATAGTCTGATGGATCCTACATTCTCGGGAATAAGATCGTTCTCAGGAACGAAAAATTTCACTAATCTCACCCAAGCTCTCCTCGATGCTTTCGGAAAACCCTTCGACAAAAGGACCGCCGACTTAAGTCAAGGAGGCCAAACCGGTAGGCAGGGAACTCAAGAAACGACCCCAGCGGTGACAGCAATCAGGCGTTTGATAGCACTGGTGAAAGAGCTTGGCGAAATATCAGAAACTAGAGATATTCGCAGAGGCAGAAACGGAGCCCGAATCCGAGAGCGAAGAAAGTGTCAACGTCATAGCTGGAGGACCAACTCGTGTAGAGGACAGGAGCAACAAACGACGACGAAAGAACCACGAAGTCATGACGATACACAACGAGGTCTCGCCTCCTGTGGTTTTCACCGATGATGACCTAAAAGGGGTGATCACAACCCACGCAGACCCCCTGGTGATAACAGCGTTAGTCGCTAATTGGAAAATAGGGCGCATTTTAATCGACATCGGAAGTTCCACAGAGATCATAAGCCGGACGTGCCTCCAGAAACTCCAGGTGAGAGCACAACACACCGAAACTTATGATCATTATTTGACAGGTTTTGGCGAAGGTCGAGTACGAGCTGGGGGGAAAGGTTACCTTGCCCATACTTATCGGGGAATGGGCGACCAGCAGAGCACTAATGATAGAATTTATGATCGTCGACAACCTGCATGCGTACAATATCACCCTAGGTAGGAATTTTTTGAGAGAATCACGAGCCGTGATCTCAATAAACCACCGAGCTATAACATTCCCGATCCCAGGATCGAACCTGGTGGGAACAGTAATAGGAGACTAGCGGCCGCAAGAGAGTGCTACGCTGTCTCAGCTCGACATTGTCGACGACCAGCAGTGGTTCCCACCCTCGCAAGCACCGAAAAAGTCACCGACTCCAATCACACCGTGAACATGCAGGAGTAGTGCCGCTAAGGTCAGTATTGCTCCTCAAACTCACACAGATTACCTATATATATATATATATATCTACTATTTTAGCCGTTAGGCCAGAAAAGTAGCACTACTAGCTACATATGTTATTTATATATATATATATTATTTTAGCCCTTAGGCAGGAAAACAAGCGCTACTAGCTACATATTTTATCTATATATATAAACACTATTTTAGTCGTTAGGCAAGAAAAGTAGCGTTGCTCGCTACATATTTTATCTAATAAAATGAAATACTTTCAGCATAAAACACTATAAAAGGAGGAGTCCTGGTTAAACTCATCTCGCTCTGAATCGAGCAGGTAGCCCTGACAGTGAAAGCCACGACCAGTGGACCTAAAGGAAGCCTTAGTAGCGAAAGCAACGACCAAGGGTCCTAATTTGAAAACATCCCTGCTAGCGAAAGCCACGACCAGGGACAGGACAACCTATGTAGCTACGGCAATGACCGAGGGCCCTAAGGAGCAGTCCTAGTTAAACTGAACTTTGCTCGAGTAAATTGACCCTTCACCAAGGTCCCACGGAGAAGTCCTAGTCAAACTGATCGGCTCAAGCCGGCAAATGAGGTAGCTCCGGTAGCTACGGCTGCGACCCGAGGCCTCGCAAGGAGAAGTCCTAGTTAAACATGAACTCTTCACTCGAGTAAAACGTGGTCCCTGAGGATCCCCAAGGAGAAGTCCTAGTTAAACTACAACCCTGGCGAAGGTAACCGGGGGTATAACGAGAAGTCCTTGCGAAACTATTCATACTTAAAATGAGGAAGACATCCCTGGTAGCTAAGGCAATGACCAGGGGCACGAGAGGAGTCCCGGCGAAAACTAGTCGAGCTCAAGCCGACGAAAACAACCCTGCTAGAAAAGCCACGACCAGGGACAGGACAACCTCGGTAGCTATGGCGACGATCGAGGGCCCTAAGGAGAAGTCCTAGTTAAACTATTTGTGTTCTAGCCAACGAAACCAGCTCTGGTAGCGAGAGCCACGACCAGAGGTCTAAGGAGAAGTCCTAGTTAAACTAGTTGGGCTCAAGCCAACAAAACCAGCTCTGGTAGCGAAAGCCACGACCAGAGGTTTAAGGAGAAGTCCTAGTGAAACTAGTCGAGCTCAAGCCGACGAAACCATCTCTAGTAGCGAAAGCCACGACCAGAGGTCTAAGGAGAAGTCCTAGTGAAATTAGTCGAGCTCTAGCCGACGAAACCAGCTCTGGTAGCGAAAGCCACAACCAGAGGTCTAAGGAGAAGTCCTAGTGAAATTAGTCGAGCTCAAGCCGACGAAACCAGCTCTGGTAGCGAAAGCCACGACCAGAGGTCTAAGGAGAAGTCCTAGTGAACCTAGTCGAGCTCAAGCCAACGAAACCAGCTCTGATAGCGAAAGCCACGACCAAAGGTCCAAGGAGAAATCCTAGCTAAACTAGTTATGCTTAAGCCAACGAAACCGGCTCTGGTAACGAAAGCAACAACGAGGGGTCCAAGGAGATGTTTTAGCTAAACGGTTCGAAATTAGATTAAATAAAAGACAACCCTGGGAGCAACAGCCATGATCAAGGGCAAAGGTAGGCTCGGAAATCGTCATGGTTCGCAGAGCCGCGCTAATTTGTGTTCTATTTTTGCAGGAGGAAATAGTAAGATTAGAGCATGATATATAAGCCTAACTTTCTTTGAATTTTGCTGAGGCGATCATTCGGAGCATGCGTAGTAAGTTAGGGAATGCATTAGTAAGATTAGGGCTTTATATAAATAAAACACTCCACAGTTAAATACTTGCAGATAAAAACAGAGTAAAAAAGAAGAGCATCAAGAGAGGCCCATCATTTATTTACAAGTTAGACGAAGAAGAGGAAACGGGAGAAGAGGTAGACAGGGAGATTGAAGGATTTATCCGTTCGGTCTGAAGGAGATGTCCTTCCGAAGGAGTGTCCTTCGACCAAGGTGGCAATGCGATCAATTTGTCAGTTAGGATAACGATGACCACACGTAAAGATCATCCAGTCCGGTCCAATTAGGGGTCGTAATGCTTTGCTAGAAGCCAACTACGATCATCGGATCAAGGAGTTGATTCGAGGCTAACATAGACCGGATCCTACAACGGGTTACACATAAGAGTGGTAACTTGATCGGAGAGATTTGACTAGACGGGAACTGGCTAAAAGTTGGATGGGATTCAAATGGAAAGGCCGAAAGGGTCCGAATGGAGATTCGGGACAAGATAGAAAGGAGGCTCTTTGGGCCGGCCATGAGATGGCCGACCAGAGTAAGTGGGCCGTCCATATAAGGCCCATAGTGGGCTGCCCTGGCCGGCCACACTTAAAGGGATTATCAAAATACCCCAAAAAGGGTATTTTGGTAATTATCTTTTCTGTGACCCAGAAAATAGAAAACCTAATCTGAATGAGA